>VZSR01003803.1:45968267-45985330 GCA_013398615.1 Brachypodius melanocephalos
AAATAGTTCTGGAAACATGCTTGGAAGGGAGTAACAGCAGCTTTTAAACTATCTCCTAAAAACTTCAGTGTTATTTTGGAGCGGTTGTCATACTGCTGTTCTTTTCTATTGTACACTGCAGGTTTTGTGACTTTGGCAGTAGAGGTTTCAAGCTTGTTCATTGCAACAGAGTGGAAGTTTTGTGACTCCCAATACTCAGTGTCTATTACACAACTGACTGTGGTTTCAGAGGATTGAATTTGTATTGATAGAGCCAGCTAGAAAGTGCTTGTTAGTGTAACAGGAGGTTAGGACTGTGGCTGGACAACAGAGCAAAACACTTTCCTGAACAGTGAGTGCATTCTTAAGACTCCATCTGTATTTCCTGTGCCTTGTTAAGCTTTCAGCTTAGTGGGAGTCAGAAGGGCTGCAGGGGAACTTATACACAAGTGTATGTATGAAAAGCCAGATAGTAGTTTTAACTGACTGAGGGCAGAAGTAAATTTCAGTAAGTCATCTTGACTTGGTTTCTCTTCGTATAGACACATTTGGTATATGCAATGGATGCATATTGCACATATGCAATAAGTTCTGTTATAAAAGGCAAAGTTGAGGTATGTAGTGGCTCCATCTAAAAACAGTCATACATTCCTAAGGGCTTTCAGTGGCCTGAGATTTTCAAAGACAGCTTTGATGAACTAAATACAGAGCAAAGACTTGCCATATTTGACTTTTAGCCATATTCTTACAATGAAAATGTGTAGCAGATAAAAAAGATATAGCAATTATTGAACCAGCTAGCAGAGAAGCTATTTTTGACAAACACATTTAAGTATGGCACATATGCAAGGTATTTCTGTGTCTTCTCCAAAAGATAACCCAGTAATTTTTAGGGACAAACAAAATGTCTAGCCACCCACTAGATGGTGGCAAGGAGCATAGTTAGGTAAAATTGTATGTACAGCAGTATATGAAGTTTCTTCTTAGCAGCAGAATCAGATTAATGTGCCACCAGATTCTTCCCCATAGATAGATATTAGAGACAATTCTGCTGAAAAGTAGGAAAGTCCTTGTAATGGTGGTCCGGGATAATAGATTTTCCCAGTTAGCCATGCAAGAAGAGTAGTAAGAAAAGGAGTAGTTGGTGTATGTGTGGGGTGCTAAATGATACAAACAGTTCTACTGTTGAGATAATTCCAGCAGCTAAATTATTTCCCAGTAGTAGCTGTTTCATAGATCTCCAAAAGTGCACTGGTATGTTCAGAAAAACAAAAGAGAAGTGACAGCAAATGTTTTTTTTTCCTAAGACAGAGTAGTGATCCTGGTGAGTTAGAATATCAAAACCAAGGCTGTGTGACAGCTGAAGGGTCTGCCTGTGCTTTCCCTCTCTCTGATGTGTGCTGCATCTCATTAGTTCCCTTCAGGAGTGGGAGATGAGGGCCCTGACAGGCAGGCACACTGGCAGAACCACCAGCAGTCAGCCCAAAGTCACTCTTTCCCAGAAGGCATTACCCACAGTGTATCTAGAACACCACCTTCCTCATTTCTTGCCATAGGGGCGGTGAAGTTAAGGGAAGTAGCAAGCAGGAAAGAATCAGTACCTGAGTCTGGAAAGACAAAGCTGAGCATGGAAGGCACCTTTACCATCTGCATGCCCTGTTATAAAAATGAGATAGCTCCCACAAAAAGATTCCCATCATCTGGAAAGGGCTAGTTTGTGTACCTCGCTGGCAGACTTGGCTGTTTGTGAGCACAGCTGCCAAAGTGCTAAGGGATCAGCAGAATTTAACACCAGAATTTTGCTTGCATTTTAAATGGAGTAGGGGTACCCTCCCCACCATCCTGCCCTGCATGGTTGGTGGGTCATAAATAACAAAACAGCATAAAAAAGCTGCCTAAGAGTCAGAGTGTGTGCTATTGCATTTGGTGAGGATTGGCTGCTGCAGCCACTGGCAGAGGATGAATATAAGCCAAGTCAGTCTTACATAGTTTAAGGGGAAGAATGTGCATTGGTGGAAGTTTTTTTGCTGTGGTCTACAGGAAGAATAAAATACATAATAAATGAATATAAGAAAATATATTGTGCGTGAAAGTACTTAACCCTAAACCAAATATTTGTTAAAGGTTCACAGATTTTGGTTCAGTAGAAATGACCACAGTAAACTTTATAGACATGCAAAATTTCCTTATCACTCCAAGAAGTGTGGGAAATTAAGCTGTCTGAGAATGGTACTTTCTCACTACCAAGTGATTAATTGAATGAGTGAGTTTAATAATGAAAGAAGGGGAAGCACATGGAACAGAGTAAAAGCAACGGGGAGGTTGTATACAAAAAGAGGAGGATTCTTCTGATTCCACTGTAGGTGTCTACAGTGCAGCCTGAATCCTTGTTTCTCCGGTGAGTGACTGATAGAAAAGCTGGGTACTACCTTCCTACCATCAGCATATTTAGGGAAGAGTGGAGCTGAGTGTGATTTCACCACTTACCCAACTATAGGGTGCTGAGTAGAGCGCTATCCTGTCTTCTTCAATCCCATGTTGCAAGCTGCATCTTTACTGATTGCCATGTAACATTGTTCATCCTGACCTTCTTGCTAGAGTAGCAATCCCATATTTACTGCAGATTTACAGAATGGTTCAGGGTTTTTCTTGGTTAGAATCATCTTTCAGCTTTGGACAATAGCTGCTGTAAACTTAGCCTGCTGCAGTCTGTCTGCTTAAGTCATTTCTTCCCTTTAAATACCTTGCTAAACCACGGATTCTAACAGAGTGCCTGTCTTCTGTTATGGGCCTTATAGCACCAAGCTTAGCCAGAAATAACCTAGTTTGATTGGAAGAAAGTAATTTTTTACTTTGTGTAGTTTTCAAACCACCAGTGATGCACATGGAAAGCAAATAAAAGGCTCTATAGATAGTCTGTCTGGGAATCTGAATTTTCGAAGCTGTTGTGATGTTTTTTCCTAGCACACAATTCAAGCACATTAAGAAAGGCTGGCACCTGCAGTCACAGATAATTGGGTCAAACAAAACCAACTATAGGATGATGAAGAATGAATTAGGAAGGTCTCTGCTTCAATCACAATGGCTGGTTAAAGTCACAAAGGCTATAAATAGCCCTCAATTCCACTCTGCATTAACAGCAGTCTAGGAGATGTTGCCCAGGCCCTTTATCATGTGCTAAATTTAAGATTAAGGCACCCCAGCTCTCCCACCCCCCCAAAAAAAAAAAAAAAAAAAAAAAAAAAAAAAAAAAAAAAAAAGAGAAACAGAAAAGAGCAAATGCTTTTTTATTATCAGCAACAGAAATGTGATTTTAACAGTGCTGCCCACGGCACTGAGTAAACAAGTACTGTGTTGGACTTTTAACCAGACTGTGTATTCTGAATGACCCTTCAGATAAATGTATGCTGCTGACTCTGAAGTGTATAATATCTTAAGCAAGTCAGACTGCTAAATATGCTGAAAGTTACAGAAGAGACTAAGCTGTAGGTTTGCTATTGCTCTTAGAGTTTGGGTCTGAGTTAGACCTAAAGATTTGGGTCACAATCACTTGTTTCCAGACAACTCCTAAAAAGGCTAGGGATTTTCTCTCTGCAGCAGGAACACTGCCAAGGCAGAATGCTTTGAACAGTCATTCATTTCCAGATCATGACCAAGTGTGTCCAAGTGCTGCACTGCAGGCAAATCAGTGACTTGGGGGCTAACTATCCAGCCTAAATTTATGAGTCAGGCAGAGCAGTCTGTCAGTGTGAACTTGGTGGAAGATGCCCTGCAGACCATTTAAATGCCTACATTTTATCCCACACTTGCTCGATCAGCATACCTGGGGACACACGAGCACAGGAAGCTGTTGTGTACACTGTAAATGAATGGAAGGCAGAACACACTGTGCTCACAAGTGTTACTACACATCTTTACAGAAAAAAACCATTTTTTTCTTGGTTAACTACCACACAAACTCTTTGTTTCACAGTTAGCTGCTAGATCCTCCTTTTGTACCTGTTCTCAAAATCCAGAGAAGTTTCTGGTTATCAACAGGCTATGTAGAGTAAATGCCTGTTTTAGTCTGCCTTATCTTTGGCAAAGATTGCACCCCTTGAGGAATTTCCTGCTTAAAAATGTTATCCTAGTTGTCTCAGAATTAACAATTTCTCAAGGGAAGCAATGTCACTCTGAAAATTTTAGTATCTTGTCAGACGTGTAGAATCGCAAGCTCTTGTAGAACACAAAGTGTCCTGTTCGTTCCCCTTCCTCTCTGCTGGAACTGCTCCTGAAGATTTGGAGTAAAGTTTTGAATGGAATTTATATTTTGCCTTCTAAGAGGACCTTTAGCCAACAGACAGATGTAAATTTACGTCACTTGAAGTGGGGTTGGTGTAACTGATCACATGTAGCTCTTTATCTACACCTGAGCTACTTATTCTGGGCTTCTTTATAGTGAACAGGAAGAAAAAAAGGCACCCATAGATCCCCAGCCTTATTTTAGAGATTTGCATTTGCAGAAGATAAATCATAATATAACAAAGCTAGTCTCCTTTGACATTAGAAACTGTGAGCTACTTTTTGGTCCTGACATCCTCCCAAAGAGCATTCCAGGAGTCAGCCCCTGATTAAAGTCTCTCAGTGAAAGAAATATTTTTAATTTTTGCTAAGAATCTTAAATATGTGATACCATACAATAATACAGAATAATGCAATACAGAGAGAATTAAGAATTAATATTTTCAATAATATGAAATATATTAAAATTATTGTTACAATAATAACCAAGGGATAAAAACAAATGGAAAGGAGACATTAGAAGTTTGAATTCAAAATTTACATTTTACCCAAAATACTGTTAATAGGTAGTTAACCTATTTTTGATGAATCTCATTTACTCAAGTTTAAAGATGAAGAGCAGCTTGAGATATTCTCAGGGTGGAAACCTCAGAATGAGCATTGACTCAATAGCAAAGTACTCCTGCAAAGCATAACTCTTCTATTATTTTATATTTTATTTTATAAAATCAGCTTAATATATGTAATTTTTAAAATAAATACTAAATTATATTATTCTATAAAAGGTAGATGAGTGAATTACTGATAATACAAAACTGACTCACTCTTCCATGAGGTAAATGTTAAAAAAAAATTTGTGAATGAGCTGGCTTTTCTAGCTTTGCTCATAGGAAGCTCTGACACATTTCTTGAATGTGAATGTTTTCACTACCTGTGTTTTCTGATAATTTGATTTCCCATAAAAAAATTCATCCATGTATTTTTAAGTGCTCCTTATGATATGAATCCATAGTGTTTAATAAACCAGGCTCTGATATGTGAATGAAGATTTACTGGTAGGTCTGTAGAAGCCTCTACATGCTACACATCATACCTGCCATCTATTTCTGTACTGCTTCTGAATAAAACCACAAATTCAAAGCCTTGAGGGCCATTGAGGTTGGACAAATAGGGAAAATAATCCAGAAAAACTCCACATTGTTTTCAGATTTGTAGGTTAGTCTCATCTCTCATTTTTACACCAATTGTATACACGATTAGTGGATAATTTCACCTACCTTATTTTTGCAATCCAGCATTGGTCCAAAATCCATAGGCTTCAGCAGGAGATTTTCAACCAACTCTCAAAAGAGCTTTGGATCAGTTCCTCACTAAATACAGATCAAATACAGGGAAAACCAGTTTCCTAGGATGTTCTCTGTCAGGATTCTCTGTTTACCATTACATTTTATAGTGGTATCCTCTTCAGCTTCTTACACAGAAATTGCTTCAGATCAGTTAAAAGATCTGTTTCTCTTGTTAATAAAAACACATTTTGAGTATCTCTTGAAATCTGGCCTGCTGACACCAGCTGGAAAATATGCTGTTACATTATGCATGATTCTTGACTGTTCAGAGTATGAAAACCCTTCCCTACTATAGTCTTTTAATCATCGGAATGTTATGCTAAATGTTTGTGGTTTATTATTTCTTATAAATACGGCAATCAAGTGATGAATATGTGCTGTTAATAAGGATACCTATTTGGTGTTAATAAAGTCAAATTGAAATTAATTTACTAAGCATCAGAGAGATCATTTTCGAGTGCATCTGCTTGCAAAGAGGCTCCACAATAAAGAGGATTTAGGGAGTAGAAATTGTTTACTGCTCTAGTGTTATGTATTTCTAAGTAATTTTACATTCTCCCCCTTCCATGTTTTTGGATTTCAATAACTATTGTGATTCACTGGATGTAAAATGAATGCTTAACTGCATTTACTACCTTTACTAGTTATTTCAAAGTTGGGACTAAAGACACACAACTGAAGTGTTACAAAGGGACAGCACATCCTTTCAAACCATATCTAGTAATGGATCTCTTGTGTTCCAAGCTTCTGGCATTGCTTGGGCTTAACTTTCAGAATATCCAGCTCTTTACCAGAAAATGTAAAACATAAACATAAAGAAAAGAAGATCAATATTTATGTATTATATAATTATGTATAAATAAACAAATAATATTAAATTAAAAATAATAAAGTACAAATTGGAATCAATGCAGAAAAAAAATCTGCTTTGCATGTTGGAGCAAAATACCTTGTGGTTAATTTATTCAGGGTGAAGGTACGAAGCAACAACAGACCTCAAGTAACATCAAGAGTATGCAAGATAAAATTATGAAGGAAAGAATAATGTATGACATAAAGATAAAAGAAAATGGTATAAATTAGAATAAATGTTGAAAGTGAGGTTTATGCATGAATAACTGAATTTTTTTTTTTTTTTTTTTTTTTTTTTTTTTTGGATAACAGGTTTTATAAAGCAGAAGGATATGAAGGATCAAATTTGTTTAGTAATAAATGATGGGATGGATCTGACTAAGTGCATGTGTCCGGTCTGGCGACCTCTATTTCTGAACTACTCACCTCATGCTCCCTTTTTTCAGCAGTGCCAAAGAGTAGTTCCTTTTAGGGTATGATTCATCCCATCCTGAAATAAATATATAAAATAAGTCAGATGAATCACACCTACCAGTGCTTGTTTCTCTCCATCGACTGCAGAGTTAGCCAGGGGTGGCTAGCTCAGATGTAGATGACCACTCTAAAGACATCTGAAGCTAAATGGAAGTAGCCCCACTGAGACAGACTAATTTATGAGTAAAGCATCTGAAATGATGCCCATAGGAAAGTGCTCATTGATAACATGAAGGTACAAACTTTGAGATAGTTATTGAGTTGTTTAAAGTGGAGATGAAAATGAGCAATATTGAGAAAAATATGTAATGGGTTGAAGTGAACTACTAGGACCATTTTTCATGAATCAGCCTTGGAGTGCATTTGAGTATTTTCTTTAAGGATTTTGGCATGAGAAGTAGGATTGAACTAATGATATCTAATATGGAACTGGGTCACATTGTTGATAGGGAAGAGAATGAGCGTACATGAAAAATTAGATGAGCTTGATAACATGGTGGGAATATAATATAGTGGGAATATAGTGATATATAGGGAATATAGTGGGGATATAGTGATAATATAGTGGGAATGAGATGAAATTTAATAAAAGAAAAATAAAATACTTTTGAAAAATCTGAAAATAATGCCTAGGTGCCTAAAGTGTGTTTTGAAAAACAGATATCTAATTATGACAGGAGAATTTAAAAAAAATTAATCTGTTCAATCATTTCTGTAACTAAAAAGCAATAGAACCTCCAGAGCTTTTCTATTCTGCATAGTTAAGAACACTGCTACTGTGGCTGAACTGAACATTTGGGAACTTGTTCTCTGTCTGGGCTTCTTTAGGGAGTCTAAGGTCCCTGAAGACTGCAGTGTCTCTAAGCTTTTTCTAATTATACTTAACGAATTAACAGTCAGTATTGGCACTTTTCAAAGTCAGCAGATAGAGGCAGAATGGACAAGCCTATTTCCTGGTCAATGGCATAGCTGCTCACATGCCTGAGAGCTATGCAATGCAACCAGTGCAGAACTTCACCATCTGGTTGTGAGAAAGGCACCCTTTATTCTTCAGAGGCAGCAAAGAATTAAAGAGTCAGAGAGGTTAAAAGAGTGTGCTAAGAATGTCTTGCTTGCCAGCAGTGTTTCTTAACAAGGACCAAAGAGAGAACCCAGACCTAGCTTTGAGTTTTGCTGCTCTATTTTAATCATGATTGTTTCACTCAGGGAAATGCTGACAGGAATCCAGGTGACTGTAAATCCATTTCAGGGGTGTTGCCACTGGCTTACTCCCTGTTATTCACTTGAACTGTGGCCCACCTGTACTAAGAGATGAGAGATTGAAGTTCCCTTCTCTCGGTAGGTTACAAACCCAAACACTGGTCACTGGGGAAAATGAAATTCAAGTCTCCTACTGATCTGGTAAATGCTGTAATAATTAATCTGTTCCTAATCTCAGGCAAATTGTTTCGTGACCATCTTTTAATTCTGACAGGATGATGAGAGTAATCTGTTAAAATGTGGCCCAGAGGCTGCAGATGCCCCATCCTTAGAAATATTCAAGGTCAGTTTGGATGGGGCTCTGTGTAACCTGGTCTACTTGAAGATGTCCCTGCTCTCTGCACGGGGGTTTTGAAAAGATGACTTTTACAGATATTTTCTATCCCAAACCAATCTATGATTCTATGAATACAGAAGTCAATATCTGAATAGTTACACAGAATCACACAATATTCTGAGTTGGAAGGGACCCACAAGGATTAACAAGTCCAGCTCTTAAGTGAATGGCCCTAAGGAGGATCAAACCCGTGAGCTTGGCATTATTAGCACTGTGCTCTAACTGACTGGGCTAATCTGTTGTCTAGAGACTATTTATAGGAGTGCTAATAATGTGATTTGTGACTTGGTTTATCTCAAGATGGATACTGAAAAGTAGATAAATTAATCTTTCTGGGAGTGCACACATGTCTCCTTTGAGTATAAATGGAGCCTGGTTATCTCATTGACGTGTAGATTTTATAGGTAAGACATTACAGGTCTGTATATGTGTAACTTAGATACTTCAGTCAAAAGATGGTTTTTATCTCTGAATCCTTTTCACATTGGTTCAATGCTTTCATTCAAAACCCAAGTTCCTCAAAATTCCCCATTCCTCTCTCTTGGCATTGCTCATGGTGCAGTTTACATATGGCTCCTTTCAGTGGTTTGGCTATTGCAAAGCTCATATGGACCATACACCTTTTCCATAGACTGCAGGCACCTGACTCGGCATTTTGGAGCTCACTCTTAAACTTTGTGGATAATTTCTAGGTGATGGAGTGCTGAATATCCTTATTGGTCATAGATAAATGAGCTATCAGGGTGTCTCAGCACTTCTGAAAAGCAGGGATCTAGAAACTCAGTCCTGGTGAGAGTTCAGCCAATAGCAGATGGTGAACATTCTGTACCACTCTGACATGGCATCCTGCTCTGTACATGGCACACAGGAAAGAGTGAAGACATCTGAATTTCAGCTCCTTTTTAAAACTCTCGTTCCTGCCCCTCAGAAGAGTGGAACCCTGCTTTAATGTACAGATTTTTGACACAAAGCATCAGTTTGAAACTGATACGTTAGAATTCTGTGCCTCAAAAGTTAATGGGGAGGAAGTTATCCTTTTCTTTTTCCACATCAGGCTCTGTTTTCTTAAGCCCTGTTCTTTGTCATAATCTCTTCAGTGTCAGAAGTCATTTTTTCCAAACAGCCACCTGCAGGCAGTAGGGCAATGATTTGGTTGTGTGATGATTTATGAGGGTGAACAAAGAATTACTTGTTTTTTATGGCTTGTATTTCAGAAAACTGTGAAGGTTGAAAGTAACCCAAGTGAACATACAGAAAACAATGACTCTGGTGTTTAAAACACAATAAACCAAAACAATTTTTCGACAAATTTAAAAGCAAGTAAAACAAAACTAGCACAGGGTGGCTGATGATTTCTGTGCCTTTCTGAATGATGATTCATACTCATCCCTGCTGGGTATATATTTTGGAGAAAAATTTAGAATACCTCAAGCTATTTTCCTTTTTTTGCTCATTTCTCATCTGTATCACCAAACGTCCCTATTGTGTGTTTTGGTTCTGAGGAGGTGGGGATTCTGTAGCTCTGTGTGAATGCCTTGATGGGGTTCAGCTATCATAGCAAGAATAGGAACAGACTATATTTAATTCCATTTTCTTGTTCTTTTGAACTCCACGTCACTCATGACATTGTTACACTAGAGTTCAGAAAAGCTGTCTGTCTTTTGTATGATGTTAGAATGGAAGTCCAGTTAAACATTTTCTTCACTGTAATTTCCCATTTTCTTTCCTTCTCAAAACTCATCAGTTTTTCAACAAGACTCAGGTAAAAATTTTAACGTATAACATTACTCCTATCATGCCTTCTGCAATGCCAGGTGTTCTCATGAATTCTGAAAATTTGGACTGTCTCCAGCAGAATGGACTGAAGTGCTGGAGAAAGTCACTGGAGCATCTTTTTACACTGCTGCACTGACCACACCAGCTCTGCTCTCACCTTTTCTGTGGTAGCTGCTCTTCGCTGCCCTGAGCCATAGACCTCAAGCTGATAGAGGGAACTGAACTTGCAGAGGAAGGTGAAGACACCAGCTGCCTGCTGCTGTCAGCAGCTGCGTGCCCCTGGCTGTGGGCAGCAGATGCTCGTGAAGTAAGTGCCAAAACAGTGTTTGGAGAAACAGGACATGTGTTCCCTGGCACCAGAGTACTGGTGAAGCCAAGAGGTTTCCCACTTTTTCACTCAACACAGTGACATACAGTGAAGTGGAAGATGAGGCTATGCAGTCCCAAAGTCCAGCAGAGAATAAAGACCTAGGAAAGATTTCCCGGTCCTGTCAGTTGTGTATCCTGTGCAAAAGCTAGGTGGAAATTATTCCAAAATAGTGTACTTCATGTATAATGCATGGCAAAAACCCTAAAGTGGTAGAGTATGTGTATGAATTACCATTTGTCCTCTTGTTACAAAGGGTGTCCTTTATCCCCTTCCCTAGGCTGCCTGTATAACTTCTCTCTCTTAAGAACATTTGGCAATCTCAACTGTGTTCTATCCAGGTAGTGAGGAAATTGCTCTGGCTCCGTTCTTTTACTCACGTGTGTCAGAGTAGAAAGTTGTAACTTGTTTAAGATCTTCTCCTATCAAAGTGCTTTTAAAGTGCACTTGTAAGTGAAATGTTCCATTTGGCTTCACTTTTTTAAACACCAGTATTAAACATAAAAACAAATCAGTTGGGCTGTAATATTTAAAGTGCTAATAAAAGCTGGAAAATTCAGAACTAGGATTTAATGCCCCAGGTGAATGCTTCAGAAGATTCCAAGCACCATCTAACCTTATGTAACAGCTCTAGGGATCTACTTTGTCTCCTAAAGGAAAAAAATGTTTCTCATTAAAAACTGCATAAATAAAAATAAATAAAATCTGAGATGGACAGCATATTTTGTAAATCCCAAGGAAGGTCTAGTTTCATAGTGACACTATGTTCACCATCCATGTTCTTTCTTCTGTCTCTTTACCTTGAATGACTTCAAGTCCCTCCTAAACACAGCTTTGTGAGGGCATAGGGTGTACTTTTTTGACTCAGCAGTCAATTTAGACTTCAGTCAAAGGATTTTTCCTTGATATTTGTAGCCTTTTTCTGGCTACAGGATTTGGCCAATGGCAGTCATTATCAGGACAATGGCAATAAAATAAGTGTCATCGTAGGGAAGCCCACTTGCCTACCTGACAAACCACAACCTTTCTGAAGCTATCACAGGAGATTTCTTCTAAAACACCCATCACATTTCTTGCAGCTGCAGTCACTTGGAACTGCCCCAGAACCCCAGCATTCTCTCAGTAGTGTAAAATATCTGAATGTTCCTTTAGTAACTATTTGGGGCTTCATATATAGTGAAAACAGGAAACAAACAAAACAATGTGCTTTGTTTTAATTTTAAGATGTTGCATTTAAGCATGGAGGGAGGGAGTGTCTACACTCATTCAGAAGAAAGCTGTAATTTATTTTTCCCAATTTAAGCCACAGGCAAGAAGGACAATCCAAGGAACTGCAGGCTGGATGACCTCATCTCAATCCCTGGAAAGGTGTTGGAGCAGTTAATCCTGAAAAGCTTTGCCTAACATAATAAGGACAAAGTGATTTGGTTTATATAGCAAGGATTTATGAAGGGGAAATCATACATCATAATCCTAATAGCCTTCTTTGATTCCATGACTGGCTTGGAGGGCAAGGAGAAGAGTAGAGGATCTTGAGGTAAGCAAGGTTTTCAAACCTGTCTGCTGTAAAAGCCTTGCAGAAAAAAATGATGAAACACAAACTAAATAAAGGAACAATGAGGTGGACTGTAACCTGGCTTAAATATCAGTCTTCAAGGGTTGTGGTCAGCAGCTCAGTGTCTGCCTTGAGAAGGGCCTTGTATCACCATTAGTGCTGGGACCAGTACTGTATAACATTGACATTGATAGCCTGGATAGTGGGACAGAGCCCAGCCTCAGTGGATTTGCAGATGGTAAAAAGCCTGGAGGATTGGTTGTTAGATGTGGTGGTTGTGCTACCAGTTCACAGGGACCTCAGCAGGCAGGAGAAACAGGAATCTCATGAAATTCAGCAAAGGAAATGCAAAGCTCTTTGCAGAAAAGGACTTGGGGATCTTCACAGACAAGATGTTCTTGCAGCAAGGAAAGCCAAAATCGCCCTGGGCTGCGTCAGGAAAAGCATTGCCAGCATATCAGAGTAGGTAATCTTTCCCCTCTAGTCAGCATCTGGAGCACTGGGTCCTGTTCTGGGCTCCTCTGTACAAGAGACATATGGATGTGCTGGAGTTAGTCCAGCAAAAGATCTTGAAGATGATTATGGAGTTGGAGCATCTGACATGTGAGAAGCAGCTGAGAGAATGGTGACTCTTCCACCTGGAGAAGATTCAGGTGAGAGTCTTATCAACATACATAAATAATTCAAGGGTGCAAGGAAGGGAGCTCCAGGCTCTTTAATGTGGTATCCAGTGACAAGAGACAGTGGACACAAATTGAAACAGAGCAAATTCCATTTAGGCATAAGAAAACACTAATTTCCTGGGTGGTAAGACTTGCAAAATGTAGGGACTGTTCGCCTAAGCAGTTTATGGGCTGTCCATTCTTGCAGGCATTCAGAACCTGACTGGGCCTTCTGAAGGGCTTCTACAAGTTGTCACGCATCATAACTTCTTATTCCACCAGTGCCATCTGCTGTATAGGAACTAGAAACAAACACCTCAGGAAAAATGTTAATTTTCAGAAGTACTGCTCTTTGCATATTTACTAAATCATCAGATTCTGACTGGAGGAATTACAAAGAACAGATGCTTACTGATACAGCAGCTCACACCCTACCGAGAGAATAATGTAGCAGTCCTTGCTCTACTTGCTGAAATATATTTGAATTTAAAATGGCCTTGCATAGTTTCATTTCTTTGTGTTATAATGAACATCCATTTCAGTGAATGATCCAATAGAAAAATTGGCTTTAGTTTTTACCCGAATTTCCTGAGGGCTTCAAAACAATAAACACTTTGGCTACATGTATTGGCATTTACTGCACAACAGGGATATGTTCCTCTCATTCTGCTGCATTGAGGAGGAAGAATATTATCACCTACATATCTCATTGTTACTTCCATTACAATTGCTCTCTGGTGATGCAATTCAGAAATGAGGCATTTTTCATTAATTTAGTTTACCATGGAAACTCGTGCGAGATAATCTACTTCTGCTGCATCTGCTGGTAGTCAAGAGGACTTTTTTTTTGAGATGTCACTGTGTTTCCTGGCACCTTGTGTCATGCTCTTGGCTGCAAAATGAGGCTAAAGCAGCAGCAAGTCCATGTGTGTGTGTGTACCTATGGAATCTGTGTGTGGGTGTATGCGAAGCGTCCACGTGCTCATACACACACACAAACGTGTTTGTGTAGACATACATGGTCAGGGGCAAGTTGTGCTACCCCAGTCCTCCAGTACAGACATGGTCTAGAGCTAAATCCCTTTACTATCTACTCTCCAGGGTGGGAAGAGATCACAGGTGATGTCCCCTTTACCCCGTGGAAAGCTCAGCAAAGCTCCTGCTCTCCAGCCTGGTGTAGGAGTGCCCAAGGGTGCAGGTCTGGGCCATTTCTTAGGTGAACTGTACTTCTACAGGAAAACTGCAGTTTTGATCCGATTAAAAGTGTTTGTAAAATGGGGATTCTTTCTGAAAGATGAAAATTATTTGTTCTGATGTTTTCAAAGTGCTCTTTCAATTATGTTCCAAAATCACGCTTCACTACTGCATTTAACAAAGTTCATCTTGATTTATTTTGGCTAAAAGTTGTAATAACGTTAGAAATATGCTGAAGAGTAAAGGGAGATAAAACATCTCATTTGGGTTTGATTAAAATTTTTTGTCACCTTAGGTCCTTTTCTCACTTTTTCCTATACCAATGATGGAAATTGAAAAAAATTGCTTGGAATTTATTCCAAATGTTTTTGGGTGTTTTTTCATTGTGTGTTTGGGTTGTTTTTTTTTTTTTTTGGGGTGGTTTTTTTTTGGGTTTGTTTGTTTGTTTGTTTGTTTGTGGGATTTTTTTGTTGTTTTTTGTTTTTTGTTTTTTAAAAATTTTGAATTTTTCAAAATACAAACTGTTTTGCCAAGCGTTATTCTTGGGCTTCTAAACTACCTGCAGTAAAGCTTAATTTTGAATGACTTTGACCTGGATAAGTCTTGGATAATAAGGGTCTAATACAACGTAGCCTCCATCTTAACTATGCTGTAATTTGCAGGCAAGGCAAGTTAGATGAATTAATCCTATTGGATCTCATTGATTATATTTCATTTTAGCAAGTTCTTATGCTAACATGTTTTCCTCCATCTAAACCAGGGAAAAGGTGAAGTTTAAGCTAATTCCTAACTAAAGAAGCTTGTGCTGCCTCTTTACTGGAAACAGAAAATCAGCAGTGCTGGAGCTGGGAATTTAAAATGGAGTTAGTGTATTTCTTTAACAGCAAACCCATCCTTTTCATATAAGAATTGATATCAGAAGACATGTGAATTTAAAGTAAAATAGATATAAAAGAGCATTGATGTCGTGTTTCACCTGCTAGTGGATAGCAGACAACTTCTGAGAGAACTACACTTGTCTTTGCTGGTTACAGGTAAAGTTATTCACTGAGTAGTTGGACAAATTAAAAATGAAGTATTTGGTACAGCTTTGCACCCTTCATCCCTCCCACTTGGAGCACACACATCTCTGCAAGTTCCTGTGCCTACCCCTTGTGGTCTTGCTCTTCTCCTTTCTGGTTCTCACATTCCCGGTTCTCTAAATGTCCTTGGCATCTCCCTCAATGTTCCCTACAATACTTTATTGTCACTAATAAAAGAAGTATTTATGAGAATTGTGACAAAATGATAATTTTTGATAATAAAGGATGTCTTAAAAATACAAGCTATTGGTGATCTGACACAAAAGAGGTTGAAGTTGTTGTTCAGACAGGCTGTTGAGGAATGCTGCTTCGTATCTCAGTGGCTGGCTGCTGCTGAGACCTGGGAGCTATGACTTCAAATGTACATCTACTTAAATATTTAATTATTGAATTTTTACATGATATTAATCAGGAAACTTACTTCTGTATTTCCTAAAATAGAAGCTTAGGAAAAACTGGATATGACATTATTTATTGCGATGTTTTATTAAATCAAACTACAGCTGTCAGGACTTGGAACATTCTCTCTCTCCACTTCCCACAGAGAATTTATGATCCTTGCTCTGGATCAGAGGTTCAGGCCCCCTCACAATACAGAGCTCTTGCCAATAAATGTTGCCTGAGTAGTTCATAACACATTTGTTTACTTGCCTCTCCACTTCTTGATTATGAAAAAAGGGGGTTGTATTTACTTTTAGTTGGTGGAAAGATCCCTCACGAAAAAAGACAGCATGTTTTCTCTTATTTCTTGGATTTTTCTTTCCTTGAGGATCTAGTAGTTTCCTAAGCCTTAATTTTGGTTTGTTTTAGGTTTTCTGTGCTCTCACACTGGTCCTTGTGGTGCTAATTCACAAATCTTGTGGGTGAGAATTCTTCCTGGATAACTTGCAATACAAGAACATTATTCTGCCCTTTCTCTTCCATTCTGGTAAGACTGAGTCCCCTGGCTGAGCCCCAACACTACATGTATGGTAAGGTATGTTCTTCCTCTCTGTGCTGGTACCCTGCCATCTTTGGTCTCATAAAAGAAGGTTAACAATGCAGTTAAAAAGGGGAAGGAAGAGAGGCAAAATATAGGTTCTTGCATCCAGCCAATTAAAATATATTGCTTCATGTAGCTACAGAATGATGAAAAGAGCTAATTTTTCACAAATCACATTTTCCAGTCCCCTTTTGTGGCCTACATCTTATGCACTCTTGTAATTTCTTTTAATAAAATGATAGTTTAAGTGCCTGGCTTTGCACTGTTTCATTTTTTTTCCTTTTTGGCATACAATAGAGGGACGTTCTCTGGAATCAGAAGAAAATGGTTTCCTAATTCTCTTTCCAAGATTACTCCTGTTTGCAGGGCAATTTATTAAAAGCACTTATATTCCTATTCTAATTATCCCATCTCTGGCTGGCAGTGAATGTCCACATTGAACACAGTTATTGATTGAAAAGATGGTAAAGAAATCTAAACAATGGCCTTGTTAATTTGTCTTGTCAGAATGAAAATAATGAAACACATTAGACAAAGTAGGTAAGTGGTGAGGGCCCTTTGATTCTGTGTGACCCTGACAGAGGCTTGAGTCAAAAGTAAGGCTGTAACATGGATCTAGGGATCAAATATAGGCAGGGTCATTGTTAATCCATACATTTTTTCTCACGTAAAAAAGCTGTAAATAATTCAGGCAGCAAAGAGTAAGCAAAATATCAGGGTAAGAGATTCCTAGAGGAGCAGGGCGATCTACTCTCTGTGTTCCAGACCAGGAGACAAGTCAAACACAGGTATTGTGCATAACAATTTTTGTCAGGAAGCCAATAAACATGCCATGTTAAAGTATTATTTCAGTCCCTTACAGATAAAAGGTAATAAAGGGGAAAGGGGAAAGGGGAAAGGGGAAAGGGGAAAGGGG
>VZSR01003803.1:45985633-46045788 GCA_013398615.1 Brachypodius melanocephalos
AAGGAAAAGTTAAACAGGTCATCTTAGTTCTCATTATAGCCAAAAATTTCCTTCTAGATTCCATGTCCTTCTTTGGGCCAACAACTACTCAAGCTTTTGCTGAGACCCTGGTTCCTCCTAAAATCTTGGTCATCTTGGCCTATACTAAGGGCACCTCTAACAATAAAAAACTTAAGTGTATATAACCTTATTGATGAAAGTTACTGGTAGGATTTCCCTAATTTTCTGTATGTAAATTTTCATTATAGATGTGGCATTAATGAGGTTTTAAAAAAGCAGAGAAGCTGGCCATGTCTCTATCAGACTTTACAAGAACACATGAGCTGGAGTCTGTTTTTAATTTTCATGCTTTTCATGTATTTCCTATGAGTACATTGGCCTTTCAGCAAGAAACAGCAGAAAACTGGAAGCTACCAAGGAAATTAATTTTTCTCGATGTCATGACTCCAGTGACACCAGGAATGGTTCTGGTAGGTTCTAACTGCCCTGAGCAGCCACACCTGAAATCCCCACCTAGGCATCCTCCCTCCCATGGTCCAGGAACCCTATTTTGACTCAGCCCTGGGCACTCAGCCCTGAGCCTAAGCCACACTGTGAGTTGTGGTTTGTTGTTTCCCTTGTCTGTCCATGGACCCTGTTCCTGGTCCCTGCCTCTGGCCTCCATACTGAGACCCTGTGGGATGGTGCTCACTGGGGAGGGCTCAGTCTGGGGTCTGCTCAGCTGTTGGCTCAGCCCCTACCTGTGTTTCTGCTCCCTGACTTCACCTCTCAGAAGAGTGGCTTTAGGGCTGATCCTCTCATCCTTATTTATGGCATTGTGTGTGGACCCTATGTATAGGTCTTTTTTCCATCAATGATGCTGGCTATAGGAACAGATTATTTATCTCAGTGAGCACTCCAGTGAAGACAACATACTGCTGGTCAGTGTACAACAGCTTGTGAACATATTCTGAGAGCTATGAGCAGCCAAGTAGGTTTTTGCCATGTGTTTCTAAATACCTGGTGGTTGTTACTGAGTTCTGTACGTTTGCACCTGGGTCATCAAGTGAACACACAGCATCTAGACAGGTTGTGGGGACCTCCTCAAATCAGTACCTTGATTTTCAAGAGAAAATCTTTTCATCTCTCTAGAGAAACAAGCCCATGATCTTCCCCGTTTTAACTCAATCAGGATGTTTCTGTGAAGGTGACTGTTATTAGCTCCGTGCCAGTTTTTCTTTGATGTAACTGAAGGGTAACATAAATGAGTTTTCTAGACTACACTGATTTCTTAGGAACTGTTTTTCCTAAACATCACCTTTATCATATAACATTAATCAAAAAGATCAAAGAGCAGACAAGCAGCTCAGAGATTTATTGCTCTTTGTGAAACACTCTTTGCACTTGGCTAAAGCTGGATCAGCTCTCACAGAACCCAAGCAGTTCTCTATGAGACAGAGCAGCAGAACTTATAGGTTGAATGATGGCCCAGATTTTCATGAACCAGCATGACAGCAACAGAAGAAGCAAAAAATGGAGTTCTCCAGGCATCATTTCCCTGGCTGAAAATAGTCTGTTATTTGCACTACCAAATTTTATTTTGTATAGCTTTGTGTGTATGAGAGGAATTACCCTCCAAAAGAATAGTATTTTGTGGATTATTATCACTTCAAACTCCCAAAGATATAAGCTGATATAAAGAAAATACCAGCTGCCTATAGGGTTTTGCTTTCTATTCTTAATTAGTTGTAGTGGAAGAAGGCAGCTTTTTTTCTTCATTGTACTATTTTAAGAATGTGTTTTTTGTTTTTTTTTTAGTTTTTGTGTTGGTTTTGTTTTGTTTTCTTGCATGGTAAGTGTACCAAGACAGAACAAAACATAAAAACGGCAGAGTCATGGTACCAGTAAGTATGCCTCTTACAAGTTTATTTCAAAGGAGAAGAAGGAAGGAGGGAAGAAGGGAGGGAGAGAGGGAGGGAGAAGGCAGTGATGTGTCCTCATCTTCCTGCTACCCGGTGTTGCCATTTCCCATCTAAGTGATCTGAATTTAGGGATGTGATGTTGGGGCACTAGTAGGAAGAGTACCAGCTGTTTTGTCTGCCTAATATGATCAAGCAAGGTAGGTGGGTGGTAAATATGGATAGACTGAATTTGTCCTCAAGGTCACATCCTGTGTGGCAGTGTAGAGACAGCATTCTGCTTCTTCTGTTGTAGCTGCTCCAGTTCATAAAATGCACTCACACATTCAAGCTCTTGGTCCAATTTATATTTAGCATTTTTTCTGAGGATGCTTAGGTTCGTTATCCTCTTCAGCACCTCTTGTAAGTAATTTGGATTGCAATGTCTAATCTTGTTTGTTTCTTGTTTTGAGGGAGCTTGCCCTTCTAGTAGAGGGCAGAGGAGCTCCACCTGGGCAGACACACTGCCTCAAGGCTCCCATGGCCTTGTGAAATGTGTGTGTTATGGCCTTTCATATTTGTGTTCCAGTCCCTTTGTAAATTTATTTCTTAAGCCTGTAGTTCTTGTTGCATGAGTTTTTAATGCAATAGGCACTGCTTTATGACAAATCTGAATAATGACATATCTTGAAAAAATGTGTATGGCCCATAGTGAATCTTCTCATCTTTCATGATCATTAATTACTTGCTAAGTTCTCAAGGGTCTAACTAAGAAAATACTTAACTGACTGCTAATGCAGTGGCCAGCACAAAATTCATCATTACTTAAGCATAACACATTGTTCTCCAGGGTATTCTATGAATAGTGTACGTCTTCAACATGTTTTTCAAAGAGTCTACACAATGGCTTGCTGAAGCAATTAATTGACCATTTATTTTTTGTACCAGAACAGAATGTTTTTATATCATACTTTTTGCAAATGGAAGTACATAATTTAATCTTGGCTCTATTGTTAGAATTTAATGATCAAAACAAAGCAAAAGCTCCACAGCCCCAGACACCTGTTTCTTTTAATGTTTTATATACCTTAACATCAATGCATCAATGTATATTATGAATAGATAAATAAATAAATTAAGAAAACATACTGTGTTTTTTTCTTTAGCTCATATTTATTGCAATGATTTATCTGATCTCCATAAAGTGCTGGTTACTGTAGCTGAAAATATTAATTCTTCACAGAATGAAACATTCAGTTGTTTTCATAGCTCCAAGCAATTTTTTTTCCACATCTGAGTGCTAGGAAGGTGCACATGATTTATTTTATGTATGGGAACACATACCACAATCTGGTCTCAAGAACACTTTTTGCACCTTGTTATTTTTGCACACATTATATGGCACATTTTGTATTGAAATTTTTCCTTCTGCACCAAAACATTATTTTTGCTATTTGTTACTTATCTAATATACTGCTGATTAATTAATTTCTTTTTTTCCATTCACATTACTGATTTTAATTGCCAGTAGTTAGCTGGTAAGCTATCTCGGCCTGCTAAAAAAGTCCTAGGAGTGTACTTCAATTACCAGGGCTATTGAGCATGTCAGAAATTACAAGGGGAAATGAGATTTTTATGGCTCTGGATCTCAACATGACAGGTAATAAAGTTGTTTCTGGGACAGTATCACCTCTCACAACAAGTCAAGTGTGCTGGTTTTGCCTAATTCCTGTAATGGAGGAAGTTTTATTGTCTCTTTCTTTTGCACTGCTCTGAATATGTAAGCTATTAATTTTCACTCACATACCATCAAATGTTTGACCGAAAATATACATTGCTCAGCTGCTCAAGGGCATGGAATATTACCCATCTTTCATTTTGTATGATAAATGTGAAAATGCTTATAATAGTGTACAGAAATCATTACTTTCTCTGTCATGAATCAATGAGCCTGGAAACAGAGAAAACCTAAGAGAGAACTTATTCCCAATACTGTTGGAACCAAAGGGATATTTCATTAGAGAATGCCTCAAAGTTCTTCTTATCTATTAAGGAGACTTAAATTACATGGCATGAGCTACCAACCAGCTGTGCTATAATATTATGCAAGGTTTTGGATTGCTCACAGAAGCAACACCATATTTAGTTATTTGTGATTTTATGCTAAGCTTTGCAATCTGGTACTGTCACTTGTGTTAATGCATTAACAGTTTGAATATTTATGTCGCCCCATGCAGTGGCAATTTTTGTTTTTCAGATACAACAGATAAAGCCTACTCTGTAAAACTGTATTAACTGTGAGGCAGTGATACTTTGTACACTGCTGAATACCTACCTCTGGCACTTGACATTTGCAAGGGAAATTAAGAACTCTCCTTCTACTATATGTAATTTAATAGGTGGCATCAGGTGACTTTCTCCAAGAGGAACAGAGGAACAGAATTAGTTGCTAAGTATTCATTAGTCTAATGAATAATTGGGATGAGCTTTATGTATTTCATTACAAATAGAAGGCTATTTAAACTCTTCAGTCATCACTTGGGCCCTGTACATAGATAGCATGTCCCTCTCTGTTTTATTTTTGATTTCAAGTTTTGCCAAAAGAAATTGAGGATGATCTTGTTGTTGTGTCTGTAAGGTTTTGGTGCTCACAGGAGCTACTGGAGCATTAGCATAAGCTGGTATTACAAGTAATCACCAAATCTTTTTTGCAGCTCAAGCTATAGCACAGGTTGCTTTGGCCATTATCCTTTCTTTACCACTATTTGCCTCACTGCCAGGTCACACTTTGTTAGAGTGCATGAGTGAGAACTGGACAGAACTGCTGGACAAAAGCTGCATCACCAAGAAATAATTTCCATTTGCAGAAACATAAGCAGATGGTTTATAGACCTCTTCTACATTCACATCATTGGAGGAACACAGGCATGATTAAGACCATGAGATTCTGTGTATAATTATCTTTCATCCTTTTCTTTTTCTCTGTGAACTGTGAGTTTTTATGTGCCTTTCTTTTTACGCTGCGTAGTGCCTGCCCGACTGGTGCCACCACGAGTATCTTACTACAAACAGAAGACATTTGTTTCAGACAAAGAGAAGTCAGCTGACTTTACTCAAAACGTCATCTCCTCTGAAAGTCGTGGATCTCTCTCTGTTTTGGTCTTAATGCACAGCCTGAAGCCAGCTTGCATGAACATGCTGAAGTACTTACAAATATTTGGGTGTGAGTCTGACCATTTGCAGGCAATACTTTACCTGCTCAGGATCTGTGAAAGCTAACATTGTGTTTTTGTGGAGCAGTGCCATCTGGCAGCATCTCTCAATGCTATTTGAGATTGCTTGCATGAGTTAAAGAGAGTAGATTTTGATTTATTATATGGCTGTGTCTATTTCATATTTAGCATGTTAACACAGTGCACCTGCTCAAGTAAGATGTGACATGCACTATCTTCATCTTTATACCATGTTTTGGGTATTGCTTGTCATCAAATACTTTGGCACAACCTTCTCTGGCATATTCCTAGAAAAGCTGGCAGCTCACAGCTTGGACAGGAGTGCTCTTTGTTGGATTAAGAACTGGCTGGACGGCCTGGCCAGAGAGTGGTGGTGAACGGTGCTGCATCCAGCTGGCACCTGGTCACCAGTGGTGTCCCTCAGGGGTCTGGGCTGGGGCCAGTGCTGTTCAATATCTTCATTGATTATCTGGATGAGGGGATTGAGTCTACCCTTAACAAATTCATGGACAACACTAAGTTGAGTCAGCTTTTGGTCTGCTGCAGGGTAGGAAGGCTCTGCAGAGGGACCTGGACAGGCTGGCTGGATGGATTGGGGCCAACAGGGTGAGGTTCAAAAAGTGCTCAGTCCTACATTTTGGCCACAACAACCCCATGCAGCACTACAGTTTGGGGACAGAGTGGCTGGACAATGGCCAGGCAGAAAAGGACCTGGGGGTGCTTGTTGATAGTGGCTGACCATGAGCCAGTGTGTGCCCAGGTGGCCAAGAAGGCCAATGGGATACTGTACCAGCAATAGTGTGGCCAGCAGGACCAGAGCAGGGATTGTCCCTCTGTACTCAGGGTTGGTGAGGCCACACCTCAAATCCTGTGTCCAGTTCTGTGCCCCTGAATTCAGGAAGGACACTGAAGTGCTGGAGTGAGTTCAGAGAAGGTCAATGGATCTGGAAAAGGGTCTAGAGCACATCCTATAAGGAGTAGCTGAGGAAGCAAGGGTTGTTTAGCCTGGAGAAAAGGGGTCTCAGGGGAGACCTTATGGCTGTCTACAAACACCTGAAAGGAGATGTAGACAGGTGAGGGTTGGCCTCTTCCCTCAAGTGACAGGACAAGAAGAAATGGCCTCAAGTTGCAGCAGGGAAGGCTTATGTTGGAGTTTAGGAAGAATTTCTTCCCAGAAAGAGTGATTAGACATTAAAATGGGCTTCTCAGGGAGGTGATGGAGTCACTGTGCATGGAGGTGTTTGAGGTTTAAAGGCTGAATGTGGCATTTAGTGCCATAGTCTAGGTGACAAGATGATGTTTGGTCACAGGTTGGACTTGATGATCTTGGAGAACTTTTCCAGTATGTTTTATTCTGTGATCTTAAGGCATCTTGAGGAGATATTAAGGGTCAAGAAATTTCACCTAGGGCTAACATAGTGTGGGATGCCCTAGCTTTTCCTGTTTTTGACATCTTCCCTTTTTGTTTCATGCAGGGATGGCATAAGGCATAGGCCTAGTATGTGCAATCCTTCCACCATCATCTGCCTTCCCTTCCCTCTATGGATCCTTCTGAAGGCAATTGTTCATATTTTTGCCATCTGAAATCTGTGTCATTTGTTTACAATTGGCTGGCATTTTCTGTGCCTGCAGTTTTCTAAATTTTCAATTATTTTGTGCCACTTAATTTCATACTATGTTGGACAAAGCAATTTTCAAATATTGCACAATACTCTGAAAATCAAATTTCTAGCACTAATAGCTCTAAGCTGGATTGTTGTTTATATGAAGAAGTTTTTTCAAAGAGGAAAGAAACAAGGAAAGTTTTTGCACATGAAGCTTCTGCTACAGTTTTCTACTGAAATGTTGGATGGGTAGAATCTTTGCAATGCCATTGTGAGATCCAGATTCCACTAATCCAGTTGACTGAGATCACCACAGATTGGAGCTTTCCATGCTGAAACTCAGGC
Organism: Brachypodius melanocephalos; assembly: GCA_013398615.1. NCBI lineage: Eukaryota > Metazoa > Chordata > Aves > Passeriformes > Pycnonotidae > Brachypodius > Brachypodius melanocephalos. Next base: position 45,992,693 of record VZSR01003803.1, read on the forward strand.
CTCAGTACTAATTTCCTGACACCTTATCTTTCTCTCCTGAAACCAGGTTGCTCTGCTGTTATCTCTGATCTTCAAGTGGGAAAGTTTGATTGTTTGACCCAACCAGATAAGATTGCAGTGAATAAACAGAGTTCTCCTATGGAGATACTGACAAGGTAAGCTAAAGGCAAGTACAATGTAGATTATAACAGATTCCTTAGTCTCAAAATATGCTTTAATTTTAAAACTTCCTTGTTCATCTACTTCTTTGCCCTCATAGAACAACTGCTTGCTGAGGCAATTGGAAAAGAACTTATTACTTGCATGTGCATGCCACAAGGAGTTATAATCTTGGTGGTTTATTTCCATTAAGCTGGATGTAAGAATCTTTGAATTAAATTTCTAGCATAGAAGAAGGAAGAGTGATTTATTTCCTGCATTTTTATTAGAGCTTTTACTGTTTTTCTCTTACTCTTAGTTTTGTGCAGCCTCTCTTTCCCCTATAAATTATTGATTTTGTAGACAAATAACTGTTCCTCTGCCAGAAGTTAAACGTCTTTTTCTGCCAGGAATACGAGCTGGCCCTTAGCTTGAGCTCTGAGATTCACTCAAGTGGAATTTATGCACAATAGAATTGATAGGCTCTCTTTGCATGACTACTTGCCCATGTGGTTTAAATACCCAGAGAGAAAACTTTGAAATACATGTGTGTGTTGAAACCAAAATAAATATAAATCATCCAAATGGTTTAGCAACTGCCTTTTCCTTTAAAACCCCTGCTCCCTGTTGGAGGCTTGGCTGCCTCACTTCTAGTTTTCTGGGGAGCATACAGATCTCTGAGCAGAGCCTGCTCTTGGCTGTTAGTGTCACAGGTTGAGTAGCAGTGGTTTGGAGAAGAGAAAAACCCAGAGGGGAAATGAAAAGCAGGGAACTATTAGGGTTAGAGTGACAGGTGGACAAAGCCACAGTGACTCCTCTCATATTGCTCCTGTATTTCAGTAGGATATTGTGCACGTTTCAGCTTTCAGTGTGAGTGAATCTGGGTCAGGTGGAAAGTGCTCTGCTCAGAATAAGGCTCCTCACTTAGACAGAGAGGAAACAGTATTAAAAGCACAGGCTCACTCACACGTGTGACAGCTGTGGGTAACTGGGAAGATTTCTGATAAGATAGTTTCATTTTACAGCTCACCTGTCAAAGTGTATGTTTAGTGTGAGTAATGCTGGTTGCAGAGAGTTTTCAGTGCTCTAAAAGTGGAGGAGGGGATGTAGAATAAATGTGGATACAGATGAAACAGGGAAAGCAAAGAAAATTAAAGAAAAGTACCCTACCTGCAGACTGAGTTGCCTAAACCCTGTTCTTCAGTGGAAATATAATTGTGTCGAGTAGAGGAGGTTGTTAAAATCCACCTCCATCTTAGATGAATTAGAGAAGTTTCTATCTAGTAAAGTTTTTCCTCTTAGTGGTTGGTTTGAATGTGAGAATTTTCTTCAGCTCTTGATAACTTCCAAACTTAGTTTCATTTTTCCTTCTTTTAGAGATGTTGCTTACTCAAGGTTTTTGTGGCAGCAGTCTCATTTGCAAAGTCCATCTCCATCTCTCTTGTATATCCATTTAAGCTCTTCTTTGGAATGAATCTAAAACATAATTTTCCAGTCTTTCCTGGTTGTGGTATTACTGGGAACCTGTATCACGTTTGGTGTTTGTTCCTGTATGCTTTCCATGTATCTCCCAGAGTACGGCTCCACAGATGCTGTGCTGGTACACCATGCATGCCTTCACCATTTCAACAGCGAAATTCACTTCTGTTTTGAGGTTCTGTTGCCATCACTTGTATTAGCTCAGAGTCCTGTTCATGAGACATTATCCAGATACTGCAGTTGTGTTTGAGTAGTTTCTCTCAGATCAGGGTGTGAGTCAGTCCAGAGTGGGGGGTGTCATGAATGAGTGAATGAAGATAAGTTGAAATCCATTTTCTGCCTTATTTTCCAGTTGCCTCTTTTGCCACTTTAGAGACTAAATTGGCTCAAATATGGAAATTATTTGTATACATGACTCCTATTAATACTCAGTTTTCCATGGCACTTTTGAAACATCTCTTTCTTTTACAGATTACTGGTCTCGTTGACAACAAAGTGTTATCTTGAGAGATATTAAATGTCTGCAGCTGCCAGAGGCTTGAGTTGGATATCAGCATATGCTCAAAGGGTCATGGGGATACAAAAATATTTTTCATCTTGGAAAGCCTACTGAACCACTGGCAGGGGAGGACAGGAACTCATTTTCTTATTCCTGTGGAAATATCAGCATTCCAGCTGTGGAGGGAAAACAGATCTCGGTTGGTTTTGGTGCTAGATTTTTATTTCTTAAGTACTGCTGATAAACACAATGGCGATATAGTCATCTATGATCAGCATCTTGGTATCTTTGTTTAACATTTCCTCCCACTATGTTGCTGCACCCTTCGTCTTCATCCACGTGGTGATGCTTGTGACCTCGTGACAAAAAAGAGGGAAGTTGTGCTATCTCCATCACCAGGAAGATAATTGCCAGCTGACTTTCAACTCTTTCATCAGCTCTCATCATCAATATTCGTTTGATGTGCTTCATCTGCAGCCCCTGAAACTGCCCATTGCTCTCTCATGGTTGAGAGAGCACTTTCCTGAGCAACTTCCAATACAGCCATCACTTGAGAGTTCTGCTACACACACTTGGTTGAGTTGCTTGCATTTCATCTGCTGTATATTGTGGGAGAATTTGAGGCTGTATTTGTTACAGGTCTAGGAAATTGAGTCCAAGGATGATTCTTAGCAGAGATGGGATGCATCTCATCTAGTGATGGCCTTCTAAAACCAGGCATGCAGCTAGACCTAGTTATATGATGTGTCCTGTACCTTCACTGGCAAGAACTGGGATTAGGTTATTTATGTTGTCTACCTTCAGTGACAAGCCCACCTCTTTCCATGCTCAAGTTCTTCTAATCACATAATGATTTTTCTATGGTTCTTTACAGTGAATATGCAAACATCTCAATTGTCTGTTAGTATCTACAAGTTCAGGTAAAAAACTATAATTCTCTGGGTTTTCAAAGTGTTTTCCACTTTGAAAGATACAATCTAAACCCTTTTTTTCAGCTGTCATCAAAGTCTGTGGAAATAAAAGGAAACTGCACACAAAAGATCAGAAGGTAATGTAAAATGGGTATGGTATAAAAAGAAGGAAGTGCATCAAGAGACTAAAGGGCATGGCTGAAGGAGGGTAAGGAAGAAAGCAAACTTCCTCTCACATCTGTCTTTTAAGATTTCAATATTTAATTAAACATTGAATATAATAACCTGTAATAACTGTATCCTGGGCTAATGAAGTCCTTGGCCTTCAGCCACAGAATCTGTTAGTCCAGATTATGCATATTACCTTATAAATAAAAGTTGCCCTCAAGTTATTATTATAATTGGGTCCTTGAGTTGTTAATTTCCATTGTGGAAAAGCGAACAGCAGTGTGTTCAGCTAAGTCCAAAAGCTACAGAGCAAGCCAGAATGAGCGAGATGATTAGGACTTTTCAGTATGAAAATGTCCAGGTGGATGTTGTGTTTGTGTATAATGCTTTCAGATGTTCGAAGAACAGAGTCAAGCATCTGTTTTCAAAGGTACTGGAGAACATTTATTCCAGTTGAAATGTTGATCTAGTAATTTCGGTTTTTTCTGGCCTTATTTCTCTGAAAAACCTCCAGGTACTTCTCTGAGTTTGGATTGGCACAGTCTTAGGTTTTGGGTTTAGTGTACTGCTTGAAATAAACAAAATGGACACTTTAAAGTCTCTTTTCTAGTTTCTCTGTCTAGTTTGCCTATCTTATTATTTAATGTGGGTGTGGAAGTGTGATAAAATACCTTCTTTTAAAATGATGCATTTTTTATATATATCAATGTTGCTGTGGTCTTATATTGACTACAATGAGCATCTTTCCTCAATGTCTTGGTGAAGGCTGGAATTTTTCTGCTCATGTCTGTGTAGAACAAATGAATTTAGGTATTTTTTATTCAAGTGGTTTGCAACATGTTTTTCAAATAATAAATATACATTTAATGCCCACTACCCAGGAAGAATATTGACTTACAACAATTTAGTGTCATAAGTACTGAGTGCCATGAAATGTCTTCTTCTCTGTGGTGCTACTTGTTTCTGGGTTTTATAATGTAAAAAAGACAAGAAACCTAAAATTTCTAGCATAATTAAACTACAATAGAAAGTAATTTTTTGTTTGGTTGTGTGACAGGATGTAATCTCAGTTCTTTTTGACCCAGTATAATTATTAACCAGGAGTTCCAGCACTTCAAGAAGTATGTTGATTTCTTTTCAAATTATGATAGTGGGGATGTGTTTTATGTTTCTTTCATATGCTTAAGTGTTTGAGGTTGAAGCTGTAGAGATTGTTCATTTACTTTGCACACAACATAGCACAGCATAGCTGGGAAAAAACAAAATTCTTAAGAGCACGAAAGCCTCAATAAATTCCATAAATAATAATTTGGCTGAACAAACAATGAATATTTAAGAAAAATTCCCTAGCTACAATATTTAAATACAGTAAATGAAGACTGTGTTCCACTGAGGCCATGCTGTTGCCGACATTAAACTGACTTTGGGTATAACTTTTCAGGCATGTGAATGAGGAGCATCCCTTCACTCACACTTACCTGAATGTGAACAATTACACACAGTATCCTTTGTCTTAATCTTCAAAATTTTCCATGCACATGTGCACCATCCATAATTTTTTCCAGGTCTGGCTCTTGAGGCTGTAGGAACTCTCACAGATACTGTGCTCTGTTGTGGAAATATTACCAGCTACTCTCAGGGTTGCTCAAAGATTGCTTGCTAATTATTGAATATGAAAAGTAAATGTAGCATGAGTAATTTAAATCCCTTCTTATAGTCAAAGGGAGCTAATTCTACAGATTGTTTTTCATTGTTTTCAATAGTAGAAAGAAATCCAGAAAAAGATCTGCTTATTTGTCAGTTCTGGAAGCTTACATTTTCTCATATGTTGAACTATAGATCTCCCTTGCTTATAACTTTTAAGCAGATAAAGCATATTTTTCCCTACAAGATTCCTGAGTTTCTTTGCTGTTGCATACAACACGTTGGTGTATCTCTTCTACCATCTGCTCTTCTATAATTTCTCTCTTCATTTCTTGCCAAACCAATGGAGAACCAAAGTCTTTTTTGTTGACAATTTGGAATACTTTTCTTCTAGGATAATTTTATAGCTTATGCAAATAAGGGATTAATCTTCTTGTCCAACAACTACGATAAACCAGTATGTACAGTGCAATCTCTGCATACAACTCCATCAATGATCCCTGTAACATTCTATTATATCCCTGACTTTTGGGTTCATGAAACATGAAATATACTCATCAAGAAATTTTCAAATGTCTCTGTCAGGCACTTCATAAATTGCTGATTGCTAAAAGTCAGGTATAATCTAAAAAGGAAAGGCTCCTTCTCTGACATGAGAAAGAGAATTCCCAAGAATTTGATGCTGGCTGGTTGCTGTTGGTCAAAACCCTGTGGCACATATCAGGCTTTCTTTTGCAGAATACACTAAGTTGCAAATTAGCTCTCACATATGAACTCAGCCCGTGGCAAAGGGAGCACTATAAAATTTATCTTCTGCCAGGACATAACCTGATTCTAGATTCTTCTGCCAGTTTGTGATGTTACTGACTGAGTGGAATTGTTGCTTCTTGCAGCACCAAGCATTCTACACAAGTGTTTCTGTTTGCCTATGCAAGAATAATTTTGCAAATCTATGAATCCCTGAAGATGAAATAACTTTATTCAAATTCAGAAAGGCTACAAGCAGTGCAAATTCCACTCCCAGTCTCAAGTTGCTTAATTGCAGATGCTGCAGTTCTCACCTTGGCCAAGCTTGTGTCCGTTTGAGTGCATTCAGCACTGGCTCAGTTTGTACCAGCACAATTCTGTCAAGTATGTGGGAACCTGTGAGGTGCCCTGGGGCACAGCCTGAATGGACTCTTGGATGCCCACCTGTGTGCCAAATGACGTGATGGATGAGCCTCTCCTTGTGTGGTAGCAGAGAACTGAGCTGTAGCTGTCACAGTTCTCTGCTCAAGGACTCTACGAATTTGATGCAGTTAGTTGCAGGGTCCCAGGCCTGGCAGCAACTTTGCACGAGCACCTGCTGTGATAACACCCCTGATGTGATCTGCTGCTGCCCTGGTATGTGACAGTGCTCTCTGCTATGCCTGCATGCTGCAGCAGCAGAACATCATTCAGGGAATGGCATCTCTGCTGCTGCCACAAAATATTTTCACAAATTCTTTTCAAGGCAAGGATGAGAGCGCATCTTATGGTCCATGGGATTTCATTTTCCTTGTGCTTGTGGGGTACTTCCAAGTGAAAACTGGATTAAAATATAACATGGAAGAATTTCCAGCAGCAGATTTTTGCTGTAGGTAATCTAAAGCTTAGATGTGACTTTTATTTGAAAGTAGCATTCTTGAAAGCAGTGGTTATAGAAGCTTATTTTTATGCACTCACATTAGTGGTTATTATTTTGTTGCCTTCCAAAAGTGGGTTATGTTTAGTCTAGTTTTAAAAATAATAGGCATAATATGTCGTAAGTATTACTGAGCTTAAGTGGGTAAAACCAAATACAGTAGAACATTAGGGATGTCTCCAGAATGCAAAAAACAAAATATTTATGGAAGCTGAGGCTACAAATTCTGAAAGAATATTTTGTCATCTTTCCACTAGAAGATCCTGCAAAATATTGGGTAGGTTGACCCTCTGTGGGGTGGTTGGTATTCCCTGGAGATATAATGGCTACAGCTGATCTGTAATATGGCTGAGAAAATTAAATATTGATTTAAAGCTAGGTCTGATGTTGCACAGTGTTATTAAATTCAATTCAATGGTGTTAATTCTACGTTTCACACTTTCTTAGAAGATTAGACCATCATTTCAGTTTCCCCAGCAACGCGATCCTTGGATTCTTTTTACTCAGAAAATCTTGTGAAAAAATATGAGTAAATAGAACATATGCACGTGTGCACACGAAAGCATTTTTCTTTTAAAACTGGCCATGTTAGGACTCATTTTTGCTTTGATTTTCTCATATCAGAGTTACTCTATAATTTCTGACTTATGAATGTCAAAGATTTCTTTCAATCTTCCTTTCCAGTTTTTCACTGTTCATAGGCAGTTGTGGAGTTGTGCTAAATGGGAAATATGGTCCTAAGCATATAAAGCTGTTAGTAGCATTGTTGTCTTTAAAAGCTGTGTTTAAGGTCTGCTTTCTGGCCTGAAACCTCAGACAACTACGAGGTGCCAGCACACATCATTGGTAAGTTTGGTTTGGCACCTGTTTGTCCTGTGTGTCCTTTCACAGGCAGGCACAGCAGTGGGCCTGTGGGCCTCCCATCCTTCTCAAAGTCAGCCCAAATGTCATGAATTGGCCAGTTCTGGTTTACAGTTATCCCAGTGAACATCAAACTAACCAGGTAGTAATTAATACGTCAGCCTGCTGGCTTTAGTATCTGCCAGTGTGAGGGGGGCACTGGCAGCCCAAAGAGCAGCCATCATTTAGAAGGCTGCTGTTGGCTCCTGCTTCTCCAGGAAGGAAAGTGAAGTGAATGTTGTGAGGAAGAGTGTTGCACTATTGGTGCAGCATTCGTGGAGTTTGGAAAGGACGAGGCAGAACAGGTCCGGGGTCAGCATGCAAGAATTCTCTCTATTCAAATTTCTGACTCCATTTATATACACTGTACGTAGATGGCCAAGTATTGGCCAAAGGCATGTCACCTCATCCACTCGGATTGGTGAACATCTCAATCACTCAAATGCTCCTCTCGGAGCAAAGGAATGTAAACATTTTCTTATTTACGTGAAAAGGTGTGGGAACTCAGCTCAGAGTTCCAAAACATCAGAAGGCTAGTCTAAATATCAGAACACAAGTTTAAGACACGTAAAAACCGGGTGACAGAAGAGCTCTGCCCTCTTCCTTGGCCGTGCCCATGCTGCTGGTGGTGACAGGGTGAGGATCATTCCCATGCCATGCTGCCTCCCCTTGCTCAGAAAGCTGTCCTCTGGGCAGTCCAGCTCCTGCCTCTCTGTGCTGCATTTGGGTGCTGGAGTCCTTTGCATTTACCATGACCCTCCTGCGGCCCACAAATGCAATAAATATTGGGTCTACTTTTTCCAATTCAGAGAAACAGAAGTAATGTGAGGTTGTGGTATTTTTACAGCATGAATATAAGTGTGTATTTTATTTGTTCCAGGATGGGGTGGGAGGATCCCGAGAGTGCAGAGCCTGCTGGGGTAGCAATTGAAGGCTGCATGGATAGAAGGTGGCAAAACCAATGTATGCCTTCTTTATAACTACATTGTGAGATCTTGGGGGCAAGTTATACCTTGAAATGTCCCTGGACATTGTTATGAAGGCAGTTTTGTGTGGTGCCCCAAAACAGAGCCAGAGGAGAGGGAGCCCCTCACTGATGACCCTAAGCTCAGTGCTTGAATTTACTCTCTGGAAAGCAAAGGTGTTTTCTGTTCTAACAGAAGGTCAGGCATTAAACTTAGATGCTCCCATAGGCATTTTTCTCCTTCTCATATAGAAACAGAAAAAAAAATCTTTATTGTGAGAAACACTCTGGAATTATCTCAGGTTTTCAATACTATGTCTATATAGTTTGAAGTTTTTGCTTCCACCAGTGTTGTAAGATTTACCTGTTTCTGTTATTCCGAAAGGCAATATAAATTCTGAAAATAGATTTCCCAATCTCTGAAAGCAATTGTTGTCTTGAAAGTGGAGACAACCTTGAAAGAAATATAAGTGAGGAATAGAGCGAGGGAGAGATGATGAACTTCATCTTGCAGTTCTGGCTTCTGCTATGTGATCTACAGGGATAAGAGTGAGGTGAGAAAAAAAAATTGTATTGTTCTTGCTAAATTAGTCCCATGATACTTCTGAGCAAAAATTACTGACTGCACCACATGTTTTGGTAATGAATAGGTAGTGGGATTTTTGACTAATCTTATGTACACTGGGAGCTGAAATGAGCCCATATGTTTGATGTGTTGTAATAATCTTCTCTTAAAATCTAAGGAATTTATGTTGGATTAAAACACCATGCTTAAAGAGACAGATAAATATTTAAGAGAGTGATATTTTAAGAAAGACAGAGAAATTAAAATAGCAACCATTAGAAAAACTGTTACAATATTAAAAGACCCAAATGAACATGTCAGCTGCTCTTTTAAATATGGAATGTTAATAAGACCATCCTGTTATTATGAGTACATGTTATTATGAATGGTATCTGGCTATAAAGAATAAGTCATATAAGCAAATGTATTTTTAAAAGCTACCAGAAATTGCTATGAAGAGAGATGTTCTATAATAAATCTTTAATACAGTATTCACACATTTGTCCCTGTTTTTAAAACACTTCTCTCTATTCGTAGCCCTCTGGATTCATGGTCATTAATATTTGGTATTTTCATAGAGATCCTTTTGAAAACATAAGAAACACATCTCTTAAAGGTTTTGTTTTCCGCCATGGTTTTCCTTTCATCTGATATAAATTGGTACTTTTCACCTGGCCTGATCTGTGTCTATCATTGACTTGACAGAACAGTGGGTTTAACATCCTAGTTCAGCTGTATTACACTGTAGTTCATGTACCACACAGCCATCAGCATGTCCAGCCACACTGAGCTGTCATAAATCTTACTCCTAGCCTGGCTACCCTTCCTAGGGCAGCTCCTCAGCTCAGCTTCTTCAGTTTATTTCTGTGGTATAGAAATGCTCAGATATCACTTTCTATAAAGAAAATAACCATCCCAGATATAGGTAAATTGGTGGTGTTAAACAGCAGATATCGGGCTATAAGGAATCTTTAGTGAAATGGGTCTCCAGGTGGATGTCTTCTGGATACCTGGTTTTCATCATTTATATACACATGTTTTCTGACAGTATTTCCCAGTATCTGTGTGGTTTTTGTTGGTTGTCAAAGACAAAAAAAAAAATAGAGGAAAGGGAAGATTTAAATTTATTAATCACACAATATTTTTTGAAGCTGGAGGGAGGGTAGAATAGAAAGGGCAGAACTCAGCTGTCCCCAGATGGACATTCAGTGTTAGAGCCAAGACGAGTTTGGCTATTGTCATATCTACACAGCACTGGTAGATGTGACAGGTAAGATCCAGGGGAGAGCCATGTCTTTTGGGAGATGCAGATGCAGAGCAGGTGCAGTATCCTGGAGTATTGCAAACAGTGGTGCTTTGTTTGGGCAGCTAAATCAGGCCTCAGCAGTGCAGGATTCCTCAAAGTGTTTTCTCCTCTCATTCTTGATTGGAAAGCAGCACTAATGAGACTGACACTGCTACTTCTTCTCTCTCAGTCTTTTTCTCTCTCTCCTTACTAATGGAGCCACTAATGGTGGTTTTAGTCCTGCGGTAATTATTACTCTGACCTGAAGCACAAGCTCATTGTGTGGAGTCAACTGGTAATGACTTTCAGTCACAAGTGATTTGAATGATTTTGAACCAGTGACCCAGCTCTTGAGGTGAAAGTTGCTATAATTATTCCTCTGAGCAATTTTATTTCCTCTGGATTAGTTTGTTTTACTATTCTTCTCACAGTTTAATGAAAGAAACAGGAGTTGCATGTCTGAAGGCAAGTCTAAATTGATAGTTATTTAATCTCCCCACCTGCGTCTACACACGAAATGGAGATGTTTGAGCTAACAGAGGTCTGAGACAGTGAATCATTTACTGCAGCAGCACTACATGCAGCTGAACACTTCCCACTACTGAGTGTTAGTGGATGTGTGTCCAGATCTGCTCTGTTGAGGTCCGTGAGAAATTCAGCTGAAATGCTGCCACTCATTATTGCAGGCTTTTGCTAGCTCAGGTGTCTCTTCACTGTGCTCTTTCACTGTGTAGCTGCATTGTTTGTAATTTTGCCTGTGCTGTCCTATGTCATGAGTCCTGCCCCGCTTTTGGACTCCTTTATTTTAGTAATGCATCAAGTCCTGCTGTACAAGATGCAGACTTCTCATGTTGCCTGAAACCACCTCTGACAGCCTGGTGTCACCTCTTGCTTGACCAGTTTTGATTGGCAAGTTACTTGTCAGACTGACAGTGGCCATGGTGTTTGTGTCTGTGTGTTTGTGGATCTCTGCCAGAACAGTGTTCCAAACATGAATTTCCCCTAAGATACCTGTTTTTCAAAGATGGGTAAGGCTAGAATTCTAAAGCTGCAGGATTTTCTTCTAGAAGTGCATTATTCTGAAAAGGTTTAGGCAGAATATTAACACCCACAAGATTGTTTTTCCCCTTGTCCTTCATCACCTGCAGACAGCACTGGTTAAGAGGTAAAGGCTGAAAATTCTGTAGACATTAGGAATTTCCCAACACAGATAAATGTTGTTCTTTCCCAGTGACAGACCATCAACTTCCATCAGCATTGCCTTCCATTTGGAAGGTATGGCTTCTTTCTAGCTTATGAAATTCCTTTTGACACCCTTTCTGGTTTACAGCTGCTTGTAATGCATTGTCCTGGATTTCAGAGGAATTTTTCATTGTTCACTGCGATCAGATTTTAAATCATTAGTGTCAGAACCTGTCAATGTTCATGGAGTTTTTAGTTCTGGCCAGTTGTACAGGCTTTTCAGGTAAAGCACTGGCATTGCAAATGTAGATTCGTATTAAAATTACATTATGTTTATTTGAATACATCACTATATTGCTTTGCTTTTTATTAATTTCAATAATATCTTTGGTTATAGCTTTGGTGCTTTTTAAATTTTATTTTTTACAGTTGGGTGAGCAGACTGATGGTTTTAACAAAAAGTGAACTTTAGCCACTTGCCAACATGAACAATGAGGGTGTTAATGAGGTCAGATCTGCCAACAGCAAAACTGTGGAAGCTCAAAAATGCTGTCCAAACAAAGCCAAACCAGTGAACCAGTTTTATAGTTCATGTTAGAAAACCAGTGAATCAGACAGATAAAATGGGACGTGAAACATAAACTGGAGACCAGGGTTTTTCCACTGGGGCTGACAATCATGCGAATCATGAGAATCATTTTTCACTGTGTTTGTCCTGGTAAATTTGGAGGTTTCTTTCTACACAGTGGAACACCTTCAGTGGTAGAAATGAGGAAATTTTACCATTTATTTCCACAGCTCACAATAATCTGTAGAATTTTGGATGAAGCCTAAGAGACAAGACATAAGGAGTTCCTCTATTCAAGACATATGAGGGCTGCTATTGAAGAGAAGGATGGATGTGAGCTATTACTTCATATGCTAAATGAGTGCCTAAAAAAGACAGATAGATTGAAAGCTAATGCCATAGATGAAATTTATTTTAATTTTTATATTGTATTTTTTTAATTTGTATTGGACTAAAAAGATACCCTTCATTCAGTCTGCTGCCTTTTGGTACCACACTTGGTGTCTTTTCAAGTGGAATAATGAAATTTACACATGTACCTGTTTAAGACTGGCATTCTTGGATACCAGCTGCATTCTGCACTACCTCATCTCTCAGAAATCTTGTATCTTAAATAATTCAGCAAGGATCAGTAGAATTTCTTTGCGGCAAGTGGAGACAGTGCACATGTGATGACCAATTGAAAGAGATAACTCATTGAAAAATTACGTACAGGAATTGCTACCTCCAGAAGATCCACTCAAAACATATAGAGACATGTTTTTAGGATTCTGTTTGAATATCATGTTGTAAAGGACTCTCGATATCCATCTACATTTGATTCCAGGATGAAGGATGGTCTGAAGTGGAAGACATCAAATGCCACGCATTTTACAGAGCTTATTCCTGTTGCATGTCTTGCCATCTAGTCTAAGACAGCCTTGAAGACTGGGAAGTCTGCAAGTGTAGCCTGCAAAATAGTCTACAGCCCAGAAGTCCATGAAAAATGATCTGTAAGAAAAAATATGTGGAATCTTGAGATTACCAAATCTTTACTTAATCTGTAATAAATTTCTTGTGCTTTTACACATTGGGAAAATGAATTTGAGTAAATTGAACAGTGTTCATTTTTCAGGTTGATTACATGGTCCAAGGAATTTTCTCTGAGTATTAAAGAAAGCAGTAGCTGACTTTTGTTTCCTAAACACCAGGAGCATTTTAGTCTTTTCTTTAACTTTTTCTTTCCAGTAAAGGTATTTAAAACGCCCAAGTGCCAAAGAAATTTAACCAACACTTCAGGTCCCACAGAGTTTTTGATTCAATTTCCTGGCTTTGAAGTTCTGACTTCATACAGGTGTAATAGTGCATTTATGTGGATGTGTGCCAGTTCACACAGACTAGAGTCAGTACATTTCAGTAACAGGGGTTATTTGTCCTCCTCTCACCAATAGCTGGGAAAAAATGTGTTTACTTAACTCCATTGTTGTAGCAAAGGTGTGGCTGTTACAGGAATGCATGCAGGTCCTCACTGGATGGGTGGCAGAAAGGAGGAGGACAGAGGTGATAGAAGAATTTGACTAAGGAAATTTGAAAGCCAAGGGAAAGTTTGGAGGCAAAGAAGAAAGTGGCAAAGATGTTTATGATAAATTTGCATACTCTTATTTTGTATGAGAAGATGCGTACTGACACATTAAACCTTTCATTGGATACTGCAATCAAATTTTGTGACCTTTTCAGTTCTTATATTTACATAAATATTTTTGAAAGTAAACTTTTAATATTTTCCAGAAAGTATATTAGGAACAATTTCTCCAATGATTTCTTCATGCAGAGGTATTTTACAATTTAATTGTTTCCATGCCTGTGAATTAAGTAGGCCAAGATTCTCCCCAGAGGGGATTTTTATTGTGAATCTGACTACCTAATCCATTTTAAATTGGCAGTTCATAACTGACACTTCATTAAATTGCAACTTCTGCATGCTGCTACAGTTGGTGCTTCAAGTTGGTTAGCTGGGACCTGATCCTGTATCCTTGCTTACACAAGTAATGTTACAGAGGTATCATCATTCATTGCATAAGTGAGGTCTCCAGATCTACAGAAAAATGTATTTGGATTAGTTAGATAATTGCACGTAAATGTTGCTGGTCTTTTATATGTGACTCTGCTTTTGGATTTCACTGTATAGTTCTGCACATGTATTAGTCCTTCATTAACAGTCACAGTAAATTGTGCAGCTGGTGTGAGATAATTGCATCTGGGGGGCATAGCAACATGCAAGATAGATATGCCAATTCCCTGAGGTTGTGATTAGTCTATAGGAACCATTCTCCCTTGAGTCTTCTTTTGGAATTAGCCTAAGTCTTTCTTGTAGGAAAGACTTAGGATAAAGAAAAATTTGTGCTCGGTTCAAAATCTTTGAAAAAATTTAGATGACAAAGGGAGGTGGGGGAGAAGGCAAAATAATTTAACAGATTACATACCACACTTCCTTGTGCCAGAAAGTACAACAAAGAAAAATTTGTTCAAATGAAACATCTACTGACTTCTGCAATGTGCCTGTGAGTGTGCCTATACCACTGTGAGAGTCTTGCCACTCAAATTCGTCCATCTGAAGATGGGGCATTCTCACAGGCAAATGTAAAACAATATTCATTTGGTATCAGTGGAAATGCACCAAGAGAAGTCAGCCTTCTTCAGAGTAATTTACTGAGTTCAGACATATTTCTTATTACGGTGGGATAGGCTGTGACCCTCAATAGGCTGTGACCCTCATGGATACAGTTTTTATGCACGACCTATGCCACTGGTCCAGACAGACTTACAAATTCTTTACCCCAATGTAGCTGCCAGTGATGATCCACAATTATGGACAAGTTCAAGTAGTCTGGCAGACCAGACCACACAGAAAGATAACGTGAAGACTTTTCCTGGATTTACTTTTTTAGGTTCACTGATGATATTGATGACTGAGGACACTCTAGCTCAGAGGATGACTCCATTTCTGTCAAATTATCCAGTGTGTGTGCTCTCTGTATGACATCTGGAAAAATGTGACCTAGTCATACACAAGAGCTGGGTTCCCTATTTTGCAGCACTGAAAAAATTAAAAACACTGAAAACCAAGAATAAACAAGGTAATGAGGCGTGCACTTGTAGTTTTAGTAAACAGAGGTCTATTGTAGGATATTTTCTTTGTGATTTCCTGAGTGTGCTGGGGTACTTGCCAAAGCTAATGCTTTTTTTTGAGAGAGATATGAGAATCTTTTAATTAAATGTTCAGGTGACAAAAGATTAGGGCAGAAATGTTCTTTCCTTCCAGTTTTTATAACGAAGTGAGAGAAGAATCACATTAATATTTCAGAAGGAGTGAAAATTTCTTGCAGGCAGGGAGGAAACTTTGCCTAGCAAATAAAATAATTCCTGAGAGTACAAGAAGCATTGAAATCTTTGAGAAAGTTCTTCATTATTAGGGGAATTTTTGTTGGCAGAATACTTGGCAGAATGCACATAGCAGCCATATGCTTTACAATTCATGGAAGTCATGTATAAGTCAAGAAAAATATTACCATTTATTTAATCCTTTTACAGCTCCATAAATAAGTGTCAGATTTGTTGAAAAATATTGATTTTTTTTTTACAGTCTGTTGAAGGATTGATTCTCACTTTTCTCTGTCTCAGGAAGAATGTTTCACCAGAAAGTCACATTTGTACATATCCAGGGGACAAAGCAAACAAACAGAAGCACAATTTATACTTGATAATGTAGTCAGGTCAACTGTATTTGAAGCCCCTTCAGCTGCAGCAATTGTTGACAACCTTCACAGCTAAATTAGGTTGGATTTCTTTTGTTTATTTTCTTTGGAACGATTTATTTGTAAACGGCTCTGAAAAATGGAGCTTCAAATGTGATTTTCCCTCTTGGCTTCCATGCTGACTTGTGTGAAATCTGACCTTTTGAACTCACGCTTCATTACCTTGGAGGTGCATGAAGGCAAATCACTGAAAGTTTAGGCAGGCGCTTGTTCATTCCAGAATCTCTCTCTCTCTCTCTCATAAACTTCTCACACAATGCACAGAAATTCCCAGAAGTGCACAAAAGATTCCAGTCAGTGGGAGCTGTTTGACTCAGACAGTGTTTTGAGAGGTGGGAACTGTTGACCTGATATTTGATTGTTTTCTCATATGCAGATGGTTTCAGTTTCAACTTATGTTCACTGAAGGCTCAAAAAATAACGTGTTCTTTTTTCCCAAGATATTCACTTCTCCACTGTTCTTGAGGACTTTCGTTCTATTATGTCTATGGTATTTTTTTATACCTGGTTTCCTGATGATGTTATAAAGCAATCTCACATTTGTTTCTTGTGAAATTACTTTACAAACTTGGTCTTGGTTTTTCACACATCATTTCACAAAAGCACAGCATAGATTTTAACTTATCTCAGCATAAATGCTGCGTGTTTGTCTTACTAAAATGAGCAGTAGCAGTTGAGGAAATAGAGAAGGAGAGGGAAATTATCATAACAACTGCACAGTTGGCTTGATACTGTGTGGAACCCACCACCATACTTTTAATACCCAGTTTTGTCCTCTACTGGTTACTTACTCTGGGAATGACTGGCAATTTAGCTTTGCCTGAAAGATTTCTCAGTTAAGAAAAGAAAAAGAAAAGAAACAAAGAAAAGAAAAAAAAAGAAGTCAATTTTGTACTCTGTCTACACAACCACAGGCCTGCATAGTATTTTTCTGTTAAAAAATGTAATAAAATGTATTCTCTTCCCCTTGAGGCAGCACTAGAGGGAAGTCTCATTGCTAGGTGCTCTAGAAGTAGATACCTAAAACTGCAAATTGTTCCTTCCCACATTCTAAGATAGTTCAGTGCCATTGATTTTAGGACATTTCTTACAGTGTTTATTCCTGTTAAGGATGTCTCCTTTCTTGTCTTTTGCCAAATTTGCTCATCACGGATACTGATTAGATTTATCTGCATAGAAATCTCTGTGAGTAGGGACAAGAGTGACAAAATCTGGTCTGTAGTAAAGAACAGGTTATTTAGAATTTTAAAAAAAATCAAGTGGTAAAACTAAGCAGACACTGAGTGTCATTTGCACTGACAATTGAACACTCAGGCATGAATTATTTATGTCAGCCTCATGCAAAATACTGAGGAACTTGTTATATAACATTGGATATTGCATTAGCAATCTAAATTTTGAGCACTGTGTATAATGCCCATGATTGCTGAACAACCTCTTCACAACTGAATGTTTATTTGGAAAGAGAAAAACTTGTTAAAAGTCACAGAATAAAATAATGCGACCTTTTTGTTATGCATTTTAAAGTCATGATGGTTAACAAATCATTTACCATGTTAATATGTTAGTAATTCCTACCTGAATAGGTCTGGCTCAATAATTGTTGTGAGACATCATCCATTTGTATTGCTCCAGAGAACATATACTGTCTGAATTCTGTTCATTAATTCCCTTCCACTTCACACATAAATATGGTACTTGACATGCTGTCCTTGGTGATCTATAACAGCAATTTGCTTCTGACCTCAAGGTCACTTTCTTTTTGTGTCTGCTATGAGCTGAGATTTTGGGAAGCCTGTATGAATGCTTATAGTAGAACTGGTGCTCTGCAATAACCCCTGTTGCTACGTGATAAACTGTTAATTACTTCTGAGGTGATCTGGTATTCTAAAGATACAGACCTTTTAAAGTTGTGTTTGCTGTGCCTCATGTTTGCCAAACTTTATTTCATGGACTGGAAGGAGATATTTACCTACTTCCTTCCTTATATACCAAAGCACTTCATACTGAGTTCAGGCTGCTCTTTGCAGATTTAAAAAATTTTATTACTGTTTGCATCTTATTTCCAAGACCTGAGTTTCATGAGTGAGTAGGCTCAGACTAAGGATCTGCCTGAGACTGACTGACTGGAAGGCAATTGAAACCTTTCCACTGGGATGACATAATTCTTTATCACAAAATGGAGTTTACTATAACTATTGTAATTAAAAATAAGACTATGGTATACAGCTTTTAACCCACATACTCACAATTCAGTAAATGCTGTAAAACCCTTTTATGAATTTGTAAGCTAGGGAGTTTTAAAAGCATGATAGAGGGGAAAAATAAGATCTATCATGGGGCCTGGAGTGGTGGCTGGCAGCCTTGTCCCAAAGGGCATTCTAGATACAAAGAAGAAAGAGGTTTAGAGGTGCTTGTTCCCTTTCCCAAAGGCTGGCCAGTACACATTTTGGTTGCAATTCCTATCTATCCAGAAGAAAAAAGAAACAAACAAGGCAACTGTCTGATGGGAAAACTAAAAGAGTGAGAAACAGTGGGTGATGTTATTAATTATTTGATTATACCAATACAAAAAATGCTAAGAAGCAGGAAAAGATTTTTTTTTTGCTGAGAATCATGTACATTGACATGTGAGTCTGCTCTGTTTAGAGATGGAGCTGAAATTATAGACAGTAGTTCCAAGAGCTGTCAAAAGGAAAAAAAGCTGGATGAGAAGGCTTCAGCAACAGCCTCCAAAAGCCTCCTAAAAAAAAAAAAAAAAGTTTTTTTTTAGTTTAGGTCACTATGACTTGTTAGTCAACTCTCTACTTCTCAACTCTTTTGCAGTTACTCTCTGCCATCCACTTGTCACATGTGCCAATGACTTCCTTAGCCCTTCTGATGGTTTTCCACAAGCATTTGGAGCAAGGGACTGATGATTTGTCTTAATTTCAGAAAAGTAAGTCTTCTGACATCTGAGAAAGTCTTTCTAAGGATCATCTTTGAACTGCATCACTCAGAGCACAGTGAAAATGCACTGCAAGCGATTAATAAGTGTGACCTCAGCAGAGATGCACCTGACATCCACCTCTGTAGGCTTCGTGATTTTCTTTACAGTTGTACTAATTAAAATGTGCGTGATTTGAAAGGTTTTAAGCTATGAAACCCCTTTTGTTACATACATTTCAAGCCTTTTGTATTTTCAGATGTTTTCTAAACTGTTCAGCCATCTCAAATATATGACTAATGTGTGACAGAAGGAAGAGGTTATATACACTTGCCTGTAATGAAGGTTAAGTACCTGAAATGGGGGAACACAACTGTTAGACTCAAACTTTTCATTCAAGACATTTCATTTGAGCTTTTATAAAATCAGGGTCAAGATGCAATCTGCAGAACAGATGATGCCTGCAGCCTCTAGCCTGTTTTAAGGATGAATGTAAGAAGAAAAAAAATGTCTTCAGGAATTTAAGAATGGTAAGACATGTTCATTAAAAATGTAGAAAGAGCAGAAGGGGTAAGGGCAACAGTCTGTAACTGCTTTCCACCCTCATGGTTCTGATTTACCTGCTCAACAGATTTATATTTGTTGCTTATTTGGAAATCTCTAAAGAAAAGGAAAGCAGCTGAAATGGAAGTGTGAAATTCAAAAGAACAGGGCAGAAAGAGTATGGTGGTAAGAAAGAAAGAAGTGGAGCTGTTTCCAACTGCTCATTCACCAGCAATGAATACTGATCAGGAAGCTGGAGACGATTATTCACCTTCTGCCTTTTTATTCTTTTTCTCTTTCTTTCACTCTGGATTTGCATCTCTCTTGACATTTAAAATCAAGACTGTCTGGCAAATTCAAGCAAAATTCAAGGATTACTTGCTCTATTAAAAAAAGCTTTTTGGCAATACTGTTTGAAGAGAGAAAAAAAAATTTCCTATGCTCCAGCTCTTAACTGTGCTGCAGCAGCTTAACAGGAGAGTGTAAGTAACTGGTTGTGTATAATTTATATACAATGTGAATCTGTGTTGCATACAACCACAGGAGCAGACACCACAACTGAAATTAGTATATTTTGATCATTTTGTCTATGGTTAGATGGATATTAATTACTTTTATAGGTGAAAGAGAGGGAAATATGTTTATTTTCCAACATTATCTACCACGCTGAGACGGGTCCACTTTTTCTTTTGTCCTGTGTCACAATAGGACACGAAAGGACGAGGCAGGGACGAGGTCCGAGGTCCGCAGGAATGCTCTCCTTTCCTATTATTTTGATTCCAATTTATATACAATTGTACAAAAAGACAAGAGATTGGTCAAAGGTGTTGCCACCTCTTCAATCCCATTGGTGAACATCACCATCACTCAAGAAACTCCTTCTAGAGGAGAGAATATGAAAACATTCTCTGTTTACAAGAGAAAGTGTGAGAATGTAACTCCAAGTTCTGTAAACATCAGAAGGCAAAGCCAAAACACAGAAGGCAAAGTAAAAACATGGAAAACCAAGAGCGACAGTCCTGTTGGTTTCTATAAACTGGAATATTAATTCTCAATTTGCAATAAGATCAAAATTCCTATTGTTTCTCAAGTGCTCAAGTTCTAAGGTCTAATATTTCATCCTGCCACCAGTTTTCAAATAAAGAAAGAAAGTATTTCTTTAGAAAAGAAATTACTGCAGTAGTAACATGCAAGATATCTTTACAGAGTGTGAGGACTATTTGGAAGGACTGTTGCAGTAGAAAAGGTGAATTTGTTTTCCCTGTTCTTGTTTGCATTGTTGGTGTTAAGATCCCAAGTTGAATGAAATCAGGTCTTTTTGATTTCTTTTCTGCCAGATGATGAGAATGGTTTCTCAGCATGATAAAGGAGAGCTTTTGAAGGAAGAGAAAATGGATTTTTAGTTGCTTATATATTTCCTGGCAACTCTACTTAAGGAAGCTTTTCTGAGACACTGGAATTGTGCATTTCCAAGATATCCCTTGACCTGGTCTAAAAAGTCAAATAATCTTGATATGGGAGATGTGAGAGCCTGAAAGTGTGAGACTCTGCAGTCTTAGGAAAGCTAGTAATTATTTGTGTTCTTCAGTGCCATGGTATGAATGGCCAAGTCACTTTGGTAACATCAAGGCTCTGCTCCTGCAGCAGTGAGACCATCCTAGTGAGGGCTTCCTTTTCTGTCAGGAATTTTTCTTTCCCACTGACAGCTCTGAGCAAATATCTAAACATTTTTCCCATCACTATAAATGAAGATAACACTTACCTACTGCACTGGGACTCTCTAAGACTTAATAAGATAAAACTTCCAAAACATTTTGAAAATGCTGTAGTATCACAGGATCAGAGTGGTTTGGTCTTCAGTTTCTGAATGTCACCAGAGTAAGGCATGAGTGATATCTCTGGAATGAGCAATGTGATGAACAAAGTTGTTCTAACTTGGATATCCATGTGTTGTACTACAAAAGGCTCATCTGTGGATGGTACCAGTTTGCTTCTGATGCCATATAGATGTGTAGCCTGAAGTTCTATACAGTAATGCCATCCTTTGTGCATTTTGCATTACACTGGATGCTATTTTTGTGCTGATGTCATGTTGCTGTAATTCCTTTAATTTCAGCAACACCTCTTCTATAGCAAAAAGTGTAGAGTCTGTACAGTCTGTATATGGTTTGAATTCAGCCTAATAGGATTCATTTTTTGTCTTTATAAGAGCAAGTATTTTCTGTTTTCATTTATCCTGTTCAGGGTTACAGTTCACAGGTCGTTTGGGTTTTACTCTTAATATGATGGATAGCAATTGCTATTATTAGTTTTTCTTGCTGGGATACCTGCAGAAATGCAAATGGAAAAGCCATACTTTGGAAGGCTAAAATGACTGAATTAGTTGTACTTTTGAAGCATGCTTTCAGTTTTCCATAGAATCAGATTTTGCTTCTATTTTTATTATGCTTTCACAGACATACACGCACTTTGACCAGTCCCTTAAAACCTTAACAGCGCTTACAAAACCCATCAGTCTGCTTTGTGCTTTACATCAGCTGAGAAGTGTTGAAATTCTGGCAATCTTCACAAATTCCACACCGTGTTTGTCCTTCCTCTTGCAGTCCGTGACAACTCTGGCAATGGCCCCAAAAGCCATCAAAATCACTTTTTCACTTGGATTATTAAAACTATCAAAGATCTCTGTAAATATAGCTTGGAGCCCTTTCTTCTGCAAAACTAGACATGTTAAAAGGGCTGCAATAGCTGCCATTTGCTATAAACTGGATGAAGAGGAAAATGATTAGAAAGCACCAATCCAATGGTGCATGCACTCAGCCATCTGCTACAGGGACAGGGAACTTTGCAGGCAAGAAAGGAAGATATTTTCCACTTTCAGATTCATGGCTTGCCACAGTGACAGTGCATAATGCTTGGACCCTGCTGTAGCCTTTCTTACTGAGCTTTTTCTGAGCAAGATGTGGGACTTTTTTGTTACAAGAAACAACTTTCTGGTATATTCCCTGAAGTCACTGATGATCTGCAAGGATTCGAAGCCATGAAGGAAAAACTCCCTGCTCCTGCTGCAGAGCAGCATTTCCAATTCTGAGATTATTTTAGTTAATGGTAGAATTTAGGTCAACTTGCTTTTTCAAGTGGCCCAGAATGTACTCATCATTTAATACTTTGTAAGTGGGTTCAGTACAGAATAGACGGAACAAAAGAAGCGATCATCCAACTGATGGAAAAGTTATTCTAACATTCACCATTTTCAAACTTCTCAATTGTCTTACAGCTAAGAAAATCTGCACTTGTAAAATCTGCTTTCCTCTGGTTATGAACATTATTCTTGCTCAGTGCCCTAGTCTTTGAAATGCTCGTGGTTTCTTTCTGCAGCCCTTTAATATGACTTTTTCTGTTGTAGTTCTCATGCTGTTGTTGTTGTGCTGTTATTCCCACCTGCAAATCCTCTTGTTCAAGGCATGATTGGATGGGGCTCTGAGTAACCTGGTCTAGTGGAAGGTGTTCCTGCTCATGGTGGGAAGGTTGGAACTAGGTGATATTTAAGACCCCTTTTATCCCAAAACATTCTATGAGATTTTATGATTGTTATGAAAGATTTCTCATGTGAAGCAATTGCTATCTGTGTGGAATTGGCTCTTTCATAGCCACAGTCTTGTAGTCATTAATTTGAAGCTTTTCTTTTACCTCAGAGGAAAAACAAGACTTATTAAGTAACAGTGTAGATAATAATAACAAATAATCAATAAATATTACTCAATGATGTGCATGCACAAAGATTGACAACAGATGTCTGTGCAACACCTGCAGCTGATCAAAATGTTCACCAGTTAGTGCTATTAGTGGGAGCAGTCAGGAGATGTTCTAACAAAAAGTATCAGAACTATGGAAAAGGCCTGGTGAAAGACCATCATCAACTTTTTTAGTTCTTGGTATCAACCTTGTAGCCAGTGGAGGCAGCTAGGCAAAGACCTCACAAAATAAAAACTTGTTCTTAGTCTGTCTCAACATTCTTTTTGTGACACTGTTCCAGTAAAGTCTGAGGCAGCATTCAAGCCCAGGATGTTTCAGCTATTAGTGTGAGTAGCCCTTTTGTTCAGAAAGTCTGACACCATTAAGCCTCAGATAGCCCTGATCCCTCAAAACAGGAAAGGAGGCTCAGCCCAGTAACTGAGCTCATTGCTTCAACACCCACTGGTGCAGAAAGGAAACCACTTCCATAAAAGGGTAAAAACTGAGTCTGTGGTAGTTCTTGGCAATGATCTGTAAGATAAATGTGATTCCTCTTAACGTTAGAGAAGAAGGAATAACCCAAGGGAGGGGACATTATAGAGCTAGTACCTTGCATAGTCCAACCAAATGAATTCAGAGTGCATTTCCCTTACTTACCTAGGGAATGAATACCTTCCAGGTAGGTCTCTGGCACTTATAAACATTTCAACATGGTTAATAAATTTAATCAAGGAGGATTTCTCTTTCCTAATAGTAGTTTTCAGAGTGTCAGCTGCATAGCTAGATTTAGGACAAAAGGTGGTCCCATCAGTAATCAGCTGGCAGGCCTGCACAGGTAGCCTAAGGCATACAGTAAAATAATTAAAGTTACAATGTAATTTAAAATTAGGAACTCTGTCCTTACAAATTTTAGGATTGGATTCTCCTTTTTCCCTCAATGTTTGCTAATGTACTAGGCAGAATGGAATAGTGGGATTTGTGTTGATTAGGTCTATTGAAAAGCTCACCAGCCTTCTTCATGATGAAGAACTCTCTGGCGTTGAAATAAGAAAGTGTAGACACCCAAATGTCCACAGCTATTGACACAAGAGGGGTAGCTGGTTTTGGCTCTGTGAGCCCTGGCACTGCACCCTGTATGTGATTAATAAAATCAGCATAGCTGCTTGCTTCTATTTCCATGTTGACACATTCATTATTTGTTGTGCTGATAACCAGCATGTACAGTTAGGTTATCAGTTATTTTCCAAATGGTATTAAATAAAGTGATTTTCAGTATCCTGGTATGGAATGTGACTGGAGTCCCTTTTTGTCTTCACTAAAATTTCACTTTACTTCAGATCTGAACTTCCTTTGCACCACCATGCTATGACTAGGAAAGTCATTATATTAAATGCTGATGATTAGCTGTTCCTTATTTAAGTAAAGAAAAAGGATGAGTGTCACTTTTGAAGTTACCTTCTGTGTGTTTTGTTCACTTTAAATGTCTCTTCTTCCCTCAGAATAAAAATCAAGCAGGCAGGCAAGCAAGACACCCAGATGCTAGCTTAGCATCTCTGGGGTTTTTGTTCTTCTAATCTTCTGGTTAGCACAATTGAAAACACAGTTCCCTACAAGTCTCAGTGAAGTGAGCTGATCTGCTTGGCTTAGCACAAACCTGATATACCACGCTAATAACAGTTGTCTTTTCGCTCCATTGGCATTATTGCAGCATCTTATGCTCTTTAGATATCTTTACTTATAAAATACTGAATTTCAGTACACAGCCTTCTGCAAGAAAAAACGGCAGATAAAACACCAAAATACAAATTCTGAAAGTAGACTAAACGGAAGACGAGGAACAGATGTTTCCAAGTGTTGGAAAACTTGTTGGGATTTTGCATTTGAAGACAAAATAGGAAAATAGCCATTTCTTGTCCTATTTGTGAGCAACTTTCTGCTAACAGGTTTTATTTTGCAATCATCAGTGTTAGCTAGAGCATATATTTTTATTCATTCTGATGCATTATTATTGTGAATGACTCCTCTTAATTTTGTGAAAAATACTTTCTGTCTGAAAATTTTGTAAAGCAGCTGTCCTAAAAGCCTCCCTTGTGAACTTCTTCACTCAAATTAATTTTTTGGAGTTGATCTCAGAGTATAGTATATGAGCAGTCTTCCTCTGTAACTTGTAAAAATAGGATTATCCATTACATTAACATTTAATTACCTCACAAAACTGGATGCTTTGAATCTGCCCTCTAGGCCATTCACAACATCTGTGAGACTCACTAAGTAATGTGTCCGAATGACCAGGAAGATTAATACGGGAATATAAAAAGCACCCATAGGCCCTTAGCTTTTCTTATTACAGAATATTATAGAAAAGACTGCTGTTGCCTGGGGAAAAAAGGAAAAAAAAGGTATTTAACTCGACAATAGCCTGTAATCTTGCTGTCTTTGCAATAAATACACTTCAGAGTTGTCCCAATCTGCAGCAAATGATACGTTATTGTCACTCCAGCTGACAGCAGAGGGATGCTGCCACCACTAATAACAATTGCCTCTGGCCAGGTAGCAATGGTACTGTTATTACCCTCCACTGCTACAACTGGGTGAGGATGGCTTGGAGTGTTCTTGATCAAATTTCGGGGTTTAAGATAAGTATGACAATCTTTTTTTCTATAGGAAGGCAACAATTCCCCCATTTTAATAAGATTTTTTTTCCCTGAAGAAGACAATACCATAAGGCCATTTTTTTAAAAAAAATCTGTAAAATTAGTGGCCTAAATAAAGAGAGAGGCCAAGCAGCAAAAGGTGAAAAATCTGTGGTAGACCTGGCAAGAAAATAGAGGACTGCACTGAATCATTTATCTCTACAAGTTCAAGCTCACTGAGCTTTTTGCCAGAGCAGTGTGATCCCTTCCTCATTGATTTTTTTTGAGCTAACAGTCCTAAATGTCCCTTTTAAGGTAAATAGAAACCTGAAACAGAAAAATTATCATACTTTGAAAGAAAAGGTCATGCAATTGGATTGTCATTGTTTGATTTTTTCTCTTTAAAATCATGTCTAAATTCAGTAATAAAGAAAAAAAAAGTCCAAACAAATATCAGTCAACACAGAGTCTGGAGCCATTCTGGACTCAAGTCTTCTGACAGTGTTTTTCATGAATTCCTAGTTTTCATCTGCTAGGAGAGAAATGATTAAGGGGATTTTACCCAACTCCTGTTATATAACTCCAATCAAATATTCTTTCAAAGTTCCTCTCTTTAAGGGCCAATTTTTCTGTAACTAGAAGCAAAAAACAAAAAACACCTGAGAAAGGCTTACTGTGTCAGTGATGGAACTCCCCATCCCAAACCCTCTTGAGAGACCCACACATGGTCTCCCATGCTGTCCCTCTCTCCTCACAGTTCTAATGTTCCCTCCTGTTGGAGTCCAGAGCATTCCTCTGATAGCCCTGGAGGGTGAGAAACCTTGGCAAAGCAATCAGGGAACTGAGCAGGAAGGTTTGAGCCCTGTACAGAGGGGTGTCCAGGGGTGCTTGAGCTCTGTACATGGGGTTCTGAGACTCTGGCACAGAGCCCAGGAAGACACTGTCTTTGATTTCAGTGCATGGGAAAAATTACTATCACTGGAGAAGACGTTACAAGTCACAAGAGTGTGAAAAGATAGTAGCTTAGTTTATCACCGGGTGAAAAATATGTAGTTTTGGGTTTCTAGAATGGAGATGAATGGGAGCAAGATGGAGAATTTTGGGCATGGCTCAGAGTTTATCTTCTTCTTCATCTCCTTTGTGTGCTGTGATGGGGGCACTGTATTGTTCAAAGAGATTGGGTCAAAGCAGAGATGACCTGTTTAGTAAAGACAGTAGGAATTGGTAGGTAAATATAAACAATAGGCATGTAATAATTGTGATAAAAGGACAGTGACGGGCCTGGGGCGGGGAGCCTTCAGGAGTCTTTGGGAGCCTTCAGATGTGAGAGCTGCAGAACGGGCTTTGGCTGGGAACAGAGCAATTAATGAGATAAGAAATAATAAACAAGGCAAAAGACCTTGAAACAAGAACCTGAAGGCTCTGCTTCTTTCTTTTCTGCCTCTGGCTCAAAACTCACAGACTCTTAGAGAGCAAAAAGACTTTAAACCACCAGAATCATGGGGTAACAACCCCGAGACCCTTCTAGCCTGATTTCCAGTGACTGTATGTAGCCATAATCCTTCAGACATGTTCCTTGGTTACGAGACAAGGCAATGCTTTGTCCTAAGCCTGCCTGCATGTTGTGACAGCAACAGGCAGAGACAGGCACGATCCTCAAAGCTGTCACTTAATTCACAGCTTTGAAACTTGTTGAAGTAAAGTTTGGGGGGGGTTTGTCACTTCAAGAAGCTCTACAAGAACTTGGAGGCTTAAATTCTTTTTGGCTCTGCCAGTTGAGTCAAATGGCTGTAAATTGAAGAAAACATACTGATCATATCATGTGTTACCAAACCAGGTGTCCTTTCTGCTGAGGAAGTGAGGCAGGGAGTAGTTAAGGGAAAGGGTGGACAGACTGGACTTTCAGCTATCTACTTCCCATCATTTCTGCTCCACAATATGAGCCTTGAGCCAGAATCAATGGAAAGTTCACAGGCTTACCTCAAGTTCCTGTGCACATTTACTCTCTTCTACTCTGGTTTTACCTTCTCACACTGTCTTGCAGATAAACTGTTCTCTGGTGTGCCCTCCATTGCATGATGAACCATGGTTCTCCTGTCTGGTGACTCTGGAGGGACCAACAAACTAATTTATACTCTCATTTTGGGCATACAACTGCTCACCTATCAGAAGGGAGAAGATGTCTCAGAAAGGCTGGGTGTTTTTTGGTTAGCAAGCACACAGCTTCCACAGCTGCCTGCCTGGCAATGACTTTCTGTGTAGCCTGAAGATGGAAATAAACAATATCCATGAACTATGTCATGTGGAAAAAAAATAAGACTAATTCAGTTTAAGTTTCTCCTGTATATTCATTCCTCTTTGTGGTTTGTGTCTGAATGAGGTGAAGTTCAGCATCTGAGTGAGATTGGTTTGCA
Organism: Brachypodius melanocephalos; assembly: GCA_013398615.1. NCBI lineage: Eukaryota > Metazoa > Chordata > Aves > Passeriformes > Pycnonotidae > Brachypodius > Brachypodius melanocephalos. Next base: position 46,020,701 of record VZSR01003803.1, read on the forward strand.
GCTCTGTGAAAGAATCCTATGCCAAATAAACAAGGCAGCTTCAGAAGTGGGAAAAGCTAATGGCTTCACTCTTCAGTGCAGTCACTACACTGCTTAACAACTACAGCAGAACCTGACAGGGCTGAGAATTTTGCAAAATGAGATCATGACACAAACATAAATGAGTGGATGTGAGATGGCTTAGTAATCCATGTATTTTCCTGCTCTAATCACTGAGCTTCTGATTATTCCTCATCTTTTCTGACAATGTATATTAAAAAAGGTGCTTATTTCAGATTATAGTCCAACAGGGGCACGAATTTGTATCTGAAAAGCCCGTACGTGAAAGTGTGAAATGAGGCATTTTCAGAAGAATCTCCTCCCTGTTTTCTGCTGCTTTCTGAGACTGAAAATATGAAATGTCATGAATGTGGTTTTTGAATTTTGGTGTTTGTTTCATACTTCTACCTTTGTCCATCAATATCTAAAAGCTGAAAGGATGTGGAAAATAAATGAGGATCAACAGAAGATAAATAAAATTTAATTAAGCCCTAAAAAGGATTTGTTTATTAGGGGCAAATCAGTTTGTTGATACCAGCTTTTGACCAACATGACAATATTGTTTTCTGATTTTCAGACTGTTTACTTTTGTACAAACAAATCAGAAATCCTCCTAGCAGCCCTGGGAAGGAACTACTAATTGCCTCAGTTTATTGGAAACGTGGGAGAACTGCAGCCTGCTTGCAAGCCTGTGCCACTGCCTAGCACCATTTAGCACAGTGCTGGATTTTAAGACTCGAAATAAGGAGAAACAGTGGATTTGCTCCAGAGGTTTGCCTCTGTCTGGTGTGGTACTACTGAGGCTGGGGATATACATCTTGTTTCAGTAAAGTTACTGGATGGTTTGCCATTCCCAGAAGGTGAAGAGCTATTTGTCATCACCTGCCTGCCAGGTGGACGTTCTGTGGACCCACTGCACTCTTTGTGTTGTTGGTCTTAATTTATCCTCTATCAAAGAGTAATGACAACCAATGGAATGTGAACAAGGGGGGAGAGCTCTTCACTCAGAACACCTGGAACCTGCTGAGGATGGGTGACAGGCAAATTCAGATTGTCAGCTGCTACAAGGAAAACATTTCTAGTGATCCAGAATGAGGATTTCTACACCTGGGGAGGTGTGTGGAAAAAACTACTCACAAAAAAGATATAGGAATTCTCAGAAATAAGGAATTCTGACTGCTCCAAAATTCTACTCTATTCTTTATATTGCTTTGAGGCTGCTTTGAGATCAAAGTCAGCATTGCTTAAGCTGCTTGGGCATGAAATCTTGCAGTCTCTCTTAGGCCAGCCACAGATACAAGGATGCAGCTTGCCCACTCAGCTGGATCCAGGAATCCACCCAGCTGAGGCTAGATGGGTGGATTTTTCAGGAGTCTGAAGCAAATGGGGAAGAACTTGTTTGTGACATTAATGTGCTGAAAAGATAAGAAAGGTACCACAGCAGTATAACCAAAGTTTCAGTTTGGGAGCTCTGGGGCTGGGTTAATAACCTGTCACAGCAGGTTTCTAAACCTCTCTAATCACAGTTTGTGAAGTAAGTTGAACTGTATGTCCTGTGTGAAAGGAATATAAAGGACATGTAGAAAACATCTGGAAGAAGAGCTATAAGGAGGCAAAGCCAGACACAAGGAAAGTATTCACATCAAGAGGTAGAGAGAGGCAAGCCTTTGTCAAGGAGCAAGTTTCAGGTACACTGGGAATAAATTCTCAACATACTCATCTCACTGAGAAGGCTGAGGACATAAATATGCCAAGAAGAGCCAGTACCCAACAGAGAATTAGAATAGGAGTAGCAAAGAGCCCATCAAACAAGAGTGTCAGAAAGAAATGCTAGCTTATTCTGAAAACACAAGCAACATTTGCAAGCCTGAGGCAGCAGGTTTCTGGGTTTCAGCATCCCATTCATGATACTTCTGGACAAACCTCTTCACCTGCTTAAGTCTGTTCCATTTCATGTGCCCAAGACCATGGCAAGACCAGCATGAGAAAATTCTGGATATCTGCATGGATGCTGGGGATACTCAGCATCTCTGGGAAAGCAGGGGGACAAGAAATGCCAAGCTGGGTCAAACTTGCAATCAACCTATCCCACTGTGGTACCTTTCTCTATTGTCAGCACTGGATGCTTCAAAGGGAGACTTGAGATGTGTGGAGCTGACAGCAGGTAATCTCTCCCTCACAATATTGCTGTGAAGGATGACATTGTTGCCCTTCCCTTACCAGCAGTAGGAGATTCTAAAATGTCATTTCAATGAAATATAATGTGGCTCATGACATCCACATTTTAAATGCTGGCATGAATCTCTAGGTGTCTTCCAATGGGACAATAATCCTCAGTGACCTTTTCAGGTGAATTACAATACTGACTAAGCAATGTGGATAGGCAGCACACTAAAATCTTGCTGTTTACTGATTAACATCTATGCATAGAGAAGGAGGATAAGGGACATGAACATATCTGTACTTATCTCACCTGCAGGAATTTAGAGCGATGTCTCTGTCCTCCAGCCTGCAGACACCAAGCTTGGGATGGTGTATTCTGAGTATCCCAGCACAGGGCTGGCCTGAAAAAGCCAGATTTGCATTTCTTTTTACTTGCACTGGAGATACTGAAATCACTGGTATTTAACAGTAGAGGGCGGAGCCAACTTTTGGGATGATGGAGGAATCTGAGTGGTCTGAGGCATGGTTAAGTCTTGATTTAAGTACTTTGCCCTCCCTTCCCCTTGATTGCCTTTGGTAGTCTTCTTTCTAAAGAGCAGAGAAACCAAAAGAAAATTGTAATGAACACAAGATTAGGATGCTTAACTCTGAAGAGGTGAGATGCCACCCTCTGAGTGAGATGAACAGCAGCCAGCTACAGATGTGAGCATCTGAAAATGAATCCTACAAACTCAAAGAACTAAATCTAAGAACTAGGAACTTAATAATTTACAAAGAGTGTTTGTGAATAATTTAAAGGTTGCAAGAGAGCCATTCCTTGGCCTGAAATCACTTAGTCTGGTTGCCTTCTTTTACTTCACGAGCTGGCAGCTTTTCCAGGGAGGAAATTTGGCCACTGTCTGTTCTTATTCAGCCCCCAGTGGAGCACAAGTACGGAGAGTAAATAAAAGCGATAAATCAATGGGCCAGCAGCTAACAGATAGTAGCCCCAAAAATAAAAAGGGAGGTACTTCTTGCTGGTTCATGGCAGCATAAACTTCTTGGAGGGAACAATCAAGGCAAGATGAGATTTCTCCACATGGCCAAATACAGGGCAAATTTCAGAAAGCAAAACTGTCACTTTGACCTCAATGACATAGTTTCCATGATAACACCAAGCTCTTTTCCAATATATGGGACACTACACAGCATCATAGATTCCTAAAGTAAGAAATTAAGATGGAGCCATCCTTTCTGTCCACCTGGCTCTTGAGACAGATGGGCACTATCTGTGGCATAATTGTCTGTCAACAGAAGTAGGTGCTGGGTTGAAAAAAGGCCAGCCCAAGAAGTTGGAGTCAGGCAAAGTTTTAAGCAACCAAAGAATAGGGAAAAAATGTAGGAAATCTTAACTCAGACTTTGCTACCAGAACTCCCTGTACTCCGATTTCTCTCTCCTCAGAACATCAGAGGTCACTTTTCTCAAAAACAAGCTTGTCTTTACAGTTACAGGAGCATGGCAATCATTGTACTCAACTCCCTTCCTTTCCTCCTGATCCCAGCAGTTAGAGCATCACAAAATACAAGTTTTTGCCTTTCTCAGGAAGTATATCTACTTCTAAGTCAGCAGAGAAAAGAAATCCCAGCATGAGAAGAACAAGTGTTCTTTTGTATAAAATGTCATCTTTTGAATCAAAAGCAAACCCAAAGTTCAAACACTTGTGTTTGGTATAGAAGCACAAGCACGCTGTTAGGGAGTATCCACGGCGTGGCCTGACTTCACAAGTTACACTTTGCCTGGTGTTCACAGTTTTGTGCAAGGCTGTCAAATCTTCATGTGTGAGCCCATCCTGTTGACTCTTTTCCATGTCAATTATTTTTGGACATCATTGACAGCTTCAGTTGTTTTGCGAAAGGATAAACACTCCAAAGGTCACTGCATTTCTTTGAACATTGTGAAGGTGGGTGCTGACTAGAGAAGTCCTCTTGAGGCCTGGATGGTGTGACATTGTCCTTTACTGACACCATGAAAATTAAACAGGAGAGGTGAACTATAAATGTCCCAATTTTGACAATGGCTTAGCTGGTCCTTGTAGCTTCTTAGGGACCAAGATCAGTCAGCTACAGTATTCAAGTCTGACAGTAATCAGACTTTATTAGCATCTCACAGAACCACTTGCTACTTCCTAACGTCTCCTGAAACTGGAACCTGAAATATTTTCCAGTTGCTGTCCTGAATGTTTGTGTGTTACTACTGCCCATGTGTGAGTGCAAATAATCTCATGTAAAAATGTCTGCCCTAGTATGTAGATAAAAAGACATCTTTATTGCATATCTAAAAACATAACATGTTTTTTGTATTGTTTGTTGTTTAAATGTCACACAAGATCAATATTATTATAGGACAGATGAAAAATATATGTAGGACTCGTTCATTAGCTGTTGGCAGACAAAAATCAGAGTGGGTGGACATGAAATAGCACCTTCAGATGTTGACTGCTTGATAAATATCAGGATTGTAATTGCATCTTCAGAAATCAGCTCTAAAAATAGAGTGAGACAAAAGAAAATGAGATGTGAGTAAGAATTTATAATAGTGTTTTGTATAATGTCTCCTTCATTAGCATCCATCTGGACAGAGCTGATTAAGTCTCTTAGCACACGTCACTGGGCAGGAGAGATGAAGATGAAAGGATATTCAACAGCAGACAGCCACAAAGTTGTGCCATCAGTACAATGAATGCATAAACACTGACAACCTGTAGGCAGGCTGCTCTGCATTTCCCCCACTTTACTTCTCTTTGGTGCTGTGACATGCGATTCAAAAATGTGGTTTCAACCCAGAGTTATCCTGGCTGCAGTTCCCCTCACTGGGTAATGAATGCAGAGGGCAATGCACATCCTCATCGAAGGCTCAAATCCAGACAGAAGGGCCAAAGTTGACAGAGGCAATTCTAAAAGACTGGGGGAAAAAAGGCATTCTGTACAGACAACTAACTAGAAAAATTGGATATAGTTTTCAGGCTGCTGTGCCAAGCTGAAAAACAAAACAGCACAGGATAGATTTTCAGGTAACAGGCAATTCATTATCAAAGAAACATATTTCCCGTTGAAAAGATTTACTGTCCATAATAATCTTTTTGGATTAATGGCTTTAATTAGCAGAAAAATAGCAGACTCAAGCTTGAATCAATCTGCAAAGATACTCCACTCTCTTCCTTAATGCAGGTGTTTTTAACTTTAAAAAGAAATCAAGCATGGAATGAGTTTTCTTTCCTTGCAAAATCTTTCCTTAAAATATCAAATTAAAAATCAAGACATTATAAATATAAACTCAAGCAGATAATGCATTCTGAGATACACAGGCTTAGCTGGAAATCAGATATAAAACTTGATCTTTTAGTAGGAAGCATTGAGAGAATTACTATAAAACTACCTAGATCAAAGGGGGTTTCTATATTTCTATAGCATTCCTTTCCAAAAAAGCTAGGTCTGTGTGAAGTGCCTGTGACTGAACACAGACAGAACACACTCAACCCAGTGTGAAGCCAGGAAGTCTCAAAAATAGTGAAGATCCTGAGTTTTCTCTAAAAGAAAGTTTTAGCATAATTTCTCATCTCACTGGGTACCTGAAGCACCACCCAGGATAGAGATCTGTTGAGACCTCTAAGAGAAGGAAAAGCTTTGCTTAGAGCTTGGAGTTTCTTGAAAGCTAAAAGTGTACATGAAGAGAAACCCTGCCTGTGAGGAGGAACCTGTCTGCTCTGTGATGAGTATCTGCAAAGCTGCACAGGGAAAAGTAATTTTGAACATCAATCCTAAGGCTACCAAGTGCTTGGGAATGGCTGAGCAAGATGGGGGGATGGCACAGGAGCCCTTTCCCATTCCCCTTTTGGGATGGAGAGCATGTTGGTGAGAATGGCTGATTTCCAGGGCTTCTGCTGCTGGCAGCTGAGCTGAGCCAGAAGGTTTTGGTGTCCCTCTCTGCTTTGCCAACCGCTGCTGTGAAGAGTTTTATTAGTCTGGACAGCGGAGCAGAGTTCATCTGCAAATACCTGATCCTGTTTTGGGAACTCCAGCAGTTCTCCTTCTCCTGGCTGACCCTCTGCCATTCTCCCCTATGCCATCCTTTTCTTAGCAGTCTTGACAGTTTTCTCTGTTGGAGAGAGGCTGGCTCATTCCCAGCTCTTCTCATTCAGGCTGTAGACTGTGTTAACCCACACTTTTCCCCTGAACACTTGTATCTTGATTTCCCATGGAAACAAGCCTGGAATGATCCCTTCTTCTGTCTGTGGATCTCTCTCCCCACTCTTAATAACTCTTGAACTCAGTAGCTGTTTTCAGCCAGTTTTGACAGAAAGGCAGAGGTCTCAAAAGTAATTATGTTTTTACCAGTTTTATAGAAATGGGCATTTGGGTGAATAAGAAATGGGAGTATGAACATTTGCAAATTCACCCCTGGCTTTTGTCTGATCCCTCTGGCTTCTTGGCATCACTGAATGTGCCAGTCCAAGGATCACTGCTAATGTGTTTTGTGGGAAGACATTGCATGGATTTGCAGTGTTAATGGAAAGTACTTGTGTAATTTGGCAAACACAAATAATATCAGACGACACAAATGGCAAAAAAATGGGGCTTTGTCATATCAGATGCTCATAGAATTACTTATCCTGCATGAGTGAAAGACCACTTTGCAGCCAACATTAAAAAATGTGTATCTGTTCATCAGTTCATCTCTAGTCTTTGAAACCGCTAATCAAATTGCAGACCAAGTGAAAGGTTTCACAGCAGAAGTATCACAGAATCACAGAATCAGCTGAGTTGGAAGGGACCAATAAGAATCATCGAGTCCAACTTCTGGCCCTGTACAGGACCACCCTCAAGAGTCATCCCACAATACCATGTGCCCAAGGGCATTTTCCATACGCATCTTGAGCCAGTTCCAGTGCCCAAACACCCTCTGGGTGAAGAACCTTTTTCTAATATCCAACCTAAACCTCTCCTGACACAACTTTAGGCCATTCCCTTGGGTCCTGTCACTGGTCACTACAGAGATAGTGTCTGGCCCTTCTCTTCCCCTCACAAGGAAGTTGCAGACTGCAATAAATTCTCCTTAGTCTCTTCCAGGCTGAACAGTTCAGGGGACTTCATCTTCTTCTCACACAGCTTCCCCTCAAGACCCTTCACCATCTTTGTTGCTCTCCTCTGGACACTCTCTGATAGTTCAATGTCTTTCTCATATTGTGGCACCCCAAACTGCACACAATATTCAAGGTGAGGCTGCCCCAGTGCAGAGCAGAGTGGGACAATCCCACTGGTGCTGCTGTGCCTGATGTCCCCCAGGACACGCTTGGCCCTCCTGGCTGCCAGGGCGCTGCTGACTCATGTTCAACTTGCCATTGACCAGGAACCCCATGTGCCTAAAATAATCTGATCAGTGCTGAAATAAAAGGCAGGCCAAAATTCAGTGAACAAAAATAAGGGGCCTCTGCATGGTTAACCACTGATTTAAAACCAAGGGGGAACAGTATATCCTGAACCAGGAGGTGCCACTACTCCATTACTCTTACATCTGCTGTATATGATCAGGATTGATGCTCTAATAATATATTTTGCAGATAGGTTGCTTATGACACCATACATCAGAAGAACCCTTTAGACAACATCACTGTAAATATCTCCCAAGCAGCACCATTCTGCTGATACTTCCTAGAAAATTTGATTGTGTTCAAGATGGGGACCAGACATGTCTGTGAGCAATGAGTGCTCTGAAGCTATCTTTTTCTACATAGAGACCCAAAATTGCTTAGAGAGAGTTACATAAAGAAGCAGCAGCCCATCTATTATCCCCACGGTGAAGCGTAGAAGCAAAATCATGTTATTATGTAATGAGCTATTTATGATTACAGATCAAAAGAAAGGTCTCTTAGCTTTCCTAAATGAGCTACAAACCTGCTTAAATGATGGTTAGGAGCTTGCAAGTTGGTTTTGCCTACTGTTCTTGTTGAAAATTGTCTGCTATGAAATACAAATATCCTTCTAGCTTTCCCCGTTTCCCTGAAAATCTCCAGAGCTGTGAAAACAGAAACGTTGGGAAAGAAATGCTTTATAGCATTATGTATTTGCTGACATAAATACGTACTAATCAGAGTGATAAATTTATGTCTGATCCAAGCAGCAAAATAAAATAAAAAGGATCTATTTGTGCCAGCATATATCAAAACCCCTTGAGCTGTGCTCCTCTGTCAGACTTCATAAATACTGGATCTGTCATCCCAATTCCATTGCAGCACTGCAGACAAGACTGTAGGAATGTATTTATTTGATATGGTTATGATATAAACTTCGTGTCTGATCCTTCTCTCCCTCATGAAGTGGAATATTAGATTAGACGTTACCATGTGCGCATCGTAATCAGCCGTCTTTTCACTGACTTCTTTTGGATCGATGAGAGAACAATTTTGCTTTTTTTACTCAAGCCAAGAAAAAGCTAATTATATTCTTTTCTGAACATGTGATGTTATTAAATTTGATCGCATTGGCTCCAAATAAAATACAGAACTTGGAAAAACAATTATTTCTATTATTAGCAACGAGGCACATTCTCTCTGCCGGAACTGTGGAGGCACTTGAAGTAATCTGTCTTCTTGTCACTATTGTGGAAGGCAAAGACAAAGTGAAAAGCACCAAATAGCTGCACTTAAGGTGGGTATACCAGCCCTGCAACCCGTGTGTCAACCACTTGACTCAAGGTGGTTTGGGAGGGAGATCCTCAGAGGAAAGAGAGACAGACAGTTAAAAGGCCTTTCCTCCCATTCACCTCCTTTTATCTCTTCTCTGGTGTCTGCTTCCATCCAATCCCTCCCTTGGCAGTAGGGCAGCATGCTAATGAGCAACAACCTGGTGCAGCTGGGGCTGTCATTGGAGCATAATTAATGCTGGTGCCAAAACCCTGCTCTGTGGCTTATTCAGCAGTGTGGGGCTATGCAGGAGTACATGGGAGCTCATCTATATGAGAGGATCAAGAAAAGGGACTAAAAACACTTTTATTTCTCAAGCCCTGTAACGAAACAGTAAACATCTGACATGTGGATATTGCTCCAGTTCAGCTCTTTGTCCATTTCAAAGACTTATTATTATGCCTGGCTTCTTCTAATCACTTCTTCACATGGGTTTCTACAGAGTAGAACTTTGTATTTGCAGTGGGGCTGCAAATCAGTTGAATGTTATTTTTTCTGCTCTCACAGTAGAATTTTTTTTCCAATGTATCCTTCTAGAGAAAGGCAGTGACAATATACTGAAGTGAACAGTCAAAGTTATTTAAATTGGCTTCCAGATTAGTGCAAGCAAATGTCAAGGTGACAGCTTGCTGGTGTTTACAGTTTCATCTTCAAGTGTTGAACTATGCATTTTATCTATTTATTATGTGTTCTTGTGACAGCTTTTAATTTACTACCAGAAATGCAAATGGTGTTTTCTCAAATATGCAGACAATATGTGTCCTCTCAAACAGAAAACTGAAGTTAGAGAAACAATAAGAAAATAGTTTTGTGTGTCTAAGAAGAGACATCCACTTTGTTGCATGTGAAAATTGTGGAGAACAAACATGATTTATTGTACGGTTTTCCTGTATGGAGTGTCCCTTCTAAAGCTATGGTATATATCCTACACTGTCAAACTACTTTACAAGGTTGCTTCACTGTCACCAAGAAATTTTCTCAAGAAACATATCACAGAATAAAATCTGAATACAAATGTTTGTTTTATTTCTTTATTTAAACAAATATTTGGCTTTATGTATTTCAAATTATGTTTTTTAGGAAATTGCTCTGCCTTCTTTCTCTAGAAATGGGGTAATGTCTTTAAACAGAAACAGTATTTTTAGTTTTAATCAAATGAACTTTTAAAAATATGTTTTTTTCGGCAAAATTTATTTTTAATTTGCTACAAATATCTAGAAAATGGTTGACATGGTGGACTTATAAACTCCTTTTTAATAATTTATATAATGGCATTTCTGATCTCAGCTAAAATATCTGTAGTGGAAACAAAGCCCCCACACTAAGATGCATTTGTACCATGAAGAACATTTAGTGGCAACATGCACAGTCTGGACAATGTCACAGCTAGAACAACACATTCTTCCTGTAGAGAACCTGTTTGCATAAATGAAAATTACATGTGTCTGGTACAGTATCATTATTTTATGTTATATAAATATAATTTATTCAAGTAGGTTTAAGGGCAAGTATGTGTGATAGCCTCCCACTATTTAATTCCTATAAACAAGCAAGTACTCAATTACCATACACTTACTGGCTATAATCTAACACTAATTAAAGGTATTGTAAAAGGAAAAAAAAAAATTTTGGCTGAAAGATGGATAAAACACATCCCACAGTGCACATCATCTACTGTAGAATTAGTGACAAATTTTAATTAGTGATTCTATGTCAGTGGCCACAGCTACTGTGCACCTTGATTTGTCAGTGACATGGTGGGTGTATAGGGGCATGTCTGGGTAGTCTAATCAACCATCAGCAAAGGTTTGGATGTATTTAAAGGTCACCCTGCTGACTGGGTGTAGAAAAGAAGAAAAACTGAAACCAGAGTGATAATTGTCAGAAATGCAGGTGCCCTGGCAGGGGGGAAGGAAAAGAAGTGGGATTTTGAAGGTGTAACACACACAGTAGAGCAGGGCTATACTGCTTGGTGTTCCCAGCTTGTCTTCCAGGGTTCAAACAGAGGAATAGTCTTTATGAGGATAAAAGGAAATCAATACGTGAGAATTAAACTGCAACAATTGTGTTTTGTTTCCTGTGTGAGCAAAATGGCCAATGTGGTGCCTTACAGTCAAAGCATAGTTTAAATGAAAGCTTTAAGAGGAAGGATTCGAAGGTGGTTACCAGAGGGTGGGAAGCACCTCCCTTTTGCTCATTTTTGGGACAGCCATGTGGAGGCAGAGCACTTGTGCAAGCCTGTGTGTCGGGAAGGGAAACAAGTGATGCCGATTTGGTGATTTAGAAGAAGTAATTGTGGGCAGAAGGAGACAGACCTCTGTAGCAGTGGCAGGCTTTGCTGGCGTGTCCAGCAGTGCTGGTGCTGCAGTACTTCTCCATGGCCATGGCCAGCAGGTCCCTGGAGCTGCCTGCCCTGTGCTAGATACCTGCAGGAGCTGCTTCTCCTCTGACCTGGTCCTGGATTTAGCTCCTAGCTCAGCCAGTGGCCAGAGCCTGGGATCTCCCCATGTTTTGCTATTTCAGAGGTGCCATGTCAGAGTCTCTTCTACTGCCCATCTGACTTAGCAGCCTCCCTGCAAGAGACCTGTACAAATTCCTTGTTGAGGTGTTTGTTCAAATGCTTTTTGGGAGAGATAAGGCAAAATGGTGCATGCCACCCTGCAGTGGAGGGTGGCAGAAGGACAGGTGCAGAGGTGAGTGTTGGTTTCCCCTACCCAAAACACTATTCTTCAGGTCCTTGTGAAAATCCATTCACAGTGGGTCACTCAGGTAAGGTGTCTTTTCTTCCCATGTGTGATGCTCTAATCCTTTGCCACAAAGGTGGAAAGATTTGAGTTAGGTACCAACTAAGATCAAATTCCTGGCCATGGAGGCACAATTTCTTCAGCCAGAGCAGAAAAGTAGCAGGACTCTCCCACTCAGTCAGAAGAGAGAGAGCTAATTGTCCCTCACTTCCTCTTATTTCAAACCCTGCCAGGTAGAAGGAGATAAAAAAGAGCAAAACTCAAGTATTTCCTTTCTCCCCTTCCCTTAGTGCTAAAATAAATAGAAAAATAAATTCTTGATAACTAAGCAGAGCTCCAAACTGGCTCTGGCAAGTCATTATAGTATGTAGATTTGTTTTCTTTATACACAAAATCAGAATCAAAATCCCATATAAGCTTCTTTTGGCAGTATCTGAAATTACATGCCTGATCTTTTTATGCAGCAATCCCTCACTGAAAATGCTTCTGCAATTTAAATGCAGTGTGAAGCATTTACTGTTCATACTCTATGCAAAGGTCTGAGGGAGAAAACAGGAATTTATCTTGTTGCAGTCATTAATGTGACTGTCTTCAGCTAAGCAGAATAGTACTGTGTTCCTGGTTAAACTGGGGCCTCAAACTGTATTTTTTTATGGTCACATATAAACTGGCCCATAATAGCGTATCAATAAACCCCAATTACACTCAGGAAAATACTAAAAGCAAAGCTCAAGTGAAGCTCAATAAAGTCTACAGGCAAATTAGAGCTGTGTGGAACAGTGACATCCATCTGGTATTTTTCAGTGACTTCTAGTCAATTACTACATTTCATCATATGTAATCCTCTTTTATCTTCTGTTCCTGCTGCTACAGTAATTCTCACTCTGCTACATCTGTGGCTTTACTGTGAATTTTTATCACCTATGGGTAAGTGGACCTTTTTTTTTTCACTACCAGTTGTGCTGTACATGTTTGAGAAAGAAAAAAAAAAAAGAGCAATCAAAATCCAACCCAAGAAAAAGCCAGATTTAATTTCAAGAGAAGAGAAAGATTTAATTGCAAGAGCAGTGAAACACAAACTTAAAGACTGCAAGGTAAGAATATAAAATAAATATATTTAGATATGGAGATAATTTTGAGCATTTCAAAGGTATCTTTCCACTTAGAACATGAATTGTTAAAAACATGGTGTAGGTTGAAGTGTCTGGAGCGACGTGTATTTTTAACAACCTTCTATGATTTGATCACATCTGTGATAATCCTTTTAAAAAGAGCATTCTAAAATAAGTCATAATTGTATATTTTCTTAGAGAAGGAAGCTCTGGCTGTCAGGTTCTCATGACGAATATTAAATCCAGAAATATATTCTTTGTATATGTTGAAAAATAGAAGGTTAAACCTGCAGCAGAAGCATTGATTTTACAGCTCTAGTACTCTGTGCTAATCTATTAACATGTTAAATCCTACAGAGGCTTCCAGAGATATTTTTGCAGATGTAGAGCAGGAGAGGAAAATCTTGCCCATTTCACAGCTCTGTGCAAAAGACAGAAATCACATAAACCTTTATATAGGGAGGGGCTGTTCTCTTGGGGCTTCAGACAGAGAAACCAGGCTTGGTGTAAATTATGACTTTGTCAGTGAGAATATTTACTGATGGATGAAGCCATCCTCACGGTTGCCAAAATCAGGGGACACTTCTAGATAAGCCATCAGCTGTGAGAGTGAAAATGAGAATAGAGCCACAGAGGAAAGATACAGGAAAACTAGTGAGGAATGCATGGTATGGTTCTGTGCTCTGGCTCTTCTGCAATCTTGCAAGCACTCATTTTCATGATGTTTTCAGGGGATTGACACCCCTTCCCCAGAGAGGCAGGTGAAAATGTCATCCTGTGGCATGGTCTTTCTAGAAAGGTGGCTTTCTCTCCCACGCACAAATTCCCAATGGAGAGCATCTGCTTGTACATTTTTTGTTTGGAAGTTATTTGGCTGAAGATGAGATAAAAACACTGGACCTGAGCTTGCTGAGCCAAGTGAAACAGAGACTGATTGCTGCTTTCAAGGACCTCAGGGAAACAGGATTCTATAAGGCAGAAGACAAGGCAGAGATCAGAACTAAGAAATACAAACAGGCTAGTGCTATATATCATCTTCAAATTAATGTGGTTTTAAGCAGAGGAAGAATGAGAGTCTGGAGCTGCTTCCTTGTAGGAACAGAGGCTGCAAGAGGCCTGAGTAGATTCGAGATAGAGCACAAACAGCTGAAGAAAGAAATAAAGTGACATGATTGCAGCAGGAAACAGGATTTGTTGTTGTAAGAAGTTCTTTCCAGACCTATGAAAAATGCTTTTTTAACTTTAAAAACATGAAGAACTGAGTGAACTATTTCACCTTGTCTACTTCTCCATATCGTGTATAATGTCAATGCAAATTACAAATGAGAAATGGTTTAAAATACACATAATGCCCCTATTTTAAGTTCCAAGATTAAGGTTCAGGAAAATTTCTCCCCTCCAAATGCCAGACCAAAGACGATGGTGCAGCAGTACTTTTGGTGTATTCAGAACTATTAAAGCCCTAGAAAAATGGCTCCTCTTTTCTCCTAGAAATCCCTCTGAAGGGTCAAATCTGTGCCTCTGTTGTGGTTTGCTTGAGGCTGGAAACAAATGTCACCCACTTGTCATGAATCAGGTGCTGGAGCCAGGAGCTGGCAGGAAGGATGGTAGAGCTCCCCAGACTGCCTGGCTGCCTGGATGCACCCATTCAAATGTCACTCAGTTCCTACAGTAAGCAAATAAGCAGCTGCCATGAGAGAGCTGATAGACACTTTAAGTCCTGGTTATAAAACTTGTTTTGTATTATTTACTTAGCACTGACAGTTTGCTCTGCACTGTGCACACAAAGCAGTGTGCTCTCTGCCTGTGGGAGCTTTTCAAGGATTAAAAATCCAAAGTTTCAGCAGACAGTCTGAATCTGGATTACTGCACCCATCATCCTGGGCTGCTGCTGTCTGGATTGCGTATTTCCTTTCCAATGCACAGCTATTGATTTCCTCTCTGTGGAAACCGAGATGCACCAAGAGATCTTGACCTTTCTGGAGTGGGGACGCTGCTGAGACATGTACCCAAGTGCCAGGAAATGGTCCAGATTTTTAATCTATACATAGTCTTAAGCAGCTTTATACCCAATGAAAGCAGGATACTTGGAAGAGCTGAATCAGTCATTCAAAATTTACATATAACTTCTTACCCACATATTTCAGTGCTCCTGTGTGTTTTTTTTCCTCAACAGGTCTAGTTACCCCAGAAGAGAATTATAGTGATGTGCACTTCAAATACCTGTCTCAGAGATTGCTCAAATATCTTCACACCATAACATTTGGAAATATCCAAATTCAGTGTCTCCAAATGACATCAAAAGGAGCTGGCACAGAGACCAGGAAATGCTTAAAGTTAGCTGACAGGATATGCCAAGAGCAGGGATATCTGAATCCCATAATTCCTCAAAACCTCAGCTGATGGGTTTTTTTCTCTTGTGTGGAACCTTGTTTCGTACAAGGTCGTTTGATCAGTGCTTAACCTGTACTAAGATCAAAGGTGTTCCTTAGCTGGGGCAATGTCAGAAGTACCACCCAGCTGGCTAAACTAGGACCTCAGCACTGTGGGAGATGCTCTCTCCAGAAGTCCTTGACTGGCTCCATCACTAAGCAGCCTTGCTAATTTCTAAGGACTGTGACACGATTCAGCACACAGGGTCTGGAGGAGGATGGCCATTCTGTGTACAGAGGGCTATGCACAAAAGAAGTGGAAAAGGAAGAAGGAAAGAAGCTGAAATAACTGATGGAGCACAGACACAGGAGGACAGAGGGGAAAAAAAAAAGTGAAAGGAGTTGCAAGCAATTTAATTAGTATGCTGACTCTGAAGAGCCCTTTCGAAAGTGAGCAAAAATCAGTGAGCATTTGTATTTTAGCCGTTTTAGTATGTGTGTGTTTTGGGCATGATGAAGGTTACTGGGTCAGCAGGAATGGGATTCAGCTCAGTGATAAAGAAACTCACATCCATGTGTCTGATGTGTCTCTACTTGTGAGCAGGGAGTGCAAGCTCCTGCTATAGCCAGTGGAGGTCTAGGGGAACATAGACAACTACCAAGCTGTCTGTGTGTCGGTGGTGGATTAGTGCATTCTGAGATGTCGTAGAGTATCCAAGATAATTCTCTGCAGGTACCAGCTCTATCACACAATTCATTACACCTTGAAAATCTGCTCAGTGACAAACAAGGTATCTCAAAATTATTTCAGATACCTAAGTGTAAGCAAATAAATCACACACCTGGTTGACAGAATCTGAGAGGTGCAATGAGCTGTGTTTCTAACCCTTGCAAATGATGCTCAGGGGCTGTCTGGACATGACTGGCCCAGCTGAAGAGGAACTCAATCCCTTGCATCACCTAAGGATCACCAGTACCCTGGAGGATCTCTCCTGAGATCACTGGTGGTGCTCAGCAGTCTATCCTGTGCCTCTTCCTGTGCTGGGTACAGAACAATTTCTATGTCTTGCTGCTTTCTCAACTGCCAGGAAATATTTTCAATAATTGCATTGCAACCCTTTGCCATACAACACAATTAATCTTCATGAACCTGTAGTTGGAAGACTCACAGGTGTCCATTAACTGCTGCTGATTGATGCAATTCTCTTTATTTTGACCACCCTTGAACTTTAATTGCAAAATCAGAGATTTTTCAAAATGCTGCAGTCACACAGCTGATTGTTCTGGGTTTAAGTGATGAAATGATCCCTGGCTTTTACTCTTGGAGCTGGCTTCCCAACGAGTGTCAGGTCAGATGAGATGAACTGGGTTATAAAGCAGAACAAAACTTGGTGCTCCAATTTCACAGGTTTTGTTTTAGTATTTTAGGCCCGAACATTTTAGAGTTCAGAGCTGCAGAACAAAAAAATTCAGTTGCCTTTTTAAAAGTTATCTCATGTTCTCTAAAGACTGTCATTCTTCTGTCCTTTTCCATGTTCAGTGTCCATCCATTCACATTTTGCTTTTCTTTAGGAAGCAGAGCTGGTTGTAGATTCAGCTGAAGATGACACTTGCGTTTTTATTCAAGGGGTGACTAAAGAAAAAACAGCAAGTGAATGCCTTGAGTCCTCTACTGAAGCCAAACCTTTGGAGATATAATTGCAAAAGGTGTGGGGTGATCTGAGACAGGCTATGAGTGAAAGCTAATGGCAGGAGATGGGATCAAAGGCATCTAAGTTGCAGAGGCCAATCTTATTTATGCCGCGTTTTTCAGCATTAGGCAAACTGCAGCAGTCATGTCACTGCTGACTTTAGCTTTGTTTTTGCAAAACCTTTTGATGCAGATTCTGCAAAACCAAGACAGAACAGTATGAATCTGGGTTTGCAGTTGTTCAGAATGTCAATGTCAGGGTCAGGAAGGTAAAAGGATGCCTGAAAAGAAAAAGCTAATTTTTTTTTGGTTGACTTCTCCTCTAAACCTCAAGCATGTGGTTAACATTTCTAATGCTTCTGCCTGATTTTCAGACTATTGAGGAAGACAGGCACCATGTTTTCCTCAGTTTTGTATTTAATAAGGTTGTGTACATCTGTTAGAAGTCTCGATTCAGTCAAACTTGAACATATGGCGAAGTAAAGTCAATGAGACTATTTGCAAGCTTACAGTTAAGTGTGTGGATGGGAACTTTGCTGAGTCAGGGCCATATTGACTCACAAGGCAGACTGGCACATAGATTGATATTTAGCTGTTAGTGGCAAAAATAATTGCCTGCTTCTTCCTGACTTTTCTGTTTTCTTTTAATACATCTCTTTTATAGGCAATATGCTAAAGTATAAACATGAATACACACTCTCACACACACAAAACAGAAAGAAAATTCTGTCAAGAATTCCAAGAGAGAAATAAAAGCAAGGGAATTTTAATCTAAAACTCTACTGGACTGCCATTTGTTCTCAGTTTCCTCTAAAAGTTAACTTTCCATATCATGCCTTCCAGAGCATGCCAATGAAAAAGTCTATGTCTTATAATATATATATATATAATGAGAGTTTTTTAAAAGCTCGCACAATGTGTGCAGTGTGTCTGACTTGACATGAACCAAGGGTCACTTGGTTGTTGTTTTGATAACCCATACTGGAATTAGGCTCTTATACTGAAGATGCAAATATTTATTCTCAAAGACATGTAGAGATGTGAAGCAGGTGGATGAAAACAAAGTGAGAGAAGCAAAGAATAAACAGTCAGTCAACTTTGAAGAGAACATGTTGGGAAAAAATGTCAGCTCAGCTAAATTAAAGAAAATAGGAATGGGAGAAAATCATAGCAGAGTAGGAAGTTGAGCCTGGGAGCAGCATTCCTGTCAGAGTAGAGCCTGCTATGGGAGACCAAAGTAGAGTTTGAAGCATGGACCTGACATTGAGGAGATACTAACTGTATAGCTCTTAAGTCTGTCCAAGAATGTAGCTCAAAGGGAAGGCTGTGGAGGGAAGGTTGGGTGCTCTATCCCAGTGCAAAGCCAGCTGTGGAGGCCAGGTGCTTGGTCAGTCTAAGGAGTTTGCTGCCCAGCACTTTGTGTATCCAGTCCAAATACCTGTTTCCAAGCCTGTAACCAGAGGGATTGTGTGCACCTGATGAATGGAGAAGGAGGAGTTTTGCACTTTGGGCAGTGGAGACTTAGAAGAGGTCCAAAGGCATAGTGTTCATGAACTGGGAAAACCTTTGATGGGAGTGTCTGGCTCTGGAAAACAAAAAACTGGTGACTCAAAATGAATCAAAGCCCAATTCAAAGCCTACTTCTCACACCTGTTTGTTGAACACCAGGATGTTTGGGTTTTGGATGACATTACACTGCTGAGCCTCTCTGTTCTTTGGGTCTGACAGTGCCATGCCACGCCACTGCTGTTCCTCTCGACAAAAAAATGTGTGCATGGCATTGGAGCCCTACTGGAGAAAGGGCTGTGTCCCTCCTGTTGTGGCTCCTGTCACCACATTTCTCTCCTCTTCTCAGCTCTTGGCTGGACTGGGAAACCTCACCCTCTGAGGACATAGGGGAGAAAACTGGCTATTACACCCAGCTGGTATTACAGCAGCAAGATGCAGTCGATGCATTTCGTTTTCTCTGTCTTTTACATATGTGTGTGTATTGGAGCATGGAGTAAGGCAGGAAAATTAGTCTCAAAATCTTCTATCAAGAAGCAGTTACACTTTAAGTTTTTATGGCCAGTCTCATTGGTTAACAAACTGAACATGAGCTCCCACTGTGATGTGCTGGCTGAGAGCATAGACGCGAGCCAAGGAGGTGTAAACAGCAGGATGTCATGCAGGATGGAGGGAGGGTGTATCCCCCCCTGCCCTCCCCTACAGCAGGAGCAGAACCATTTGCAGAATACTGTGCCCCATGCTAGTGCCAGGCTTAAAAGGAAAGAAAACTAGAAATAGAGATGAAAACTGGAGAGATTTTAGAAAAGGTAATTTATGAATCTAAAGGGATTTTACGAAAAAACACCTGCAATTACAAGTAAGGAAAATAAACTCTGGCATAAGGGTCTTGTGGAAGCAGCCCCTTTACCATGAAATAGAAGACTCGAAGCTGAGCTGAGAGTAGCCTTTGAACACCCCTAGAGAGGATGGGAGTATTTGACACCAGTGAATTGCTAACCCCGTGGAAGAAGCAAGTGCTTGTGTGTGTGTTTGGACTGCCAGCCAAAGCTTGACATTTTGTGGGGGATTTGAAGTTTTAAGTAACAAAGGTAATTAATGGAGTGAGTTACCAAGGGATGTATCTTTAATTCAAAAGTGATCTGGCTTCAACAATATACTGTTTAACTCAGATAGGAATTAGCCTACTGTTTTGTAGGAATGTGACCCATATAATCAGACCAGCTTCGACAACCTTAAAATCTATTGAACTATTATTTTTTTAAACCAACCCAGGTTATCTTTCTTCAAATATTTTAGTTGCTAACCCAATCACATCACCATCTTAGGGGAATTATTCATAATCATGGAGCAGAGTTCCCCTTTCTCCTCTCAAGAGGAAAAAGGTAGAGGCAGCGCTTTCTTTCTATTGTTTAAGTAAGTCAAAGCTCTGGTAGAGAAGCATGCATAAGAAATAGCAGCTGTGTTCAGTGAGGTCAATCTAAAAGGAGCCATAGCATAGCAGCAGTTTTAGGGAAGTGAAAATTAAATTTGGGGAAGATTCTAGTCTAGTAATGCTTGTTTCAAAGGAAGGACAGCAAAACCGCTTATTGTCTTGGTCAGAACGCACAATGCATGTTCTGACTTAAGAAAAAATGAAGACAACAATACAAAACAAGTCAAAACAAACCAAATCAAATTTATTCACGCTTTATGTAGAACAGGAGGTCTAGAAAAAGATGAGAGATATCATGTGACAGTCATGGCAAAAATAACACACTTTGTAGTTATGAACTCAAAGCCAAAGTAATTTATGTCATAGAAAATAGAGTTCAATTTGAGCTATTTCCGAAGTGGATATAAGTAATGAAAAAATGTCAACCTATGAATTCTGCATTTGCAGTTAGAGAGTAGGCAGTGGCATAATGTGAATATGTGAATAATAAGATACTACAGACACTTGTGGAAGCAGAGGGAAGAGCAGAAAGGTGTTTTTAGATGTGATTCTGAATTTGACTGACTTTTTAACAATATTCACAAAGCCTACCACTTTCATAGCATGCTTAATATTTCATGTCTGTGCTGAGTTTTACACTGAGATTAATATTAACAATAACACACATTCAAACTGAAGGCAGTGAAACAAACTATGTGAAGATCACATCTACTCAGTACTCACTGACTCATCTCAATCCAGCTTCCTGTACTCAGACCCTTGTTTATTATTCCCCCATAGGTACCTGTTTCCTGTCTGAACCAATAAAAGCTTTCAGGAAAAATCAAGCCAAAACAGCCCCTCCTTCCCTTTCTCACCTCAACCAGTTGTGAGGTAAAGGTGATGGTGATTCAGCCCATTCCTTCTACAATACAGTCTCTATGTTACTCTGCAATGCATTTGCCAAGCAACACTAATTTACCGAGTAGGTCACGTAGCTTATTGATGCTGTGAGTTGCACTCACACAGTTAGTCATTTTGGTATCAGTGAGATTCCTTGAATGTATAATATCTACTCAGTGGGACTGAGGCTTCCAAAATGGGACTTGGAGAATATAAATGGTTTGTACCCTACAGCAATAGCTGCAGTGCCCTGGTGTGGATTTGCAAAGTGTGACAGAGACTTCAAATGAGGGACACAGAAAAATTAATTATGCAGACAACTGAAATTGCTGAGGATCCCTTCCTTTAGGGGAAAAATTCTTTCTGGTACCAGAGACTCATGATTATTTATTTCTGCTCATAACTTTCCATTACAAAAGTGTGAAGACACAAATCTGTGTCAAAGGGAGATGGTTTTTGAATTAAAATTGGAAGCATCCTCAGTAGGCAGGGGGATACGTGCTTAAAATGTGACTTGAGGGACAAAGATAGAAGAGACTACTTGGGGGAACAAAACTACTCCCTTAGAAGGGGGATAATGATTAAGAGACTCAGATATGTTTAAACAGGAGTGCAAAAGTCAGCTGCCCCATGTTCAGCTTCCCCAGCAACTCACATGGGGAAAGCTGCATGTAACTCCTTCTATTTTCAAAGCTTCCCTTCCTGCAGAAAGCAGGCACAGGGACAGCAGAGACAGTGTCTGGACAGGTTTTGGCTGCTACTTGCAACGTGGTGCACAACCAGAGTGCACACCTTGAGCAGGGCTTTGAGCCCCATTGAAGCCTGGGGATTGGCATTCCCCATCCCAGGAGGAAGTGGCAGCAGGCAAATGAATGACTCCAGGACAGTCTGCAAACTGCCACGTGCCCAAAGCATTCCCATGTCTGTATCAAAGATGCATAAATGCACAGTGAGGAGGCACCTCACATGAACGTAGTATTACACATTCATACAAACATAATTAGCTCATGTAGTGTTTAAAGCAAGAATCCAAAGGATGCTGTCAAGGTCTGAATATTTCAAGAACTAGGGCAGTGAGAGAATGCAGGAGAAGTGAGGCTATTCATGAATTCAGTGGTAGTGTGAGTGTTATATAGTTCTATGAATAGGAATATAAAATTGCACTAATTCTTTGATTTAGGTACCATTTTCTCTGAAACAGAAATGGCTTGCTTGTACCTTGTTTATGTTGTGAATTGATGGAGAAGCAGATAGTTTTGGCCTAACTGAATATATTATCAGGTTTATTCATGTCACTGAGACCATTTTGGCCGAAGTAGCAATACCTTTGTCTTCTAATTTCAGAAAGATCAGTCTGGCTTAGCAAGAGTTGTTTTCCCCATCTTCCTCTAAAGAGATAAAGCTTTTTTTTTTCTGATTTATAGAAGCAAAAAATCAAAATGCTTCTCATTCTGGGGTTCAACTCCCTTCATGCTTTGTTGGGTTAATTTGTGTAAAACCAGAAGAAAACTAGATGACATTGGGTTTTGAGGGAGCTTTAAAGCCTGAAGAAGGAGCTGAAAGAGAAGTGCTGGAGAGCCATTGCACACATCAGCTCTCAGCTTTGTGCTTGACATCCAGATACCAGCATCAGCTTTAGAAACCTTAAAGAACATGGCTTGGCTATAAATATTCTGGTGAGAAAGAGAGGTAGGGCTGATGTGTCACAGCTTTGATCTTCTCTGGGTGAGCTGAAGAAGACAGCTTGACCCTGTGCCTGGGCTCTTTGCTGATGTGTGCTCAGCAGCAACACACATTACAGCTCCCAGGCCTGAGTGAACAAAACTCACATAGTCAAACTTTCAAGACTTCACCGAGTAAAGAGGAGCAAATATAAAAGAGAATTTTTGAATACAAATTAAAGAAATATTATCCTTTAGGAAGAATTCTTCCAGGATTGACAGCTCTCTGCCAGACTGTCCTGCTCTGAATTTGGAGAGCTGGAACGGAGGGAAGCGAGACCTTCCACAGACAATTTATTGCAAATTATTACTTGTTATTATTCAGAGTGATATTGCATTGGTACTTAAGCACGCACTACAAAAGACAGCCTCCATCCCCAGGGAAATGGTGATGACAAGAGACAGAAAAATCACCAAACTTGAGAGGAGACAGGCAGGGAGGATGACATCAGTGGCACAAGGCTACACAGCAGGTCAGCAGCAGAGGAGAACAAATTTCCGGTCCCCAACCTGGATTACTCCCTGACTCTCAGCATTGCACCAACAAGAGGCTTTCCACCCCTAGTGTTAAGTCTTAAAATAAACAATGTGATGGCATTCCATATGTGGTCCCTGAATTAGTGCATAATGGAAACTGGTTTTACAATCTCTTACACTGTTACCCTGCTGTTGCTGTCACTTTTCAGCAAGATACCCCAGACAGCAGCCTGGCTCAGCAATGACAATTTCAATTAAAAACATTTGTTTCCACATGCTTTTAACAGTTTCCACATGGTGAGAAGTGCCTCCTCTCCCCATGTGAATTCGGGGCGTAGGACAGTGAACAAAACGTGTATGTTTCTCTCTGTATGGAAAACTTAATTCCCCTGTGGCTTCATTTGGTGTCGTGCTGTAGCAGAGCCAGGGAGTTGCACTGTTGTGTATCTCACAGTGCTAATGGTAGTTCATTTTCTCTAATCAAATATTCTCTGTTTAGCCTTTTTCC
The DNA here is from genome assembly GCA_013398615.1 of Brachypodius melanocephalos. Classification (NCBI taxonomy): domain Eukaryota; kingdom Metazoa; phylum Chordata; class Aves; order Passeriformes; family Pycnonotidae; genus Brachypodius; species Brachypodius melanocephalos. The sequence goes on from VZSR01003803.1 coordinate 46,044,069, forward strand.
TAAGCTAGAAACAAAAGCAACTATCGTACAAACAAAAAGGGAACTCTTGTGTAAGCGAGTAAGTTTGTTTGCTGTGATATCCAGCCTCTAAATATGCTGTTCCTGGTTTGCAGATCGTATTTCTGGAACATCTGGGGTTAAGTACACTTTATGTTGCTGTACACAGATTTAAATAAGTTGAGGCATTTTTAGTTTAATGTCCTGACACTGCAAAGTAAACACATTTTTTCCCAACTGTTTAAGAGGGTTTTTTCACATCAGTATGCTATGTTTAAGGAAACACATTTTTAAGGAAAATTATGGTTTGCCCATTAGCAACATAATCTTCTTCTTCCTAAGAGCCTATTTCTCTGCCAGTACCCAAGTTCACTATGTTTCACAGAAGTCATAGCAATCAGCAAGCAGTCAAGGGATCAGAACCTGCCCTGCATTTGAAAACAATATGCAGATATGTTCATGTTTGATGTGAGAGGCAGGCATGAATAAAACTGTCCTGGCGTATTTGACCTTAGAGGAAACAATATTCAGCAGCAGTGATTAAAACCTGTCCTGGGGTGAGACAGCAACATGGTCTCTTCCCTTTGCAGGATTGCTTGATACTTTTTTATGTACCTCAGCTCTCTAGATATCTTCCTACTTAATTTGAAACTCCTCTGGTGTTTATTATTAATTGTCTGTGAACAGTCTCCCTGAAATGACTGTTTCTTGGGAGATGGGTACCTACGTTTTTTCCCTAAAGCTATGTAGAAGGTACTTGGTTAAGTTCCTGCAGAATGACAAAAAGCTAGGTACATTCAGGCTTGACTTGTGTCATAACATCTCGCCATGTATGCAGAGGTCTGGCAACTACAGCACTCATCCAGAATGGGAGAAACTCAAAAGGAATGATCAAAAGGCTGAGGCAAGCTCTCCTGAGGGGATGATCCTCTCCAGCCATCTCAGGGACAGACAAGAATCTGGTGAGGTGACAACTTACTGCTGACATTGCCCTGGTTCCTTCTATAACTCTGTGTCTCTTGCATTTCTGTCTGAAAAAAATGGCCAACTATGGCTCAGATCATCCCAGGGCAGCACTAGAGGCTGTTTATTCTCAGGAGGACACATCTGTGACCTGAGAGAGAAGCTCAATACTCCTTTTGTTTTCTTGTACTCTCAATGGAAGCATTAAATATTTATCAAAAATGCATTTCAAGTCCTTTATTTCCCTACCTGAGAAATGCATGAAAGGTGCTTTCCAAGTGCTCTGGCAGCTGTGTTGGATAGAAGGACCATCCCCTCTCACTGAGCACCAAGAACTTCAGCTACTGACACATACTTAAGTCAGGCACCACCAAAATCAAGCATGCTGCGGAAAATCATGTTCTTTCTCCCCATTGCATCAACAAATAACACTGTTGTGTTGCCTGTCTGTGTGAGTTCAGCAACTGTTGTGGGACTGGTGTCAAGGACCATCCAAGTAAAATGCAGAGACTATATTATTCCATACGGATCCAGGTTTTTTGTATAAATGTGAAAATAGCCTAAATATAGAGAAAGTGATGAGGAGAGGTGGTGAGATCGGTAAAAATTTGACTGGACACTTATGTTTAGATATTACAGTCGTAATTCCGGACTGCCTTCCTTTTTCAGGAGGATATTGAGCCCTGGGCAAAAAGAGTAGCTTAGAAAGGGCAAAACCAGGTTGTCCTGGGTTGTAGGATAGGATTAGCACAAAGTATTC
>VZSR01003803.1:46045888-46064692 GCA_013398615.1 Brachypodius melanocephalos
TCTTATTAAATTGTATTTCTGACTTAGAAGCTCTCACTTGTTTTGCTTTCAAACCATAACACAGGTGTAGGAAACAGGATGAGCAAGAAGGATATGGAATATGGTAGAGATTGGTTGTACTTCAAGGAACTGAAGTACTGGAGAGCAGAACCCTCCCTCATGGTACAAAGTGGTAGATGTAAAAAAGAGAAGAGCTGAAGAGTTTTGTTTACAAGACAGCCCTAGACAACCAGAAAAGTGAATGCAGCAAGTCAAGGAAGCCAAATGGATACTTATATTATAATGAATTTAAAATAATGATAACACAATTTTTAGAAAAAAATCACCCTATTTGTCTTATACACTTCAACAAATGCACTGGGGTTCTGCTGATCTCTGTGGGACAACCATCCTGAGGAACTGCTATTGAGTCAGACCAGATTTTGTGGCACATGCAAAAGTAAAGGATGTTTCCCCATTCAGGAAAGCTAAATTAGATAAAGAGTAAGTTTATTTTTTCTGCTCTTTTTGAAGTCCAGCAAATTTCACGTTCAAATACACACATATCCTATAGGCATGTGGTATTACTTATTATATGGATATTTCTTCATATTTCTCTCTTTCTTCCACTGCAAAATGAACCAGCTTAAAGTAATATTTATATTGCAGAACCTGCTATTTTATAGAACTCACCCTAAAGGTCAGTGTCCCAGAGCAAAGAATAAACAAAAGCATCTTTTTGACCAGTTAAATTATATAATCTGGATTTATTAGCACTGGATAAGGTAAAAGTGAAACTATGTATGACTGAAGTTTTAGTGTGTATGAACAGTATAAGGCACAGTTGTGCAAGACTTCAGGCTGATTTGATTTTTCATTGACTTCAGTGGCTCCTTGAGAATATCCATTAATCAATAACTGAATAGGTTGAAGCAAGAGGTCTCTAGAAAGCAAATATTAGAAAACTGTTTCAGTGTACTGACAATATAGCAATTTAATCTTGGCATGAGAACAAACATATCTACCAAATGTCTGAGCAAATAAATTTGTTTGTTAGAATTGTCAGTAATTTAACAGAGCTGGGGTCATGCTGAAATCTCCTTATGTGTCCAAGGATAATGTGTGGACTAAACCAATCATCTCACCTGATAGATAAGAGGGTGATTGAGGTGGGTGGTTCTGGGATTCAGGTAGGACAGACACTTAAGGTGCCTGAGCTAAGCAAAAGGACCTGGGCATTGAAAGTGCCTGTTCCTTTCTGTTAGATGGTTATCCTAGTCTAGATATGTAATCAGCAGGCAAGCAGAGTTAAATAATGATCTTTGCCACTGGTCCTTGCTGTTACACAAAGTTCAAGAGGTGGGGGAGAGGTGCACATCACCCATGACTGGGAGACCTTAGCACCTGCCAAAGTGAGCAGCAGAGATAGATGATGACAAACATACATGCAGTGACAACTTCAAGTGGCCAACAGGCATCAGAACTCCTTTTCTTCACTGGCCACTTGAGGAACTGGCATTGGCAGCCCTGGATGCCTATTGATCTGAATCATTCATCAGTCTCCAGCTCAGGTATGTCTTCCAGTTACCGGGATCATTACTTTAAGTAGTATGAAAATGGCCCCTAGGTATTCATAAAACAGCAGTTTTCAGATGCCAAACTACTGTTTATGTGAATGACATCTCACCTAATCATCACAGAAATACCCTGTGTTTGTACAAAAAAAAAATCTGGATTGAGGAAAGATCTAGAAAGGAGATGCTACCTTCTACAAGATTGAGATCTCTTTCTTTTTCTGGTAAATGAGGAATTCCCAGAACTCAAGTTGGTAGCCCACAAAATTCTGGTCAATTTGAATCCTCTCTTAGAGACTGTGTAGTTATCTTTGAGTGTTGATTAGTTTTTGTAGTAGAGAAGATAATTCTCTGGAGAGTGGTGGTGGTTTTTTCAGGTAGTTTTTACCTTTTCCCTTTTTTGTGTTATCCAAGACTGTGTTACACTGTTAGCACTGCAGAACCAAAGAAAGCTTGTGAACTTGTCCCCTGGGGCATGCCCATCCTCCACAGAATGATTAATTAATTTCTAGTATCACCTGCTGCACTTGGGAATGTTTATCTTGCTGTAGCTGCACAAGTGAGAAGGAGGCTGGCCTGTCTGGCAGGATCTGAACAGAATTTAAACAGTGATCAAAATCAACATTTACCTGTTTCTGTATTGACAGAGAAATGGGAAAACAATACTAGAGCTGCTCTCAGCAAAGGCAGGAAAGGGGAACCACTGAATGTACTCTAGGTCCATAAGAAACTAGTCTTACATTCATAGTCTCTCACAGAAATGATGTTTTTCCCTTGGTGTCAAGAGTGATTCAGGTTGGGAAAGCCAGAAAATAACATACTTTGTGATCTTTTATGGTGATTGCCTCCTTACCACTCTCTGGTACATAATGGTACTTGCTGCTCATTTTCCCTTTGTAGTTTGATTTGTGGGGGTTTTAAAATGTCAAAACACAGTTTACCCACTTTTTATACACTCATAAATCCAAATAAATAATAAAATAAAAATGGGGCCATTTATTCAGTCACTTTTCGATGTATAACCTCATTTTAAAAATACAGGCTTAGCTGCAGGGTAAGCAATCTTTCAGCATTATGTTTCCAATCTGTCAATCTGATCAGAGCTTAAAGGACTCCCATTCTCTCTTTTCCATAGAAACAAAACACTTACTCAACAGTAAATATAGCTTAAGCTGCCTAACAGACAATATGCATCTCTACTTCTCCATTGTCATTATCTTGGAAAATTGGCTGGTTGTCAGCTGAATGGACCTTGGTACCAGGCATTCTGAAGGTCATTGAGTGGCTCAGTACAGAGGATTTGGCAGCACAATCATTGACAGATTCTGGAGAAAATATGTGCCAGGGATGAATCTCATTCCACTTTTGTGATCATGAAAGTCATCAGATATTTGCACGGGTGTATAACCCAAAGGTTACATACCCAGGGTTGTGACTTAGGCCTCATCTGCTTCTCTACAAGATCCCTTTTCAGTGCTGAAGTAGACCAATAAATTTAAACTTCCTCACTTTAAGGCTAAGGCAGCTCTGTGCTGTTTTACTTTTTGGACTTCATAACACTGGTCTCAAAGCTGGTTCTCTGTTTCAACAGTGTTGAAATAAAGAACAACAGTGGTGCTATACAACAGAAATAAAGAATGCTGGTGCTTAAATAAAGAACTACAGTGCTATATTCATTCTTTTTTCACTATCACAGTTTTCTATAACTCTATTTCTAAATCTCTAAGAGGAAAAACTTCTTGGCTCCAGTTTCTTGAACACTGTGGTAGCAAAATTAATGACAGGTTGCAAGGTCTTAAGTTGTCATGATTAGTAATGCATTGTAGATGATCTGTAGTAAGTAGAGCTCCATGAGGCAGCAGACTATAAGTTGCTTGCTTTTCTTTTGGCCTCAACTCAAACTATGATTTGAGACCAAAAGAAAATCTCACATCTTAGATAGCAACAGCTGAAACAAACCTAAAAAACCTGCAAATATTCAAGCTGCCTAATTTAATTAGTTCCAGTGTTTTAGTCTTCTTTTGTTTTCTTTAGTTTTTATCAGGGAACAGAAAAACTTCAATTCCTTTTGAAGGCTAAAACTGCATATAGAAGATGTTTCAGCAGAAAGGCCCAGAGCCATTATTTGCCCTGGTAGATCTAAGTCAGAAACCTGGAGAAATAAATATCCTAGCAGTATTCCTAAGAATAAAGAAATTGTAGAATTTGTTTATTTTTCTGAATTTAGTATAACCAACTCATCTATTATTTCTGGGTGGTCATGAAGTTTATTCTTAAAAGATTATTCTATAACTACAGAACAAAGCCAAACCACAAATATTTAAACAGCTAAGAAGATTTTATAGTGAGAGTCACTGAAAAAAACCCTGTTTTGACAAGTCTGTCAATGAAGGAGACAGAGGAAAAAAATTTGAGAATTTCTTCAGAAAAAGTTTAGACAAAGTCAATGGGAAACTCTCTACCATCTGATGTACTCAAGGTAACATTTGTAAATGTTAAAAATGTTGATTGTAGCTGTATGAGTTTACAGTTTTATCTCAGCCCAGCTGTGCATCCTTTGTGGGACCTCAGTGATGTCGGTGCTGGGTTGCCATGTGGATTTAATAATAGTTCACCCAGGGCTTGGCTGAAGATCGCTGTATTCCACCCCATGACAGCAAACAGACACTTGTCCCCCATGGTAGGAAAGCACCTGTGATGGAGAACAACAGCCATGCTACAGCATTTGTGTTATGTCCTCAGCAACCTCTGGATGCAGGACCAAGCTTATTCAGAGCTTGGCATCTGAGTATGAAAGATTATTTTTTAAAAAATGCACAAAAATTCTCTAGACTTATTTTCTGGCTTGGTTTTCAGAAAATTAGAATAATTTTAAGCTTCGCTGATTTCAGGGAGAGCAAAAAGTGAGACCTCGCTGCAGAAATAGGGTTCACATAGCTGGGATTAAGTGCAATCTAAATATGGGTTTTGTCTAGCATTCTTTTCAAGGAAACTACAAATAAGATGAGAAGAAATAAAACCCCAACATTTTAAGGCCTTCTGGATCTGTAAATAGGAGTGCTAGCTCATAAGGAACTGGAAGAGACTTCCATAAATACCAGTCCAGGACACACGTTTACTTTTGGGCAAGTAAGTTTAAATGACATAATTTTATATGTCACTGGGGCTGTTGAAAAAAAAAAAAACAAACATGAAACAAACTGTGTCATGTGGAATTTAGCTCATCCACCAGGAGCCATGGAGAAAATGAGATGTCTCTTAAGAGCTTATTATTTAGGCTTATGCTGTAGGCAGCAAAGTTGTACCTTCCAGAGGACTCCATATCCCCCATGTCCCAGGTACCTACTTTTACATGGGGCAGGTTTCTGTCTGAAAGTGTCTTTATTGCTTTTCTGACTATAAGGAAGATTTAAATAATTTGATTGCATTTGAAGCCTTTTTTTTTACCAGATAGATGGACAAAACAAAACTGAAAAATAAAAATAGAAAACATGTAAATACATATAAAAAATTAGAGAAATACAAGACAGAAAAAATGAATCCAAAGTAAATGGTCTTTGTGGAAAACAAATTATTAATTATACTTAAATTGAAGGATGAAACTAAGAAAAAAATAAATGAACTACAAAAATCAAAAGCTATATTTAAATTACAAGAATTTTACATTTTAGCAATCCACTGACTTCTCCTTTTATGACCTTCTTTCATAAAGGAAAAGATAACAAATAATTTTAACTATGGCTTTGATTTATATATTTTTTTTTTTTTTTTCTTGACCCTGAGTCACTAATTGCACAGCAAAGGCAAACTGAGAATAATTTGAAGCTGGATCAAACAGCATTGTTTCACAGTGGTATTTTCATGGCACCCAAAAAGCCTCCCTGTGCTTTGAAAGAAAGGATTGGAGCTATACAGCAACACCAGAGCCTTCCAATTACCCATCAGGTTGGTTTTTTTTTTCCTGATCCACTGAAATGCACTAATGTAATTTCTGTGACTTGCCCTTCAGTAGATGATTTACATAATCACTTACTTAGGGATGCAGTGATATTAAATATTTGCATGGCATTTTGGTCTTGTCTTTATACAAATGTGCCCCGGTTCTGTATGTGCAATACGGTTTAGCAAGATACCAAGGAAAACATAATTTCACCATAACCTGTAACACTGGCTAATCCACCTTCCATGAATGTAAAGAGCAATCTTTTCAGGAAATTCTGCAGAAGGAAAATAAAATCAAATTATGTGGTGGTCAAGCTACTATATCCCATTTCCAAGAGCTGTTTTTTGCAATGAATGAAAGCTACAGGAACCATACTGGGCAAGAGAGAAGAATTCCATATGAATATATGAATGCTAGTTATTCAGACAGGGAAAAGCTTGTGTTTAACCACATGATGTAAAGCAAAACATCTGGGGACTTCTGATTCCTGAATAGTACACAGATTATGGCTAACTGTAAATAACCATGAAGAAGGAATATCTTAGTAGCCAATATTTTTCTCTGCTGGTATCAAATGAAATTCATTTGGTATCAGCTGGAGTTTTTATAGTCCTAATGGAAGTTATTTTCAGTTGTCACATCAGCCCATAAGTATACAAAGGCAGCAATTTTGCTGGTAATCTGGAGATCAGTTTGTGCGTAGGGAGTATACTTTAGACTGTTTCTGCAATGCAGGCTTTTATCTTAATAAATGTGGTGAATTATAAATAAAAAGGAAATGATAAAAAAGAACATTCAGCTGGGGCTAAGGTTGGATTTGGAAGCATTTCATAGCATGAATGTCTGAACTCTCAAACATGCGGTCCAGTAAGCCCTGTGCTCAGTGGAGGATCAAGGTACCTGAGAACTAATTATAACTGATTTTTTTCTTTACAATAACTCCTCTGATACTCCTTTAACATATGGCACAAGACAAAATCTAGTTGAATTCTGTTGGGATGTACGACATACATAAAATTGCAGTTCTTTTTAATAACCCATGAATTTTAGCACATAGCAATCTGCCAAAGAATTAAGTAATCCAATAAATAAGGACGGGTTTAACTCGGTTTTTTTATAGCCCTGCAAATCCTATCAGCAATGCCAGTCTTTAATTGTGGTATGTTGATTATTATTTCAATACTCTTTGTTAAGAGGTAAATTAATTCTCCAAAATTGCACTTTTGGAAGAGCTTTCATATTTCACAGCTCTGTTACTGATTTTCTCTAATGACAAATTTAACAGTAGCTAGTTAAAATTTATCTAGTGCAATGCATGCACAGTACTTAGAAGTTAAAGAATGTGTTGTTATAGCATGCATAGACAATTTGGCTGTGCAAGAGAGAAGGGCCAGGCTCTCAAGAGGCAATACAGCTGAATTTTCTTATATTGATTAAAATGTCAGTGACTGTCAATGTTAATGGCCCTTAAAGATGAACTGAAATTTTCTAATGCCCATCAGCCATTACAGCTATGTGAGGGAAAGATTGCTGTCCTACACAGTGTTCCCTGGCATCCAGGACCTCCAATTTTCACACTGGGACAACTATCATGGTATACAACAGTTCCATCAGGGTTTGACCACTAATATGCCTTCCCACTGAAAATAGAGTGAAGTGTGAGAGTACATGATGGAGACCCAAGTTTAATTTTGTTTCATGGTTGGGTTTCAGCTGGGGATTCATCAGACTTAGAAGTGGTCCCATACCCCACCCTCTGGCTGCAGTCCTGTGATGCTTGTTGCAGTAGCTACTTGCTTGTTGCCCATACATTTGTGTAGGGAATATATTTTAATTCACCATATAATTATGTGCAATATTTCTTCATTATGATGCCTGCTGTTAATGCCGACAATGTAACACAATCTCTCAAACTGTGTATTGACTTTACATAATTAAAGTAAAGCATGATCAGCTAATGAGGTAAACAAAAGCAACTAGCCAAACGTAGAACATATTGGTGTGGGCTTTTAACAATGTTAAACTCCAACATTTATCACTTCAGGTAAAATTTGAATCGTAAAAAAAGCACACCCTCTAATTTTGTAAAGTATGAAAACTTCACAGTAATAGAACAGTTCAATTTTTTTTTTTTTTTTTATTATTTGAAAAACACTCACTACTGTTTTGAGCTGAAATGCAGAAAACCAAAAAAAACCCAGCTGGGTGATCCTAACCTGTCACAGCTGATCAGTCCTTCTGGGTTTGAATCTCAAGAGTGAATCTGTTTTTATATAGTCTTCACAATAATTACAGAGACATAGTTTGTAACCAACATTAGATTCATAGTTTTCTATTTAGGTAACAAAGCATTTTGATTAAATTGCTTGGTTATACTTCTTTAATGGTAACTTTCTTTACCTGTGCAAAGGGATAAACATCAGCCCACATTCTTTCTGCTATTCTAGTAAAACAACTGAGTCATGAAACCTACCTGAAGTGACAGACAAAGGCAAACTTTCAGCTGCTCTGTGTAACTAAGATGACAAGAACATTTTTCCCAGCACTACTGAGATTTGGATCTTCATTGCCTTTCCCTTCGAGCAGTCAGTTCCACTTTAGCAGAGAGAGTTCCAAGACTGTTAAAAACCCAGCATCACCATGACATCCATGCTCACTTGGCATTCATGACTGTAAGGCAGTACAGAATTAGGATTCTTCTGGTGAGTACAGATGCTCTCATTTCACACTAAGGACCGAGGGCGTGAAGATCAACGTCTGCATTGATATTAAAGCAAGGCCACTAAAGTGACATCCTGAACTGCATTAAATACCAAGTGCCTTGGCTAGAGAATGGTCTGATCTATTCTATTCTATTCTGTTCCGTTCCGTTCCATTCCGTTCTGTTCCACTCTGCTGTGCTGTGCTCCCTTGTCCTGTCCTTGTCTTTATAGTAGTCTCACTATGAAAAGAGATCCAGCGTTTTTTCACAAGTTTATTAAGCAGTGCATTTAATATCCCTCATACTGAGATTACTTTTTCTTGCATTTTTTTCCTCTGGGAAAAGAATAGCATGTGCAATTGTGTGTTTATGTTGGGTGGGACACACTTGGAGACTTTCTTCTGCTTTGCAAGTCAGCCTGTATTTGCTCTAAAGAGACATCCAAGATGCAGCAGCTGCTGAGTTCTGTGACAGTCCTTATTTTCCAAGTTAGTTCAGTCTATGTAGTCCTGCATCCTCCAGTCCCTTGGGTAAGCTGCTTGTCTGAAACAGGAGAGCTATACACTTATAATAGAAAAGTGCATTATGCCAGCAGAACAGAATTGTCAGCTATGTAGTCAGCCTGCAGCTGGCTTAAAGAGAGGAAGCCTTAAAGAAGTGCAAGAGCTTGAGCCTTGTATGTTATTTTCTAGAAATGTAATCAGAAAGCAGAAAAAAGATTTTATATGCTCCCAGAATGCTGTATTGCTGAATCTCCTGTCCTCGTTGAAGTCTAGGTTATTGCATTGGTTTTGTTCATATGGAAGTAGTAAGGGCATCTATAGGAAAGGAAAGATTGTAGACAAATGACAGGTTGCAATCTCATAACCACACAGAACTAACTTGACGTCTTAGGAATGCTACTACAGAGGAGCTTAGTGTCAGTAAAGAAAACAGTGTGGGGACTTGAATTTACCTCTGTGGATGTGAACTCTCATCTCTGCAAACCTTTCAGAATTTTCTCCTTTGCTTTTCTATCAAATTGATTGTTTAGCTAGTAGTTCTAAGTAAATAACGAATATGAAAAGAGTAAGAGTAAATATTGGGGGACATTGAAAAGAGAGGTGCAGTCTTTTTTCTATACTTCAGGACAGATTTAATCTGATTTAGCAAACTTTTTGAGCCCTACTTTTCGAAGGTGCCACCATAGCTCATCCTGCAGCCAAATGCTGTAGAGAGATCCCAGTAGATGGGAATAACATTGAGAGCAGCTGGTCAATCATAGGCAGTACTGTGGCTGTTCCCATTCTACCTTGTAACCCACATCCACAACTGTCTGTTTTCAGGTGACAATTTAAGCTGAGTTGTAGTTAGCCTTTGTCTCATTTCTGTTTCTGCTTGCTTAGTCTGGAGAAGCTGGATGTTGGGCTGACAGCAGGATGAATCAATACCATCTTCTTCAAGGATCAGCAGGCAATTGGATGTGACAAAGACAAGGTTCTTCTACAGAATGAGTGTTTTTTTTCTGACACAGCTCAGGCTGGTTGTGGCTGTCTTCCAGCAGCCAAGAGACAGCTCACAGCTGCTCAGTGAGGCTTCTGTCTCAGCCCAGGGGGTGAAGGTAATGCAAGCAGGATGGGAGCTGTGGTGCTGAGCCTGATGGATCCTCAGTAAGAAAAAGTGACCCGTCAAATGTCTCCCCATCACACTTCCATGTGGGATTTGCTGTAGTTAGCTAAGGGCTCTTCTGTGGTCGGGACTGGTTAAAAAAAGCAGGTGGTGCTAAAAAGTAGGAGTAGACACTCACGTTATCCTCAATCATAACAGTAAGCATGTCTTTTAAGATTGTATTTCAAATATTGATAGGCCATGTACAATGCAATACAACGCAATACCACTCTAGTAATTAGTGGCCCCAGGCTATCTTTCAAAGAAAGCTGCATTTAGAAGTATGCCTTTGCATCCTGTGAAATTGTACGTGACACAAGATTTCTAAGAAATGCACAAATGATTGAGACATGATTGAGGAACTCCTTCTTGTCTCCAGTTTTTCTTATGATAACAGACCTGAATTTCTTTTAAGTCAACAGGAAGGTTGCTGTGATGCCACTGAGTATCCTTTAAATCCTAATTGTCAATTCCACTGAGATTACTTGCAGATATGAAGGCTGAGTAGGTATTTGAAGATTTGATGTTTATCAAATATAAAATTGCAGTAATAGTTCAAAGCTTAAAAAATTATGATTCTTTCCTAATGATGAAGAAAAGGACTAATTTTTTTATAGGTGATGCAAAGCTTGCAGTGCTCAAACTAAAAAAAGAAAAACCTGACGCTGTAAATAGAGACACTGAACATGTTCCAAAACCATACAAAAAATCAGAGTAAACCAGTAAATCATGAATATTGTAATTACATCTATATTAAGAATAAAATTTGAGTATTTATGGTGTTATTATGCTGAAAAAACCAGTTTGAATTATTAGGAAATTACCTTATTTTTCTAAATAAATAAATTGCTGCCTCTGCTTCCACCCAATTCTACATTCAAAACCTCATGACTTAAGTAATAAGAGAGAGGAAAAAATCTTTTCTTAAGAAGTGTTTTCTGTGCTTTCCAGTAGACATCTGTCATGGCTGGGTATAGCTAATACTGAAAAAATTACAGCCACCACACTCAGATGACAGAATTCTATAAACCCTGTCTGCTGAAAGCTTGGGAAGAACATTCATTTATCAGGATTCCAAAATGAAATTTGGTTTTCCTGTCCAGTTCCATTGCCTAGTGTAGAAGTTCAAACTAATATTCTGTTACCTTATTTAGTTATTGTTTTATATTATCTGTGTCACCAGCCTTCTCTGTCTTCTAGATTATACTATTTCCTATCTTTTTCTTTTTCTTATCTGATATTCACAGAATGTTTTCTTATTAGCAATGAAGAGATTGTCAAGTTTCACTGATTTTCAGAACTGGATTCTTACTTCTTTTCATTGCCTTAACAAAGACCATTGCACTCCTACTGTTGAGAAAACTGCCTTTTCATAAAGCACAAATCATGTCCTTTTCCACTCTAGAAGTTTCTGCTTAAAAAAAAACCCACAAAAATTCAAAATGCAGCATGATAAAATAATGATACTAAGCATCATTATATCATGAAGACAGCTTGGAAAGAATATCTTGCCTCTGTGACTAAGCTAGCATCTGAAGTGTCTTTCCAATGAAAGTCAACAGAGATATATCAGGTAATTTTTTAAAATTGACTCAGCATTTGCTATCCTGCCAGGGAAAATGCATTCAAACATTCAAACTCAGTTTTGGGGTTTTTTTATGTTTAATCTTTTATAAAAGAAAGAAAGAAACTGACACACAAATAACATGCTTTGACATTTAAGTATTTAGTACACAGAAAACAAATTCCGTGATCTTTTCTTCGATGTTCATTTCTTGGCATTTTGGAGCAAATGAGTTCTTCATTCTGCATTGCAGAAGGAATATTTAAAGTGGCCTATTTATGAGCTCTTTATGGACCATTTCAGAGGGAAATCCACTACAGCTCCATTAAAACCAAAGTAAATCAATACATTGCCAATGTTGTTCTGTCTGTTGGTTGTCACAGAGATTATTTATTGAATTAATGCAACCAACAACTTCTCTAGAACTGATCTTGTAATAACTTCTGTATAACATTAGACACACTGAGAACTAAGGTTTCTAATGTATAGGCAAAAAAATCTTAATAAGTGGTCTTTGTTTCCACCTTCTCTTCATGTTAGAAGTTGAACTGAAGAGTTCTTGAAGGAATTCTTCTTACCTCTTTTTGTCTTCTTTTCAAAAACAACACATACATTTAAAACAAGTGTTCCGTGAGCAAGCTGGGTCTGTAAAGAGAAAGAGGCAGCTCCAGCAGATGACTTTTCTTGTTCACAGGTAGTTGTCAGGTAGGTAGGATGAGCTGCCCTGGAAAGGAACCCCCGTCCTGGGTTCGTGAGGAAGCACTTGTACCATCTTAGCTGAATATTTTCACACACATACAAAAGAGCCAGACACAGGTTTTAGCACAGGATATCTTGCTGGGGTCTTTGCTTCTGACAGATCTCAACAATGGCAAAAGTGCCTGCTTTTGAAATGTCTGTAAATGTTTTATTTGACCTGCTGTGTTAATAGCCAGGTACAGAACAAGTAAAAGGAAAAAAAACCCAAACATTTGACATGAACACTAAAAATTTGCTGTAAATAGTTGTATATTTTTATCAGTGTCATTTTGATGTTTTCTCCAAGTGAGAGATTTAGAAATCACAAGGACTACAGGGGAGAAATAGACCAAGATAGTTAGCAATGCTCTGATGCATATTTATCATATCTTGTGAAACCAGAAGAGATTTGTGGCTACCCCCCAGACTGCAATTCCAACCAGTGCCACTAACTCCATACCTTTTCTGACAGCTGCAAAGGTGTATTTGATGATGGTGCATTCCCAGGTTCTTATTCTGTGCTTTCAGGTGCCAAGAAGATATGTGGTCATTTCAGGGAAATCAATGCAATCTTCAAGATTATATTTCATGATAGACACTAACCTATTGATCATGACATCAGTTTTAATCAGTTTTTACAAAGGTTTCAGTTCACATTTAAGGAACTTGTATGGAGGCAGAAAACTTACTGGAGATTTAGAGAGTTATATGATCATGCAGTAAAAATGTCAAAATATTAGTAATAAGAAAATTGATCTTATCTCTTATTAATATAGGTTGTATTTTTCAGAGGATAGCTGGCTCTAAGGGACTCAGTGCTGTCTTCTCTACTGTCCTCTGAGACAGGATGAATGGGAAATAGTCACTTCCTATATTAGATTGTTACTAGAGACACCTCATGGCTCTTTGAGTCCATTAATTTCACTGAAATCTCTTCTGAAATGCAAAGAGTAGCAATGATGTTCAAAAAGCCTGACCTTAGTTTTGCATTTGGAGGCAGAACACATTCTGTGATTTATTTACTGAACGCTTTCTAAATGTAATCACAGAACAGTACAAATCAGAACCTGTCTTCAATCATTGTCCCCAATAATGAGAAGGGCATTGTTTACTGCACTGCTGTGAAGAGTAAGCTTGAGACAAAAGTTCAGCTTACATCAAGAGAAGGATAAAATACACATCCTTTGCATAGAGAAGACCTGATATTTAAGGCAGTGTCAGAGAGATAGATAAAGAGATATACAGAAAAAGATTTTAGATCCTACTTTTTTTCTTTTTTTTTTTTAAATTTTTTTTTTAATCACACAGAGACATTGAACTCTCTCCACTTGCTTGGGAAACCCAGACCTGCATCTTTCTTAACTCACATAAAAGTCAACAATATTTTTATGTCTCGAAAATAAACACTTTTTATGCTGAAAATAAGCACTTGAATCTTTCTGAAGGCATAGAATTTCCATGCCTTCTCCTGAGAATAATTTTGAAGTAACGATGTTTGTATATTAAATGTACATTATTTTTGTTGTGTTTTTGCAAAATAAGAGCATTTTATATTGAAATGTAAGTTAGCCTTTTAAAATTAAGTTCTACCTCACTGAAAGAAACAGCAAAATTTTTTTCAGTGGGTCCAAAATATTATTCCTACTTCAACCTTCAATAGAATAGCATCTATGCAGAGATTTGGTTATCATTATAGGTCCATGAAGTGAAACCTGTGAGGTTACATGACAGAAAAAATGGTATCTTAAATGTTAATTGTGGCCTTTTCTTTATTGCAAGTTGTTTTATCTGAGGAGAAAAATCCCAGTAAAGTTTTTTGTCTAAAATAATTACGCAGATTATTAGATCCCCTAATGTCATCTGATGATTCACAGTAAAAGTTCTCTTTTATGGCCAATTGACACCAAATGGTAAGAACAGACCTGAGGGCAGGCTGAGCAGATTACTTTTCTTTACAGCTGGACTCAGCCAGCACACCAGCTGTGTGATTCTACCAGATATTACTTCTTTCAAGGCAAATGTGAACATTATTTTTCCTGAAGGAATGTAGTGCAGCGCTGTAAGGCTTTTGGACCTTGGCCCCTAAACCAAGACCGTATGAAGCTTCAGTACTCTGATCATACCTTTAATAAATAAGATATCCAATAAACAGGGAAGCCTCTGCACCAGCCTTCACAATGTAGAAACAGCTACCTCACAGCTTTCTTTCATTTTCTGTCATTGCAGTCTAAAGAAAATATGACTAAAATGGAAATAGTCAGGCAAAAGCATTAAATGAAAGAAACAATCTGTCAGTCTAGAAAACTGTGCTCAGTTGAGAGTTGGTGCCTTCTGTTTGATCAGTTATACCAGTCTCAGTAAGGTCTGTCACTTTAGAAGATTTCCTTCTGCATAAATCAGAGCCTACATCACAGGTAGAGTGAATGACCCCAGCCAGGCCCGCATGATGAAAATCCTTGGGCATTTGGTGGCCATCCAGCACTAATCTTTCTCTTCCCAGGCCACAGGGGCTTCATCAGCCAGTATTTAATAACTTTGTATTCAGAATGGTGACCTGAAGTTCCCAGGCATATTGCACTTCATCCAAACTCGCTCCCCAGACAAAACTCCTTCCCGGCTCTTTCCCCATCCGCTCACAGCCTGTAAATGCACCCATTCGCTGGGGTTTGCTGGCAGCTCAGGGACTGTATCTCCTTTCCAGACTTCAGAGCTTCCTGTAATGTAGCAAGTAAGCTATTGATTTCAGAGAGATCACTCACATGATTAAAATGGCCACATGCTAAATTGCCTACAGCACCAACTTCCACTCTGAGCCATTTTCCATGGCAGCCTGGAGTTAGAGACTCCCTCTGCAAGAACACAAGGACCACGCTGGTCCCTATATGAGTTCACTACCTGCACACAGTTCTGTGCAGCTATCTGTTCTCTCTCTGACTGCGGCTAAATCATTGCTACAAAAATTATTGCCTGGTAGAATATAAGAACATGATGCTTCTCTGAATCCTCTATGAGCTCTGATTTTTAGCAGCTTGGGGGAGAATTTGAGTGAGTGATAGCTACTAAGAGTTTAGTAGCTGTCAGTGGATTTCCTTTCCATGAACAAAACAGTGCCCTGAACTTTTAGTAAGTGCACCATCCTGGGACAATGAGTTCTTCCACAGCTCACTCAGGACCTCTGTTTTGTACCTACTCTGCATGAGTGCTGCTCATCGCATTTTCTGTTATACAAATAATTTGAAGTTGTTTTCTAACTGTTTATAAGCGTATCATATATAATACTTATAATTAAATTATATTGCGTTATAATTGCTGATATATTATTCACCATATTTTACTTCAGTGTATGGCATTGCATTGCACATTTGGGGTTTCATAACCTACGTAATTATGAAAAATAGTAAAGCCAGTTAATTCAGATAAACCACGTACAGTTAGGCTCAAGATAGAACCACAACTACTTTATGAGGTCCCTCCACACATCTTACAGTGCTTCAGGGTCTCACATTTTACCAGCTTAACTATTTTACCACTGAAAGTTATGAGACTTGTCACTGCCTTCCATGGGAGCAGTACTGAGCTACATATGAATTATTCAAGGTCACACAGGTATAAAGTATCAGGTGCAGGAAATGAACCTTTATCTCCTGACTTCTTCTGTATTACTTTAGCCTCAAGGTGAGTCTTTGTTTCCTTGCTTTTCTAAAAAAAATATTTCTGCCAAAACATATAATTTTGTCCATGATGTTGCATGAATAATTCCTCTTACAGTACAGCTTTGTTACTTTTCTCATACATTTTTGATCAAGAAACAAAAATAACATGCCGTATCTTCCAGCTAACTAAGTTCTCTGTTGAAAAATTAATGGAGCAATTTTGTATTTCCTATTGATCAGATCTTCAGGCTTGCGAGCCAAACCCTGGTCTTTCTTACAGGAATCAAAATTTAAAATCTTGTTCCATCCCACAACTGGACAAAAATCTTGCCCACAATTTTGGACACCTTTGAACATGCTATCAGTGAAGTGAGGACTACTCCAGGGCCTGGAGGTGTTGAACACAGGCAGAAAACATGCTGGACAATTTGTTGGTGCCAAACCTTTGCACTCAGTTATCTGCCCTGGAACATATGGAAAGACATGTGACTGAATCCATGATCTCCTGTTCATTTTATGATAGCATATTGACAAAAAGTGAGCAAATGAGTTGTGAAAGACACATACCAGTACTTAAAATACTTCTGTAATCCATCCCCCAATACTTCCCCCCAAAATCTCAGCCTTTTGGAAAGTTTTTGCCCATATTGTTTATACTGAGGACCATAAGAGACAGCCAGCCAAAACCTTGGAACACTTCTAAGGGCAGTAATATTATTTATAACAGAATGTTCACATGCTGCCAAATAGACCAGACTCTATGGCAAGAGAAAAACAACTTAGAAACAAAAGGGCAATAATCTCCATCATGATTGTCTCTAAACATTCTCTGAAGGCATTTTATAAACCCATTTGCAGGAAATGAATCCATACAAGATATGGGATTAGGAGGGTGAAAACAGCATAAGCTACTATTTATGTACACTGACCTCAGAAACTATATCAGATTTTCTGTCAGTCTCTGTGGAATAAGTTGAACAGCCCCTGACACTGGGGATTTATTTCTTTGCTTGCTTGTGTCATTTCATTCCCAGAGATAGTTGTGGAATTACTCCTGTTTGCCGACACTTGTAGAAATGTGGCTACCACCACAGAAAAATCAAGAAAATATGCTAAAGATCAGAATTAATTGAAAAAGAAAAGCAAAAGGGAATTATGAATTTCATTGAGAAGTGCTTCTGGCTATGATGTAACATACGTGGGAGATATAGGGTACTACATTTAGCATGTGGGATGTGGTGTAGTACAGGATTTGCTTCACTAGCCAAGCAGTTCCCAGGTTTGGACTGTGCCAGGACTCACAGCACAGGTCTGGAACCTTCCTTTGTTGCTGCATTTGCTCTTTGCTGTGGCATTGATTGAAAGAAAAGAGCAGGACATGGAAGTGTATTTCTTATGTTGTGTCTGGTACAGGATGAAGCACGTGTAGGATGAAGCACGTGTTGCTTCTTTCTAGTCAGAGACAGACAATCCTTTTCATGTTCTGTCATTTACTCAGAATGTGTTACAGTGACACTCTTCAAATAACTTTGAAATTACTTTCACACCACTTCCACAGGCAGGCAAGAGTATTGTTATATAGAATGTGAACAAATGTGTTTGAAATCATTCAGTTATCTATTACACCAAATACAATGAACAATATTGGAGCATTGTTGTAAGTGTTATTTTTCAACAGAAACAAACACTGAATAGTACCAAACCTTTATAATTGATAATTTCATTTCAATTTTAACATGCTAATAACGGTAATAATTAGAAGTTAGTATGTTAATAGTTATGTTATTGTATTCCCTGGATGTAGCTTCTTCTTATAGAGTCGACAGAGCAAATTCTCTCGATTCCTTGTGTGGAGAAGTCTTGACTATTAGTGAAGCCTTGTTAGCAGTGATATAGATTATTACAGGATTTTCACTTTGTTTCTTTTTTGGTACTGACAGTCTATGTCTCCAGACTTTCATAAAATGGTTTTGCTTCTTAAAGACACAAAAACTGTCTGAAGACTGAACATTTCTAATGTCTGTGTTTCTACCCTTTGAACAATTTTCATGCTGTTTTTCACAAACTCTGTCTGACTGCATTTTTTAGGCTTTTAAGTGGAAGTTTTGTCCTAGTTCTATATCATCTTAATGGTTTATGATCTCATAGTTCAGTGAACTTCTGCATTGTCTTGATTTTACTTCCAAGTCTTGAATCCTGATCTGAGGCTGTCTCCTCTGCTCTGAGTCTTCTAATTGCCTTTTTCTCTAATTCCCATTTTACTCTACTTGGGAGCTCCACAAGCCTACCAAGAAAGATGATATCTCTAATGCTGGAGACATGCTTTGTTACTGCTTCACAAAGGATGTTGAGCCAGGTTCACATGCTCAAAGACTTCTTAGCAGGGTCTGTAGCTACAAACATACATAGACTGTAGTCCTGAAAGTTACTTTGGGGGAAAATATTAGAAATGGAAGAGAGAGCAAGTTGAAAAATAAAGCAGAAAGGCTTTCCCTGGGTCCATCCAGGAGAAAAAGCGATGAAGCTCCTTTGTCAAACACTCTCAGCAGATGCCCTCTCCATTGCATCAGGATCTCTTCTTCCCCCAAAAACGTTTCCTAGAGTGACTACATTTTCTCTTTTCAGAACCCGATCAAACCCTCATTTGCTGTCTTGCTCACAGTGCTATTAGCAGTGATAAGAATACGCTTTGATGAGGAGTAGGTGCTGCTCTTGGTTGTAAACCTCAGTGCATATGTATTACCATAGAACAATAGAATGTTAAAGGGTTGGAATGGATCTTAAAGATCATCTAGTCCCAACCCCTCCTGCCATGGGCAGGCACATCTCCCACTGGACCAGGCTGCTCAAGGCCTTATCCAAATTGGCTCTGAGCACTGCCAGGGTTGGGGCATCCACACCCTTCCTTAGCAGCCTGCTCTAGCATCTCATCACTCTCACAGTAAAGGATTCCTTCCTAATATCTAAGCTAAATTTCCCCTCTTTCAATTTGCAGCCATTACTCC
>VZSR01003803.1:46072918-46181471 GCA_013398615.1 Brachypodius melanocephalos
TGGGCCCCAAGCCCTGTCCTGTCCCCAGCCCAGCATCTGTGCTGCCTTCCCTCCCATGGATCTAGACAACCCTCCATAGATAGGATGAATATCAGTTTGGGCTCTCCTATCTCTTTCCTGTAACTATAGGAGATGCTAATTTTTAGAGGATATAAACTGGGTGGGATGAATCTTCCCCTTTGACTGCGAAAGTAAGAATAACTTGTTATGGACATACTTCAATACTTGGCTTAATTTTTGTACAGAAAAACTCCCAAACTACAATCTGCCAGAAGGAGTTAATAGCAATAGAGTTTTTTTGGGAAGCTGTGCCTAGCTGCTATGCATTTCCTGTGAATTTATGCAGTCTTTGTTTCCAAGCATTCATGTAATTTTCTGGAAGTAAAACAGAAATATTTATTCTTTTACATGAACTTTGTCTCTCTCTTCTATTAATATTTTCATTCACTCCTCATTCTTTATTTTCATAATCTCTTGCAAATACTTTGTCAGATTTTGAGTAACAATGCTGTCTTCAGGTAAGACCATCTAGGTAACATGGGAGCCTGGAAACTGAATTATCCTTTTGCTATAGATAAACAGCATCCTGAATTTCTTAATATTTTGTCATGAAAAAGGGAGTCTCAAGTGATTAATTCAGGTGCAAACATTTATATTTCAAAGCTAAGTCTTCCAAGGCTAAGTTTACTCTCGCCTCAGTTACTGAAGATTTGTATCCATGACAGATGCCCACTCTGGGAGACTAGTTGCCCTTGCTCACCTGGGACTTTTGCCAAATTACATCTAGGTTTCTCTGAGGCCTGCAAACGGAGGAACTTTGGCAGTAGCCTTTCTCTTGCTTTTTATAATTACTACTTTGCTAAGCAGGCTGTTTTCAGAGAAATTATAACCAATTATAAGACAGATATGTGTGTAAAGATACCTGCAGTTAGGTGGGTTGAATCCCATCTAGACTGGTCATGCAAGACTACCTCCACAGAAAACCAGGCTGAAATGGGTCAGGAATTTAAAATAATTGCTATCCCTACATTAGTCTAAATGGGCATTTAAAAACAGTGCTCAAGTTAACTGTACAGCAGCACAAAGTGCATTTACTGTGTGAGGGGAATACACATTGGAAAATTTCAATTAGATTTCATTGAGGGTTATCAAAAGTTCAGTGTGAATTGGAGCCTTAATATTGCAACTGGACTTTCCTCTTAACTTCATCTGCACAGGATTAAGTCAATAGTGAAAAGGATGTTATCAATTAGATTGTACAACAAGTGACTGTTTGACTTAATTACCTGCAGCATTATCCTAGTTATAAAAGATGCATTAGCAGTACATACTTGCTTCCAAAACAGACAACTAAGTTTCTCTAAAATCACATTGAAACTGAGGTTAAAATACCTTTGTGACACTTTTTCATGGCTCAGCAAACTCAGTAACAAAAATAAACTTATCTCTCACGTTGCCAGTTTGAGTGATGCCAAATACTCAAGAATGTCAAGTTACCTCTTGGCTCAGAAACAGAATAGGCTGTGTTGTCCCATTCCTGAAAAGGCATTACCAAATGTACCTATGGCTAACAAAAGCCTTAATAATTAAAAAGGCAGGTTTTCTTTTGTTTAGTTCTTCCAGTATAGTTATTAATACACACCCATTTCTCAATTATTTCCTGGGAATGGAACAGCAGTTTAAACAAAAGTAGCTCCTTTATATTTCTGCATTGCTTTTCTTTGTCTTTACTCTGTTCTGGTGACAAGTTCACCTGAAGGTTAAGAAAGTCTAATCACATTAGCTATAAGTGTTAACAGTAAGGAGCCACTGGATGCAATGATTTTTCTGGTGATAAAGCTGACTAAAGATGTTCCTACCTCCTCTCAAACCCATCAGCACATACCTGTCCTCTGGAGGCAAGCTTATCTCCTCTTTTGAATTTTGTTCAGATAGCTGAGATAAATGTATGTTTATGCTCTAAATTGGATGGAGAAAGTGATCCAGATTCTAGAAAATTGTTAAAAAATATGAATGTCATTTTTTGTTACTTTTTTTAAAATCTTCACAATCTCTGTATCTATAGTCAAATAAGAGATGAAGATGTTCAGACAAATACAAAGCAATTCAAGTTCAAATGAACACCTTCAATGAAATAAAAAACAAGATAAAAGGAAAACCCATAGAAATTGATATACTTCTGCTTTTGACTAGCTAGGTGAGCCTTGACTTCTGCTCATTCAGTTTTTAAAGACAGCATCAATGATTTTTCCTAGCATAAAAAGCTTTCATTTTTCCATTTCCTTATTATAGATATGAAGGATGTTGTGTTACATCTCTTCAATGCCTCAGTATTTTCCTGTTTGATCCTGAGATTTAGATGATCTTTTGACAGCTGCTTGCAGAGAATTCACTAGGATTAGCAAACCAGCATAGATCAGGAATAACCAGTAACTTTTACTGGTTAATAAAAGAACAACAGAAGTGTGTGATCTTTTTTTTTTATTTGTGCTGCTGGATATGAAACACAGTGGTGAGGGTCTGATGTGGTTTGACCCCAGCCAGCAGCTCAGCCACTCGCAACCACTCACTCAACGCTGGTGGGATGGGGGAGAGAATCAGAAACCACAGAAAAATGAGACAGCTCATGGATTGAGATAAAGACAGTTCAATAGTTGAAGAAAAGCTGTGCACACGAAGCAAGGGATTCATTCACCACTTCCCATGGGCGGGCAGGCAGGTGTTCAGGCACCTCCAGGTAAACTGGGCTCCAGTATCTGCAATGGTGACTTGGGAAGAAAAACAGCATCATTCCAAACATCCCCCCTTCCTTCTTCTTGCCCCAAATTTATATGCTGGGTATGATGCCATATGGTTTGGGATATGCCTGTGGTCAGCTGGGGTCAGCTGTCCTGGCTGTGTCCCTCCCAGCTCCTTGTGCACCCCCAGCCTGCTCACTGGTGGGCTGAGAGGCACAAAAAGACTCTGTGCAAGCGCTGCTCAGCAACAGCTGAAACATCCTTGAGTGATCAACACTGTTTGCAGCACAAATCCAAAAGAGTCCCATGACACTACTGTGAAGAAAATGAACTCTATTCCATCCCAAACCAGCACAGGTTTGTATACAACCTGCTGGCATTTGATTGCAAGGATTTTCTCAAATGCATATCCATCTTCTCTGATCAAATGTTCCCACTGGTTGAATTCTCTGACTAGACAGCTGTGCTTGACCATAAAGTCTGCTATAAAGAATGCACTTTGTACCTCTCACTGCATAATTTTCAGGTTCAAGGTTCCTCAACAGCTTCAAAGCAACTTCAGCAGTAGCAAATTCCGCTTACTTTTCATCCAGCTTCTCTCTTAGCAAAGATATCGTGGCGAGTGGAGCAGTCCTTTGAACTCAGACAGGAAAGCAGGACACATGCCACAGATTTCCTGCACAGGTGTTTGGTTTACCTGCTAGTTGGACAGTCCTTATCCTTGCCATTGTTGTGACAAGTTTTCAGTTGGCTTCTGCTATGGACAAAATCTCAGAATATGTTTCTTTTAGATTAGGTGTTTCATTAGGAAATTCTTGTGTAAGGGGAGGAACCATTTTGTTCCCAAGGATGGTGGTGTGCTGCTTTTTTTTTTTTTTTTTTTTTTTTCCTTTTCAGAGATCGGATAGAAGCTTCTAAGCTAAATTGATTTGAATTATGCAGTAAGGACACAGAAACAATCTGTTCAGTTCTGCAGCTGGTCTAAACCACAATGGCTCACAGGCTTCACGGCCACAAGGCTTGGCTCAACCTAAATCAACCAGTATACAAGAATTTTGCATTTTAATCAGCATGATCAGAGTGTTCTTCCCCACTAGTCTGCACTGCAAAATGTCTAGTTGGTGGCAAAAAGCCATTAAGCACTTAAGAACAGTAGTTCTTATGCTATATGACTCACATATTTATGCTCTGTAACTTTTCTGGGGTTGGTAGGTTGTTTTATCCAAGGGCTACATTTGGCAAAAATTTTAAAAGCAATCTCACGTTGAAGTGACTGGAAATTTTACTCAAATAAAGATGACACTCTCTGATTTACTGTTCTGCCTTAAAAGTGATGAATAGCCACTGTGCTTAATCATGGCCTTGATAAACTCTAGAAGGTTGTGGCTCAGACACTGCTGGCTCAATCTCTCTTTGACAAAGAGTTAGGTGGAATCAATTTGGTATGTAACAGGGAACAGATCATTTATTTTCCTGATCTTCAATAAAATAGTCAAATGCAATGAAGATTTACAGTAAGATTTATGCCTGTTATGTTAATGAGTCCCTACAGTCTTCATTTCAAACCTTTCATAGTTCTGTCAGTCAGCTTGATTCAACATCATAATAAACGTAAGTCTAATTTTCCTGGCTTCCAACACACCTTTATTTTCAGCAAATCAAGGTTGCAATAACAAGATTCAGAGTCAGAGACTATCAGTGCACAGTAACAGATGAATCTCTCAGGGTAAGCAGTCATCTTTCACAGAGGGTGCATTGATTTATCTTCATTTTAAGGCATAGCAACCAACCACAACACATCACACTTGACCATTTACTTGTCTACCTTCCAGTTTACATCTCTGGGTCCTTCCATCAATTAAGAGGGAGGTGTTAACCCCATTTGTTAAAGTTACTGAAGACTTAATTTTGGCCTTGTTTTTTGGTTACTGAAAATTTTCAAAAGATTTCTAGAAACCCCCTTTAAGAACCCAGGGGAGCTTTGCTAAGGGCTTATGCAAGTGTTCCTCTGCAGGATCAGGTAGGTAAAAGTAAAAATGGCTCAAATATTTCTTTTCTGCCCTAAGGGGGTGGAGCGAGAGAGACAGGCAAAATTGATGAGGCATTTTCAAGTTCAGTGTGATTTAAAAAGAGCCCAAGTTTTAAGTGGCTGTGTATGAAATTATGTGAGATGACTGAAAAAGCTTGAGGCTGTGAGTGGAATTTGGCAGGGAAACAGCACTTGCTGAAAAGAAGCAACTATGCTTGTTTTGTGGGGAATTGGTTTCATTTGACCAAGCTAAAAGCCTTGTCAAATTATGAGCTGTAGCTGTAAAATATGCAGCTTTTAAAAAGTGCGCAGCACTCGTATGCATGGCAGACTTACTACATAATGAAAAGTCTAGTCAGGTAAATTGCTGCAATTCAGAGAAGGCTGCTTGAATAAGGCACCTAGCAAGGCTTGTCAGGCACTAAATGACTGCTTGTGCAAGAAAGGGTTCCTGCTGACCTAGTAGGAGGCATTATGCTGCACTTATACCTCTTAGGGATATATTGTTTCCTAGATATTGTCAGGGACGAGCCAATGGATGAAATAGGATTTTGGTTTAGTTCTGTGTGGCAACTCCTATATTTCTAAGAATGTAAGTTTTACCTAAAACTGAAAATCTACCTTGGTTCCTCTAGGCGAAGCTCATTGCATTACAAAATGGAAATAATATTTAGTGTCTGGTTTCATCAGGTATTTTTCCATGCCACAAGGAAGCCACTGGGCCAAGAACCCTGTTAATTTTCAAATCTGTCAGTACACAGGGACATTTTCCTTTGCAGGCCAAATTCCCAGATGAAGGTTCAAGGATGGCCTTTCCTGCATCTGTGTTCTGAGTCTATGGGAGAAGCTGTGTATACAGCTGCTCAGTGCTGCTGCTGCCCAGCACCTTGCACCTGCCTCCACATCAACTCTGTAGTGATTTTAGTGTCATTTCTCAGATCTCATCAGAAACAACAGACTAGGCTAAATAAAGGTTTGTTTCAAAAAGACAACAGACAATGTCAAATAAAAGAAACACAGCTCTGTAGGAATTTTCTGTAGGAATAGGGGTCTCATTAACAAAGATATTTGAGGGATCTGGTCCAACTGAAATTGTATCTTAATATATGAAATTCCCATTGATTTCATCTGAGGAAAAAAAGAAATTTGTATTAATTATTTTGTGACCACTTAGCTTCTTTTGGTCTTGATTCTTACTAAAAATACTCCTTAACTGCAGTCTGCTTCATATTACATATGCTTCCTGTTTAATATACCTTGCTTGCCATCAATTCACATACAAATCTATCCAAAACATCTGCTGAAAGTACCTGCTCCTGAGAGCACTAATGTCAATATTTACTCAGTTATGCACTCATACGAAACATCCCCAGCTAATACAAAAGGCAATTAGTTTGCTGATTCACGGACTCTTTTACTTCAGTTTCAGCTAGGAGCAATGAAAATTCAGGTTGAATGTGCCTTTGAAAAGGCAGTCTGGTTTACATGAGAACTTTGAGCCAAATGGCAATTGATGTTTTGTTCAGTACTGGTGCAGGCTTCTCCTCTGGGGAGTTGTTGAGCTCCTTGAGGAGAGAAAATCATTTAGGAGGGCTGCTCCAGGAAGAGCCACAGACCACCTGATCCACATTACAAGAGGGAACCTGAACAACCTGAACCCAAATGCCTACCAAAAAATATCCAGCAAAAAGCATAGGAGAGCTGGTCCTATTTGGAAGGTAACCGAGTAAGAACAGCACCAAGGACTCCTACCATATCCAGAAAGCTGATCATTTATGAAAGGAAAACTTTGAAGAAATAGTTATTTGCACTCCTGTGTGTTTCAGCTCTTATAAGCAAGCAGGAAATGGTGCCACATTTCCCCCTCTCTGGGACTTGTTTCGGGAGACTGACTCCCGAAGAGCTGTCAGCCAGCTGTGCTTCTTTGCAGCGATGCTGAAGCATTGACTCAGGAAAGGAGGTAGGAGGCATTTAAATCACTGTCTCAGGCTGCCAAGATCAAAACAGAAGTTGCACATTTTTAAAAGTGTAATGTGGCAGAACATTCAATAGCTGTAGCGTGGCAGCGCAGCCAGTGCTAGGAGTGCAACACATGAGTGGCCTTTGCCTGGGACACGGCTGGTGGCACCAGCAGGAGTTGTCTACCCCAGTGGGAGAGTGAAGGGGGAGAGACCCAGAGCCTCCTTCTAGAGGGCTGCAGCAGGAAAATGAGGTTGACACTGTTCTGGGAAAAATAAACCAAAGAAGGGGAAGAGAAACATCCCCAGAGCACTCTAAGGACCTGGAGAAGGAGCAGACAAATCTAGGTTTTGAGTTCACAGTGCCATTATCTCTTTAAAGACCCATGCCCAGAAGATTTCAGGCACCAGAGGGCAAAAAAAAATACACTTAGTAGGGTGCCCGCTCTTAACTCCGTCATTACAAAATTCAGCTGATTGAATTTGCTGCTGATGCAGGGAAGAAAGCAGGGTAATTAGGCAGCCAAGTCACTACTCTCGTTTGATTTGTATTACCAAAGCAGCTAGAAACAGGAGGCATTTCTGTGTCACTGTGTGTTACACAAATACAGAACAAAGAGATGGTCCCTTTCCTCAAAACCTGCAATTTTAATATCCACAGACAAAAGACTTTAAAGAGACAGCAAAAATGTTGAGATGCATGAGAGGCAGCAAGCCAAGCATTTCTCCAGGACCTGCTTGTGGTGAGGGAGGGAGGAGGAAGAGGAGGAAGGCACATATGACCTCTGGCTGAGACAGCAGATCTGCTGAAAGGTTGTGTGGACAGAGTGAAATGGCAAAGTCATGGGTTCAGGGAGAAAACCTTTGTGGTGATGTGCTGGCTGCACATCAACAGCACAAGGTGACATTTGTCCTTTCTGTGGCAAAATCTGTTGTGCTGGCTGGGGCAAAGGATTTTAATGCTGGGAGGAAGTCAGCAAAACAGCCAGAGCATTTACAAGTGCATCCCAGGCGGTCTGTGTCATCCCTGAGGAGCAGAAAGCTGGATTACAGGTAAGGACAATGTACTGTTTGCAGGGCTGGACAGTCGGTCGTAGCCATAAGTGTTTCCTTAAAAAGAAAAAAAAAAAAATCCAAACCCAGACAATTCCCTCACTGCCACAGGATTCAGACCTTGTCAAAGATGTCAGCCTGACAGTCCTGGAGCCTGAAGTCCTCTCATTATCCTCAGAGCAGGTGCAGCACAGGGAGCAGAAGGACAGGTTTTTCAGAGCCGATCTGACAGGCGTGCCTTTAGCAGTAAGATGCCACTTTTCTGTGACAGATAAATTGTTGATCTCCTGATGGAGTCTGCAATTTGTGGTGGTAGGAGCAGTGGAGTTAGGAGACTGATTGCACTCTTATTGAGAGCTGAGTTGAAGCAAACCACCTGCTTTGGATCTCTTGAGTGAGAAGTCCATCAGAAGCAATGCCTTACAGTCAAAATACATTACAGTGTAATTTAAACCAGCACCTCACAGACAAAAAATTAGAGCCCCACTTCAACACCCCATTTTCTCGCCAGAATTCTTTATGTTGGCTTTCAGACCCTTGAATCATTCAATGTCTTCAAAACCCCTCTCTTGGACCTTATTATCCTTCCTGACCAGCCTCGATAACTAGGAGTGTGAAGAATTTAGGAGAAACTATTGAGAAGGGCATGACATAATTCTGATGTAGAATTAGCAGAGCCACCTCACGTGGATTCTGCACCCAATCATATGTACCTCCACCTGGAAATGTTTTTCATTACTTGTCATATGGTAAAATGCACATATGCACCATGGTCCACCTCTCAGGGTCTCCCATGTCGGACAGCTCCTAGAATACCTGACAAGGGCCTCTTCTTTCTGATTTAGGTATGAGGATGTCTGATCTCAATGTCGTAGTTTCCTACAACTCCAATCTCTATTCCTAATCTATCTCCATGGATGGAGCAGAGTTTATAGGTTTTTAAACCATAGGTTTATTCTAAACTAAGGATTTAGCACATTTGGGGAACTTGGAAAACACTGGTAAATCAAAACTCCTCATGCCTTAGAAATGTGTGATGGGTAGGCATATAAAGTTTTTCTTAACTTTTACTCATGTCTTGAACAATTTTACATCTCCTTCTCAGCCTTTAAATACTTACTGGCAGAGCCCACTGTTAGCCATTGTTTAACTTGAGGTTTTAGTTTGTTGTTTTCTGTTTTTATATCAGTCAAACCAGCTTGTAAACCCCCTGTGCTCACTTAACAGTTGTAATTACACCAGTTGTGTTCATGACTTTCACTAGTTTTACCAAGTCCCTGAAGTACTATCAATATTTTTCAGGATATCTGTATACCTTTTTGATTTGCATTTTGATATTCTGAACTGGCACTGCAAATGTCACCACTTTCCAAAATCAGTCCAAAATGAAACAGTAGTTTCAGGAATGTCCTTCCCTACTTCCTTTTCAGATATAAATTATCTGTCTTTGTGCAATATAAAATGTGAACTTTATAAAATACTTCCCCACCACCCTTTTTGAGGTCAATAGCGGCATTCTCCATCAGGATCAAATAGGCTGAAAACTTCTTGTCTGATTTAAAATGTAGAATAGGATATAAAATTAGTATTTTTATACCATTGCTTTCCATTTTTTCCATTTGCATCTATATTATTTGAAAGAACGCTTGTTTTCTTCTAAGTATATTTTGAGTGGCATTTAGTGCCTTTGTCAGTATCGACTCCTTTCCTTATCCACATTTGTGGCACTTCCTTTACTCCACTCTTTAGGCATCCAATCTTTAAGCATTGATTTGTTGATTTTTTTTTAAAAAATTAAATATCAGTGCTTAACCCCTGTTCAAAGCAAGGGGTTTCTTACCCAGAAGATTTCTGCAGGCTTTATATTTAGACTACTTTTGAACCACATTTAAAATCATGAGCTATGCCAACAGTTGTTTAAATTTTTATAAAATGTGTTTTCAAAGATGTATCTTTGTACAGCATCTATGGGTGTCTTGTCTGTTTGTACAGATGTGCAATCAAGACTTTTATTGTTGCTACCTAGGCAACAGTTAATTTTTGTGTCGTTTTGTACTACTGATTGTCTCATAGAATAGTGTGTCCCCTGGAAACAGGCCCTTATTATTTTGTGTGAGAAAAAAACTCTCTGCTCTAAACAGCAGCTATTTACTGTCACTGTAAAGTCATTTAAAAATACAGAATGCCTTTAAGCAATGGTCCTTAAATTTTGATAACATGGACTTTCAATTACCTGAACAAGTTACTCATCCAAGTAATTTGGATAGCTTTGGAAGTTATCAGTAGCAAAAGATCAGCCCTCCAGAGTGGGAAGGTGAATAATGTATCAGTTCAGAATATCTTGTTTTGTGAGGGATTCAGTCCATTAGATCCACATACACCCTGAGGGAAACACGTGGCTTCAGGAAAATTTTGTTGTTTCTGGACTGGCAGCTTCAAGACATGCACTTCTCCTCCCTCCCTTGTAAAAGTGAAGCATTGGCAGGTGTGACTAGGAGATGAACTCAAGGCTCTGGACTTTGTGGAAAATTGGTCTGATCCTGCCTGGCAGTTCTGTTGTTAAGGGGGGACTAAATGAGAGAGCATGATGGCTTCTTCTTCTACAGAACTCTGAAATTACAGCTTGGAGTCTCCTGAGTATTCCCTGTTTTACTCTTTACTGGATGAGCTGACATCACCTAACAGCTCATATCATCAGGGAAACCATGTCAAACCCTTGCAGGAACATTACTGTTGTCCAGGGTGGTAGAGTCACATTCTGATGTTCTGCATCTGGTGACTGGAAAATCTGCCTCCATGTCCCTTTGGTGAGAACAAAGGCATTAGATCAGATTATATTGCCATTTATTAATCTTTAAGAGAGGAAGATGGAACCTTAGGTATTATTGGACAGAAACTGGTTGTCCATTTCAGCATTAAGTAGGGGAAACCTCCCCAAAGGAATTGTATACCCCCCATGCCTGGAAGTGTTCAAGGTCAGGTTGGATGGTGCTTTGAGCAGCCTGGTCTAGTGGAAGGTGTCCCTGCCCATGGGAGGGCAGGTGGAACTGAATGATCTTTGAGGTCCTTTCCAACCCAAACCATTCTGTGATTCCATGATTCTATGGAACAGGACACATTTGTAACAACTTCCCAATCTTATATATTTGAGACACTTGGGTAATACAACTGCTCAGCTTTTTAAGTGGTTGCCATAGGAGGAAAGAGAAACATTTACATGCGGTGGAAGAGAGTTAAAGCAAGTCTTGTAAAGTACTGTTCTGCATTATCTCAGGCACTTCAGAGTCAATGGGGAATCAGGCATGGCAGGCATCCAAATACTCAGCTTTTCACTACCAGTGATGCTCCCTTTAATGTTTTTGTCTTTGAGGGAAATTCATCAGATGTAAAACCTGGAGACACATTACACTGTTCTGATCATCCTTCACTATTGTTGTTCCATATGTGTTTTAATACAGCTGACCCCAAATGTTCAGAATTCACAAATCACACTCCTGTAAGTGATCTTGAGTTAGAAGCCAGAAATTTTAAAGGAAAAAACACCCCAAAGTAATAAAAAGCTTTTTTATTTCCTAGTCTTTTATGAGCTATTATTCTGGATGTGTCATTGCCACATGCTCCATGATTCTTTTGTGAAATTAAAGTCTTGATATTTTTCCTTGCCTTTTGCCTTGCCTTGCCTTGCCTTGCCTTCTCTTTCTTTCCCTTTTTCCCTTTTTGCTTTACCCTTGTGGACAGGGGTCTCAGGCTGCTCTTAATTTCCTTTTTGAACATGTTTTTTGAGGAATGATTGATCTTTTTCTTCTTTCTGATTAAGAGAAACCCTGGGTAAGGAAGATGTCCTGCTCCACTTTATCTGTCTTAGCTTTGTCCACTGAGCAGAAAGAATGTGGGCTTTTCTCATGTCTTGCTTCTTTAAAGTAGAGAGGACAATTTTGTGTTTAAGGCATGGCAAATCTGTGAGAATTTTCTGGCTTCCTCTGGGCCACCGCTTGAAAAATATGATTAAATCTGGTTTTTATTCATTTTTCTTTTCATGAACAAAAAGGACCCTTGACTATTCAACATGACCTTTAACAAAGTTATTTTACTTTTTTTGGAGGGCTGACCACGGAGGTTAAATTCAATAAATTGAGGTGTCTCTCTGTGCTTCTGTGTCTGCTTATGTACTGTGTGTCAAGTCTCTGTTACAGGCCTTGGAGAATTCTGGGGGAATTGCCTTGGATAAACAGAGAGCTGTAGAGTCATTTTGGGTCAGTCAGTCTCCAGAGTCTGTCACTATAGGACACGAAATGAACAAGGCTCACTCGGTTCGAGTTCAGAAGGCAAAAAGGGCAGTTTATTTTCTGCTCGGCATTATATAGTTTTTTGACAAGGACCATGGGTTGGAGGATGAGGTTGCCACCTCTCCAACCCCACTGGTCAAACTAGAAGTCCATCATCTGACTTCTCCTTAGAGAAAGGAATGATAACAAAAGGAACGGTTGCAAAAACATCACTCTGCTTACATGAACTCTGTGATAAACTCCACTAAAGAGTGCAAAACCATCAGAAGGCTGTAAAGATCAAAACAACAAGAGTCTTTTTCAGAAAGAGCAATCTTCTATAAGTTTGAGTTGTGCCTGCCCACCCTGTGTACCTATCTGGGATATGGATGGGCATCCCAGCCCATTATGGGATCTGGACACCTGAAAATAGTCAGGGAATGTGTGGGTGCCTGATGAATCCCTCTCCACTTAAGGAGTGTCAAGGTATTCTAAGCACAGATGTACCACATATGCACTGAAGCATCTGAGACACCTGAGCTGCACTGACAGAGCTGATGTGGTGCTCATACTTTGAGGTCACGGTGCAGAGGTAATTGGGATGCCCAAGGGCATCTCCCATGAAACCAGAGAACAGAACATGGAAAAACGAATTGATTTGTAACGTGCTGTCCAGATTTCCATGGAGTTTATTTGGAACTAAGAGATGCAGCTCACACCTTGAGCTGTCTTAAGCTGTGAAGAGAATCTATGTTTGGTTGTTATAAGGTGCAAACACGTGCAGTTTAAATCTCACATAGGTATTTCATCCAGTGGTATTTGTACTACAAGATGTTACAACTGTACAAACAAAAATGAGACATTCTCCTCTGTGTAAGAAGGAAAAAAAAGGCAATGATTGCATAAACAATGGCTGGGGATTTTTTTTGGCTCAGTTTCCAGATTATTACTTTTTGTCTTTGTATGTCAGTGTTTTCTTTCAGTTCAGTGATGTATTTTGAAACCTGTATTGCACATTTTCTAAATTCCCAAATGAATTATTAGAGAAGCACACCAAATTATGGGTTTTCAATGGCAAGATGGATATCTGCCTCTTTACATATGCATTTTATGTAAAAATACAAGTGTGCTTCTAATTTGCTCGCTACAGTGTGACCTTTGTATTATGGTTTTGCTATGGGAGTTTCAAAAATTGTTTCAGACCAGTGGGTCATGTCTGAAGGAACAAAACAGCAAATATATTGTAGCTTTTTATTAAGGCTAATGCATGCTAATAAATGCTAATGCCATTTTCTAAAGTTCCAAATAGTGATATTAGACTCCAGCATAAGAATCTGTGGATTAGTCTCAGGTAGTTGAGAGATGGAAAGACCTCTCAGCTTGAAGAGCACAGTTAAAAAGGGAAAATGGAAATCCCAGAGAAGAAAAGCATGTGTTTTGAAACACTGAAGTCAGACTGCTTTTGTTGATGTGGGTCTCTGTGCAGATCTTCCTTGTTTTCCTCTAAGGCTCATGTGCCTGCAAGTCTCGAGCTTCTGCCAGCCCCATGGGATCACATCCAGTGCCTGCTGCTGTGTGAAACAGTGGTAGATGTTTGGTGTGGACAATCAAACTGAAGGTGAGGGTTTGAGGTTCTGCTGTTTGCTGAGGTTATCAGGACATATCTGGCCTGGCTGTGCTGTGTTTACCCAGCAGACATGTCTGGTGTCCTCCCTGCGTTGTCTGATCATCCCCTCATGATATTTGGATTCCTCTGCTCCAGAGAGTCCTGGGATACTGAACTTAGGTATGTTTGAGTCTTCCAGGTATCACTGAAAGAAGCTGTGTCTTCCCCAGCGTAGCTCTGAAGGTTGCTATATTCCTTGAGGGAAATGTCCCGGTCTAGCCTTCCCAGCACACAGACAGGCAGGTTTTACTCCACCTTGTAATGATAAAACAGAAACCTGCCCTGACTAAACTGGAATTCCAGAAGTAAAGTATACCTGTGAAAAAAAGCAAAAGAGAAGGGATTTTCTCAGCATGAAGTCAGTCAGCGGTGAAAAAAATACTGCCAAGGATAGAGAAAAATTAATGCCAAGGATTGAGTCGTGGATCCTTGTTAACTGAGGGGTTAGAAGTGATTTCTACCATCTCTTAGGTGAACAACAGAATCGTGAGGGTTTTACATGTTCTATTCTTCTGGCTCAGCCAGACAACTGGTTATCACAACTCTTACTTATTATACCCCAGGGTAGAAGGGAATGATGCATGAATATAATTCTTTCTCTCTGCTGTAATTCTGAGACCTGCCCCAGCAGGCTGTGGCAACAGCTGCCCACCCACAAACACGCTATAAGGCTATTGTGAAAAAGATTTAGTTAATTGGATTAACTGTACAATTACATAGACTTCCAGAAATAATCACAGGGAAACAGAAATCTCATAACAGGCAAGAACTATTTTTTTAAATTGTCACTTCAAAAGTGACATGGATTTCCAGAGATAAACTATTTTAGAGTTGACATCTTAGAGGTATCTGAGTGAGTCTGAGCCCTGCTCATGCCATGCATCCAGCAAATGCAAGCCTTTGGTGTTCAGGGGTGATTCTGTGGCTGCAGAAACCTTCTGTGGTGCAGCCATCAGAAATACTGCAAAAGCTGGAAGTGAGACTCATTGAACATTGAAAGAAGGAGCCATCACTGTCTTTACATCTCCCTTTACTATTTGTAAAGCATTTGGAAGAAGGCAGTTGCTGTAAGCATTTTCCAGCCCTTTCTTAGCCTTGTAAATACCCTTCTGTCCGCTTTTAACCAGAATACAATAACAGCACACTTGAGAGCAGACAGGATGTTTTTGGTTCCTTAAAGTCAGAGGCTTGCTGTGCATGGCTAGTACTGCCACACGTTAGCCAGGGGGAAAGCTGATGGTTTTGCTCGTCTGGTACACTGAAAAATGCCTCATCCAAGAAATAAGAGGAAGAAAATAATGACTGAACATATGAAATAGCCAACAAGATGACAGCTAGATGGTGACAATAATATGTAATCTTGAGAATGAATTTTGTTCATTAAGTCTGCAGGGACCCCACACTCAGTTTGTAAAACAAGGTCTTTAAAAATGGACAGAAAGACTAAAATGGCCATAATACTTCCTTTTGTAAGTGATGAAGCAATCATCTTAAAACATTAACTAGGGCTCTGCAATGTGACTTGGGTCTGTGTCTGACAAAGACTCAAAGACACAAGGTCCTTTCCAAAACAATTTTCATTGAAGAATTTTGGAATAAAACTCTGAGAATAAAAGAAGATGGATTTGTCTTTAAATAATACAGAGAAACAGTATTTTTTGTTCTGCCATTATTAACAGCATTCTGTATGTTGCCCACTTTCTAAAATCCTCTGGAGATGCTCTTCTTTTCTGATACTGTGTTTCTATTTCTGAAGTGAAACTCTGGACCCACTGAAATCTACAGAAGTCTTGTCTTGTCTGTTGGCAAGGAGTCATATCTGGTTCTCAGCAGCCCAAACAAAAAGCCATGCTTTTTAATATATCCAAGCTATTTGTTTTCTCAGATAACCCTTCCTCATTCCTTTCCTGTCTTACTGGGGAAATGTCTTCTCATTCTTCCATCTTCACTGATAGCACTGGCAGTAGGTGCAAGAAGGTGCTCAAGGAGCACAATAACCCTGGCAAAAGACATAATTAGTCCTATTATTGACACTATTGGCAACAGTGTAGTCAGGGTTTATGTATTATTTGGAGTATGATGGAGCTGAATAACCATGTTTGCAGGCAGAGAAAAATAACTTGATCAATCCACACATTCACTTCCCTTTTCATACTGAAATGACTTGTTAAGATTTGTTAACAAATCATAGAAATATATTGAGGGATTCAGTCATTCATTAGGTTGGGGTGGCATAGTTTTATTCATATTAGGTGTCTTTGCACAAATAACGAGTCAAGAAAACCCGGTTTTATCTTTATTTTTGTTAGTTAGATGCTTTTTGCAAATGCATGGAATAAGAAAAGCCAAGCTTCAAAGAAAATGGAAAACTGTATTTATTGCACAAATACTCATTAATAAATTAGTTTCTAGAAGGACAAACAAGTTAAATGTTATGGGCAGAAATCAGTTTAGCCTGTGTAAACTCATCAATTAAACCTTGCAGAGTCTGGTGGGGCAGTCTGCATGGGAGCCGTGACCTCTGCTGTTACTGACTGAGACCAGGCTTTTCTAATTAACGTGACTCTCCAGAGACGGCTGAATTGATGATGAGTTTTGTGCAGGTACCTGATCACCATTGCAAATAGAAGCTCAGAAATTCAGATTGCAGGTCCTTCACTCTGTTCTGCTGAGATGAATTTGTGCATGCAAAACATGGAGCCCTACAAAACTGTTGCCCAGGCACTGCTCTGAAAATTCAGTCCACAGAACTCCTTTTTATTCTTGTCATTCAGCCTTACTGAGACTGGGTGTGACCTTCCCTTTATACGATTTTATTTAAGCAATAAATTGCCTACTCCATGAGAATGTATTTTCTCATGATTTCCAGTAGTATTTAAATACACCACAGGTTTTTGCTTTGTCTGCTTCTGGTTGGAGGTTCCTGCATATGGATGCTTTTGCCTCAACAGAGGAGAGGAGTGCCTTATTAAAACTGATAGTTTCTACTACATGACCTTTTCAAAAGCATTTTACATTTCACTTAAGATTCTCAAGAAGTTGAAAGGCTATATTCACATTACACTTCTGTTCCATTTAATTTCCTCACTCATCTTCTATCTTGAAACAATTAGAAACAGGGCTTCACTCTAGCTTTGAAGAAGAGACTAATTCTTATTGGAATGCAAACAGGATCTTCTCAGAAATAACATTATATCCTCACACAGTGGAGATACAGGCGATGAGCAGTGCCTAAATAATCTGGGCTGCCTTTCCATTAAGAAAGTTAGAAATGTCAGAATTTTGGGCTATGCCAGACCACACAGAGGGGATCAGTTTCAGCTGCATGGGCCAACTTCAGGCTTCAAGTACTCCCAAGCAAACAGCAAATGCTGTCATTCCTCTCAATTACGTGTTGCAAGCAAATTTCAAATACCTCTTGGGAAAAAGCCGCAGGTCAGGTACCTCAGCCAAGGAAGCTGTTCAGAAAAGGAAAAGGGTGTTGGAAGTAAAAGGTGTAAAGCTGGAGGTAGTTCTGTCTTTGCTATGGTAAGGTGAAGGCAGAGATACAAGTGAGGAGATGTCCCCCACTGCCAGATGAAATCCAACAGGGAGAGAGCTGGCCAAGGGCTACAGAGACGATCTGGGGTTTCAGCTGCAACAGAAGCCACAGGGCAAAAATAAAAATAACAGAAAAAGAAAGATGACATCAAAAAGCATAACATGCAAGGGTTTCGTTGCAAAGTTGAGAGTCTGTGAAGAGTCCCTCCGTATATTAACCCTTGGTGAGGCGTGGAGGTCCTCAGTAGCCAACTCACACTTTTTGATGCAAATTTGCCAGCATAATTCAAAATGGTGTTTGCTTCCACAGTGGCATTACCCCCATTCTCTGAGGAAAGGAACATGTGGGATGGAGGTAAAGAACAGTGACACAAGGGTTAACATCCCTGGGAACTTCAATTTAATGTTTCTTTCTCAGAAGCCCATTTCTGGTGCCATGCTGGGATGCTAACAGATGAAGCATGTCTGGATCCATGTCCCTTAATATTTCAACCTTTTATCTTCTGGTCCAGTGAGGAAGTGGTGCAGAACTGAAATGCCACCCATACTGTGACAATTCAATTGTTGTTTTATATTTTAAAAATGTCCTGTTGTTCACAGAAATACAACACCAACAAAAACTCAATAGGAACTAGATGGAATTATTTACTTGCCTAAAACATCACCTTCTTTATCTGCAGCAAATCCATGTTTCTTCTGTAAATGTCTGCTAGTGTTGGGGCCAGCTGGATTAAAATAATTGAGGAGTTAAAATATCAACACAGGAAAAATGCTCATTAAAAATAGTGCAAGGCCAAAAGGAAGCCATCCGAAAATGTTGCCATTGTTCCTTAACTTTTTGTTGTATCTTAGAACACAAAATAATGTTTGACATTAAATGACATACACTAATCCCAACAGCTTGTGTACCTATGTTTGTAAAGTTTATCAATTACATATTTTTCTCTTTTTTAATGATTTCAGACTTTTACATTGATGTCTTGGCATTTCAAGTATGCTTGCTGCAAGTGGAAAGGATGATGGCAAAACACTGCAGAACTGCTTCCAATCCTATTGACCTTGAATTGCAAATCCTTTTCTGGCAGGATAACCTGGCTACTGCTGCACCTCCACCAGGGCTGCTTGAGTGAAAGCTTCTAAACATGAAGGTGAGCAATAGTGGGTGATAAATTATCAGTATGCGCCTGTACAAGGCTGAACACACCTTTGAATATAATTAAAGAAATATGTGGTTCGATGACCTGAGGGATGGCGTATGTCACATGTGTTCATTTGATACTGTGAACAAGTAATAACAGGACACTACAAAATCCCCAAAACAAAACAGAAATAAGTATTTGAAACAAACTCTCCATTTACAGGAATGATTCTGTATCCTTTCCTATGCTATATAACACAGAGTTGTATATCAACTACGTGAGAAAGGAAAATTGCTTTTATATAAAATCACTGATTTTGAAATTGAAGAGCAAGTAAGAACACTTTAAAATAAATTTGTAATGTAAGTGTTCTTTTTGATAAAAGGAGACTTATTTTTTCAATAGGCTTTTATTTCTAGAGTTGCTGAAACCTTTACTACTACATTGCAGAAAGAGAAAGCCAAGTGATTATTGATGTATGCTCTAATTAATCATTTTCCTCTTCCAGAGCTATGTCAGCACCATCATTACTTCTTTTTTAATAACAGAAAATGAAAAAATAGGCATAATTCAAAACTGCTGCTTCGTATAACATGGATGGGAGTGTAGAAAACCAGACAAAATCAAGCAGACAAGCAGAAGTAAAATGATTAATGATTTCTTCAAGAAACACCATTGATTTAACAATTTGGGGTTGAATGTGATGCATTTTGGAAAGCCCAATTAACTGCTGGTTAGAAGGAGATAGTTGTGTGTGGAGTGCCCTTGCTGAATGTATAAAGATAGCAGTACCGAAAGGTTAAAAATGGATGGAGGAGAAAATGCTTGGAAACAATTCAGGGCTGAACATGCATGAGGTCAAGTGTGAAAACTGCTTCCTGCTTATTCTGTTTTTTATCTCCAAGCAGAGCAGAAATCGATAATCCTGTATAGTGCACACTTCTGAATAAGAACTAGTCACCCCATCCTGAGTAGTCTGTTCATGCAAGCTCCACGCATTGACAATAATATAAAAGAAAGAAAGGACCTTTTTTCTCCATTGTCCCAAATCAGGAATAGTATTTTACCTCTTCCCCTTGGTGCTGCTTTAGACGTGGGTTAGCTCACTGCCATTGCACACCTGAGAGGGACACAAAAGGTAACGTTCAGCTATTTGGATATAAAATGAAAATACATCACACAAACTGCTTTGACTTAAGCAGACTCTGCAGGTGAAGCTGAAACATCCCAACATGGACAGAGTACTTACCCTAACTCATGGAGCAGCATTTTACCATCCTCTAATCTTTCTTTCCTTCTTTTTAAACATAGGTGATTACCTACAGGAGCCAAGGCAGGAACCACAGACCTCATTCCACCAGTCAGTTCCTTTCAGAGCAGATGATTTTCTTCTCTCTATTAGCAAACACTGATTTTCCTAGTTTTGTTTCTTTGGAACTATATTGTGTGAGGCTCTGCTTGCTCCTATTGTGCTGCTGCAGATCATCAGTAACATCAAGAAAAACTCTGACAATAATACAGGCTACTTACCTGCTGGTTTTGAGCCAACAGAGAAAGCACAAAAGCACAAAAGGATGCAGAATAAAGATGCTCTGGTGGTTAATCCCTTCTTAAAACCTTCCTCTATTGCAGTGCCAGCAGCAAAACTTGACAGTGGTCAGGCTGCAGCTGAGCAGAGACCTCTGCCCAATGCTGTGGCTGTGGAAGCATCGTTTCAGCTTGTAGTCTCTTGTACTTCTCCATCTGATTTACCCATCACTTGTAAAATATTTTAGGTAGGCATCTTCTTTTCAACTGCTATGTCACAGGGAAATGCCCCCCTGTGCTGTTTAAACCCAATCCAGATAAAAGAGGCCTATTTACTTATTATTGACATGTGAGGTAACAAGAAACCACTGAGACATACATTCAAGACAAACACAACAGGCAAACCACAGCACTAGACATTGAAAAATCCTTAATGAATGCCCAGAAATTTCTGAAGATCTTTCTATAACAAACCCCAGGATGTTTCAATGTTTTAATGCCATCTTGCAGTCCCCTTGGCAGTGGGTGTCCTGCAGTGCAATGTGTGGGTGTCTCAGCCCCCTGCTTCTCCTCCCAGCCCGCTGAACTGCAGCCCTGGGCCCTGGCATTTCCAGAGAGCCATCTCTGCTCTTTAACTTCACCCAGGTTTCTTACTTAAAACACTTTTTTTTGATTGTCACACCTATGTGCTCATGTAACAAGCCTTAACATGTGTGTTCTTTTGCTGTGTGCTTTGTAGCCCCCAGTGAGTGATCCAGAGGTGCTGATGTTCTGTTGGAACTTGGGCTTGGCAGCACTGTGGGGGAAACACAGTGTTTTGCAGGGAGAGCATAAACTGATTGAACTTTTTATCTTTAATTGAAGTATTTCAGGATTTAGCTACCACTGCTACAACAAAAGACTTTTGCAGAACTGTCTTTTTTTTTTGGAGGCTTAGAAATATATGTTTAATTTCCATCCTAAATTTATTCATGGCCACTTTTTACCCACCAGTGCTTGCACAAGCAATGTTCATTAGTCTGAATAACAGCTATTTCACAGGCTGCAGCACTGCAGGCCTGGTAGACAGCTCCAACAGCCAGGCAGACTCGTGGGCATCCTAAATCCATTTTTCAAGGAATTCTTCAAGGCTGGAGGAACAGCTTGGTGTGATAGCTGCATGGAAGCCAGACTCTCAGCTGGGGGGGAATGCTAGCAACAGTAGGAAAGATTTCTGGATGAAAACCAATAAATGCATTGTTACACAGGATTTTACGTGCAGTGGGACACAGTTAGCTTCACTTGAGAGTAGAAGCCAAATTTTCCTTGGCCGTTACCTATCTCCCACACCTGATGCAAGATGACTTCCAAGGGGAGAAAGAAACTTCTTTCTTCAGAAGAAAGCTAAATCTTCACCTGGGTATTTTGCTACACTGACATAGATTTTATTAAACAAAGGAAGAACAGGTTATTGCTGTAGTTTGCATGCAAGAGTGCTTAACTTGGCATGGAACACTTTGCCACTGTCCGTGTGTCATCCCAGAGGAGCCTCTTTGATAGCTCATGTGGTAAGTAAAGAAGTAATTTGTGGCTTTGTATCTGTGAACTGGTTATGCTCATTTATAGTCCTGCTGGGAGGCAGCAGCCTCACCCTCAGAACACAACCTGCTCCTCGTTGCTGCGTCCTCTCCTTCTGACCAGGGTTGTTTGAGAAGCTTTCAGCTTCAAGAATCTCCAGACAATCAACAAAACTCCCGTGCAGGCTGGGCACCAGCTCTCTCTTCCCAGAATCTTCATTGGTTCTCAGCTGAGGAAAAAAATTATCTTTTTCATGCATGCAAAATTAAATAACCAAAGGCTTCTCTGGCACGGTGTTGGTGCTGAGCTCTGTTTGACTGCCCACAGGCTAGGGATATTACATTGCCCAGGTATTTCCAAAATTGTAAGGTGTCAAAATTAAGTCACAATTTCTTTTTGCCACTCCTAGAGAAGTCCTGGAACAGCTACTGCTCCTCCCAAACTTCCATAAGCCTGGAGGTGCCTTCACAGACATGCCTTATCCATACTGGATTAATTTCCAATTTTTAAGTGACCTGGATCTCTGCATATAGCATCCAGTTTTGACTGTTTGCCTAACAGGAAACATTTTCTTACCTAAGGCTAGTGAATCAGCCTGCTCTACCTGAGAAGGAGCAAATAGTTTCCATAATTTTCATATCATCACCTTTTCAAACCACATCAAGAAACTAATCTGAGTATTTATATATTTTTTACTATATTTATATAAAGTACAAATATTCACTGTTAGCTTTGGCCTTAAAATATTGCCTTCTCAGAGTTCACTGATGACTTTCAAATAGTTGGGATCATGTTATGGCTCTGGCAGACATCCTGGGAAATTTATGAGTGCAACAAATCTCCAGTTCAGGGGTCTTTGAATAAACTTACACATCAGCATAATGAAAACAAGCAGCAAGCTGCTGTTGGTAGACAGAGACCTTGTAGGACTGCCCTGGGATAGGAGGTTCTGGAACTTAATAACCTTTATATTCTAAGTTCTGCTTTTAAAATATAGATGCAAATAATTGTGTGTGAATGTGAATCGACATCAAAAAGAATGAACTATGGAAAGAGATTTATGTGTGTGGGTGATTTCTCAGCTTGGGCAGGGTAAGTCAGTTGGATGAGAAGTAGTGTTATGTAAAAGCACATGGCAAAATTAGGAAATATTCCTGCTGAAGTCAGACTCCTAAGATTTCAGATTCCTACAGCAGATGATGTAGTGCCACAACTGTGTCTTTGAGGAATAGACCACTTGAGCTGGAAGTCTAGCTAGCAACAGGACAGAATTTATCCATAGATGCAAGTCAGTTTTTCTCTGGAGTTCAGAAGCTGATTAAACTGCCATGTTTCAGATTGCCACATGTCACAGACAAACTTCTTTCAAGATGACTCATGTTGTTTATGCACATTTTGCACATCAGAGGGGGCCCATGCTGGATTCACACAATGATGTTGTACTTCCATATGGGATCCTGAGATGATGGGAATTGGAAGTAGATGATCTCTAGGGTCCCATTCCAATCCAGACTGTTCTATGATTCTGTGAGGGTCTGCCCTTGGCCTGTTGCTTAAAGGAGAAGACCACAAGGTGTTTGGCTGCTGTTGAGAGCGTCAGTGTCCAAGCTGCTCTTTGAATTTGGGGCCGTGCCAAAGATCCCAGTTATTTCTGTGTGTGGGAGGACACAGAGGGAGGAAGAGCTGTAGTGGCAGAGGCTTGTGGAGTAGGAGGCACCTGGGTAAGTCTCCCACTCAGCAGAGGCACTGCCTGGTAAGCTGAGAACCCCACCCAGCTGAGTTGTGTCCCATTCACCCCATAAACTGCAGACTACTAAGGGACAATCCTCAGCCACTACACAGCCATAGATACAGTCAGACTTCTGTGAGTGAAGACTTTTCCATAGCTTTCCATAGCCACTTTCTATAGGCCAGGGATGGGTGCTGAGATGTCTTCCAGTGCTTCAAAAGAAGCCAATTTTGGTGAAAGACACTTTTGGTTGAAAATGGGCACCGTGAGCCTTCCTTTGAAGCAGAGAGGAGCAAGGCAGTATTGGGGCTGTGAACATTACCTAACATTTTGACAGGGCA
This sequence comes from Brachypodius melanocephalos, assembly GCA_013398615.1. Classification (NCBI taxonomy): domain Eukaryota; kingdom Metazoa; phylum Chordata; class Aves; order Passeriformes; family Pycnonotidae; genus Brachypodius; species Brachypodius melanocephalos. The sequence continues at coordinate 46,096,461 of VZSR01003803.1, forward strand.
GGAGCAGTTCTGCTCAGGGATTTGGGACAGTTCTCCTAGACAGGGAGTATCACAGAACCCAGTTCCTGGAGAGCTCCCAGGCTGTGGGCTGCTGAGAGGGAGCTGAGGAAGCTTTAGAGCCCAGCACACATGAGCAGGGCATGGATGTCACTGGGAACCTGGGTTATGGCACACGAGATCTGCAGCACTGCCTTGTGCCAGTGGCTTTTGCAGGGGTTTCCTCCAGTGCTTGGAATCCTGACAACAGCATGCCATGGGCTGGACACATCTCTGCAACAGCATTTTAAAAAATGCTCCATTCCTGCTTGTGTCAAGGCTCTCCATTGCACACTGGTGTGGCCTCAGGCTTTTCTCCACAGGAATTTAAAGATTCTGGGCCTTAAAGTCCTTTGGGGAAAGATTTTCTCTTTCTCTGCATTTTAGAGCATCAAGGAGACCTGAGCTTAGCAGAAACTGTCAAATAAAAAGCATTGCTTTTATGTGTCTCCCAGATATATATAGAAAAAAGTACCATTCTTGGCAAGAGGAGCTTTCTCTGAAAAAAAGGAGATGCTAAAATAATTATTATTTGGAGCCTGAAAGGCTTAACTTTGCAAACTCAGAGTAAATTTAAAGCAAATTTACTTTCAAGTTTGTTTTAACTGGGTTCTTTCATCACTTATCTCAGCAAAGGAACAGTGGCCAGGGCTTTCATGTTTGGTAGCTCATATGGCATTTATGTTTACATGGCCTGCAGTGCCCCTCATCAGTAGGAAAACAGCAATGTAAAATAAAAAAGAAACTAAAATCTGCTTCTATGCTGCCTTGTTTTGTCTGTTGCTGCTTACAGAGATTCGTAGGATGAGAGTAGCAATTAAAAAACTGCTTGAGTTGCTTTGGGTCAATTTTTATTATTCGTGACACAAGGAGTGAAACGCTAATTACAGGTCAATGTAGCAAAGGTTTACTACTCCTGCCAGAGAAGCCACAGCCATATTTTCACTGAGCTCACACAGTTTGCTGCTTCAGGGAGGAATCACACCCAAGAGGATGCAATCAGTGACAGGTTACGTCAGGCAAGCACACTAAAGCCATGGGACACATCAGGTATGAAGGTATTTGGGAAAGATAAACAAGGATCCATTTGTGTCGGTGGTAGCTTGGCCAGAGGTGTTTTACCTTGAGACCTTCATAGCACAAACAAATGCAAGTAGAAACTTGTTACTGCACCTCTGTTTGGCAAATGATGAGCCATTGGTGTCCCAAATCACCCAACCAGCTTCATGGCAGCTGGCTTACCAGACTCACAAAGAAAGGCACAAACCCCCACATTTCTGAAATCAGGAGGCCACACATCCAGTCCCTTGTCAAGCAGACCTTGTCAAATGCCCCTGGGAGCTGTGCAGTCTTTTAGGCCTTTTGTTTTACTTGTAGATTAGAAAGATTTCTGCTGGCTAGACCCATTCTTTACTCTGTCTCATCTCAAACAGGCAAAAAGCTTTTCCACAATGTGCCACACAAAATGAGAGCTACTGTTCACCATAGTAGTACAATAAACTGTACCAGAAAAGGCTTGTCTACTACTTTATGTGGTATTTCAATATGTACTAATTACAGTCCTATGAAATATTACTATAATATTGTGGAAATAGAAAGTAAATACTGCTAGTGGGATGGTCCTGATAGATACTGTTGCATCTCCCTTCTATTGCTTACTACTTCAGAAGACCAAAAAAAGGCACAAATACTATTAAATGAATTTTTAACACTCAAGTATTTAAAGATTTTCTCGTAGCTGCTGTTACAGACCTAACCATAAAACCAGAAGATTGGCTTTCCTGAGCCAGTCTAAAGATCCAATATCCTGTCTCTGGCAGAGAGCAGTGACAGATGCTTGGAGGAAGAATGTAAGAAATAGCACATTTATAGGGTGATCTTTCCCCTGGTATGCACTCGCCGTTTCCAGCAGTAACCATTTAAGAGTTTGCCGTGCCAGCCGCGCCATCCAGACCATCATGTTTAATGAGGAACTCCTCTCACTGGGCTGTCACCAGCTTGTTGTAATTAGGTCCCAAGTAATTCTGCGCCAGCTGGAGCTGGGCAGAGTCCAGATGCCTCCTGAAAAGGGCTCCAAGGTGCAGTCCCCAGGGCAGATCTCCTGCCTGGCCCCCTCCTGCAGAAGGTGGAGCTGCCACTCATCCACTCCCAGGGCGGTGGGCGACTGTGTGTGCAAGACCCAGGCCAGACTCCAACGCATCCTGGGCACAGGTGCTCTGCTACACAATGCCATTCCTTGGGGTGAGATGGCAATTGGAGAAAAAAAAAAAAAAAAAAAAAACAAATAAAGGAAGAAAGATTTCAAGAGCTTTCCTGAAAATTTTTTCTGCTGGTCAGCTGTAATTTTGCATGTTTCATGAAAAAGAGGTAAAACCTGTATACACTTCCTTATGGTTTACTGATACAGTTTTCCAGGAACAGAACAGCATTCTTTGTGGAGGTGTTAAATGACTGAATGAAGATGATGTCCTTAAACTGAAATTTAGATTAGATATATGGAAGGAATTCAGTGATGTTGCACTGGAACAGGTTGCCCAGAGCAGAGTGGATGTCCCATCCCTGGAAGCATTCAAGGATGCTTTGATGGGCTTTGAGCAACCTGGGCTAATGAGAGGTGTTCCTTCCTATGTCCCTTCCAAACCAAACCATTCTACGATTCTCTAAATCTGTGATTCTTGTTTGACCCCATTGTAATAAACAAGGGAGGAAACATATGACAAATGTAAGAGACAGCAGAAAGCACCTTCAATTAGAAGACTGTCATGTTAGAAAATTGCTGCTTTTGCTTTCAACATATTTCACCCACTGCTCCAGAACAGAAAAGCTTAGAGACCAAATTCACTCTCTTTTCCACTACCTGCACATATCCCAATCTCATTTTCAGTGGTACTTGTATATCACTTCTTCTCACCTGACTAATCTTCATGCTGACAAGCTTGTGCGTCTTCAGCCAGATTCCTTTGTTTGAGGGAAAGCGCTTTTATTGAAGTGGTTCACACCTGAAATAAAGGAGGGTGTCACAGTTCTGGTTCTTGGTTCCAGTAATGCCCTTGCCTTTGAAGCAGCCTGAGAATCCTGATACATCATCATCTACAAGAGGAAATGTTTTCCCTTTGTGCTCTAAGGAATTAATTCTCCCTCTGACTATTAAACTTGCAGTGTACTATGCGCTCACTTGCAGGTGTTAGCGAAGATAATTTTTGTGCCAATTAAAGCTCTGACTTGGCACAGAGATGATACAGCTTTGCAGGTTACTTTTCTCCTGCCTGGAGAACATATGTTTCCCTCTTATTTCCACACCTCAGCTTTGGGGACAGCACCGTGATAAACAGTGGCACGACCTGTCTTCCTGAGCTGTTCCCTATGATTTTAAACAGGAGTTGCTGGAGACACATCTGAGGCAATGGCTGCCCCTGATTACCCAGGCGTGCACTGCTGATGGGTGAACTCACCCTTACTATCATGTGTGATTCTGCTCCCAGTATGGTCCCATGTCCTTTGGAAAGAACCCCTAAAGCCCACTGGCTACCACAATGACCCTCGAGTTGTGTATCCCCTTCATGGCTGCACCCGCCACTACTGTGGCATCCCTGCCACCTTAAGGACCAGCCCCACGCCAGCTAATGGGATGTAAAGTCTGTAATGTCACTACTACCACTTAGTAATGACAAAGGAACAGCAGACTCCTGCAAGGTGGAGTTTTTTTACTCATTTCTAAAGATGGAAAGAAAACCAGTATCTGCAGGAAAGCTCTGTAAACATTTCCTGAAAAATTATTTTACGCATATTTGCATATTCTAAGACGCATTCTTTGCTGCTGTCCATTGCACAGCTTTACGACTTGCAGCCATTGCAAGGCTTTCTCAAGTAGACACACTCAGGAAGAAAAAAATCCAGACCCTCAGCCTCTTCTTTGTGGGCTGAGGAAAGCGATACAGGTTGCCCAGACACTGTGGATGCCTTATCCTTGGACATGTTAAAGGCCAGGTGGGATGCGGCTCTGAGCAACCTCATCTAGTGGAAGGTGTCCCTGCTCATGTTTGGTGGCGTTGAAACCAAATGATCTTTAAGGCTCCTTTCAACCCAAACCATTCTAATTCTGTGATCTTTCTCTCCTTCATCTTTCCTCTGTGCCTTTGCTGCCTCAGTCCTCTCACCACTGCACAGCTCTAACTGTGCTGCAGCCTGCTTGCATATATCAACGGAATGGTCACAGACATTTCCAGCAATTCTTCCACATGGGCTGACCCTCAGCTCCTCCATCCCAACTAAATGTTGGAATGGAAAGAAACAATAGAAGTTTTTTACACTGATTTGGGCTCCAGGTTACATTTCCTGCTGTTAGCTATCCCATTACACAAAGGAAAGAAAAATCTCTCTCTCTCTTGTTGCTTCTCCAGCACACAAAAGCTGAGCAATGCAGGCAGTGTTTAACTGTGATGCCAAATGCAAAAGACAATCACAAAGCAAACCTGCCCTCGCTGCAAGGTGGCAGTGCCTCGTGTGCTCACAGGTTGTGGGCTGCTCCCTGGGCACCAATTTGCAGTGCACTTGCAGCAATTTCCAGATGTAGAGGAGCACTGGAGTTTTCTAATGAAATTCATGCACAGCTCAAGCTGACTAATCCCTTGTTGAGAGTTTACCCTGGAAATATTTTGGTATGGCAGAAAGTCCTGTGGTTCGTGTTAGATGAACCCTTGAGGAGGAAGCCCAGAATGTAATTTGAAGTGAAGATGTGGGCATGTGACTGAATGTGGGTGAACCATAACTGGACAAGTTGCTGCACACAGCTGGGAGCTGCACACATGTGGGCATCTGAAGTGGAAATGAATCACATTAGTCCAAAGTTCATTGCATCTGCCCATTAAGGAGGGATACCATGGGCTCACTGCAGCTGCAGAGAAAATTCATGCTGTTTTTAGTGGACATTGTGCATCATTCTGTGCTTTTCTTCAATTCTTTTCCCCTCACTGCAAAAATTGTTATGAAAAAATTACCCCAAGCTCTCCCTGTTTTCTTGAGAAAGCACAGAAAGCAAGCTGTACTTCCAAATATTTCTCAAAATTATTAACTATCCATCAACAAATATAATCTGTTATGGTATTTCTCATCTAACCATATTTTGTAAGTGAACATATGTGGATGCTTGCAGCCAGGCAAAGAAAATCCAGAAACAAAAATAGGCAACATGAAGTACAGGCATCCCTGTTCAAATTGTTGAACAGAATTTCTATGTTCAAGAAGTGCAACATGTATTTATTTTGTGGCATAAGGCTTTTGTCATCCTTACTTTTTTTTTTTCAGCTTTAGTATCTGGATTTTGAAAGTGAATTTTTCTGAAAATTGATATGCAAATTTAAACTGCATTCCATCTGACATGCAAATATCATAGTCACTGGAGATACAGAAAATGGAATGCTGTTGCTAACTCAATATTCTATTACAACTTCTGTGCACATCATATACAGGAGGGAATTCAAATGTCATTAGTTTCCCAAAAAGTCATGCTTCCACAAACAAAATCAAGCAGTTTTTCTGGAAGTACTATAAGGTCAATGAAAGGTCTCTTGTTGTATAATGAGGGTAGAAATGTCTTGTCACTGCAGTGTCTAAACACTCTACAAACCAAAATAATTGAACCAATATTAAACCACTACCACAAGGAGGATGAAACTACTTTATCTTTTGTGAATGTGTGCAGAGACCAGTGTAAAGTAAGGTAAACACCAGCCCTCTAGTGTTATAAAGGAGTTTACATTTGTCACAATTCTGTGATACCTTGCTAGAAGGCTCAGCTATCAGAAATTGTTTAAATGGTCTGTTTTTGGCAACTCTGATTTTCCATCTCCAGGGGAATATAATGTTTGATTACGACTGTGGATGCCTGATCATATATTAAAACTTTGTATTTAAATTATCTCAGAAAACAGGTCTTATAGACTGTAGAAAAACCTTCTTATGGAAAGCACTGATTTACTTGAAAGGGTTTGGTGAAAGCAGTCTGAGCCCAAGTTGACTGTTGGTGTCTAGATGTGTGCTTTGTTCACCTCAGTCATCTGGGATAAGGCAAGGAATGTATCACACCAGCCATAGTGTGAAACTGAGAGCATGTCCCACAAGCTCCGTGGCATGGCAGGAGGGCTTGTAGGAATATTGGGGGTAAAGAGCTGCTCACACCATATCCAATGACTGCACAAGGTAGGGGGAATCATACATAATACAGACTCATCTGAAATGACTCCTCATGGGTGGCTCTTGGTGTAATGCCCAACAATATCTTGTGGCAAATCGGTTGGAGTGTCACATGGCAGAGCCAGGGCTGTGCTGGCACTGGGTTCCATGGATGCTCAGGCAGCAGGGAGACAGCTGCTCCTGAGACAGCTTCTAGTGATCATCTCAGCTGCTGCCAGAGACCATAAGAAGGGCCTCCTCTACGCTACGGACTTAGCACCATATAATTAAAGATGTGGGTATTAAGAGGGCTGATGTGTAGACCTGTGGGAGCACTTTTGCCATTAGAATAAAAGCAAGGTTATTTGGGTTTAAACATAGATCAATATAAAAAAATCTTTAAACTGAAATAAGCATTTCCACAGGTATTCAAAATGATTTAGAGAAATCAATTTTCAATAACAGGTTAAATTTAAGCTGGTGCAACTTTGTCATGTAGATAATCCCTTACAGATACACACTGAATTGATGAATGCATGTAAAGTTGAAATACATCTATAGGTAAACATCAGATAAATATTCTTGCTATTGCTGATGCAATTAAGATGAAGGTTTTAAAATCTGGATTTTTAAATCTGGAGCGTTTTTTACAGAGCTCAGAAGAAGCAACTGGGTGAAGAGTAAACTGCCCAAGTTCAGGGCATTGTACTTTCTGGTAGAAGAGCTGGAGCTGGCTATGAACAACTGCATTTGACACCTTCTTAATCACAGCAGCTGAACCTGTCACTGCATCACACCCTCAGGATTGTCTGCAGCATAAGAGTGGGTAAGTTATAGACCTAATATCACTGATCTGAAAGTTTTGGCAAGAAAGCTTAGGCAAATCTTTCTGTGTTTGTTGACTGCTCTTGACTGCCCAAGTACCACGGTGACAGAGGTGTCCCTTCCCTGGCAGAAAAGCCTGAGGGGACCTGCATCTTTTCAGCCCCTGATGACATTTTTAGAGTTTTAACTCCTCCCCACTGTGGGTATAGTCAAAAAGCAGAGTTTTGTCATGGAGGACAGAGGCACAGGCACCTATTTGCATCTACCAGCTTTGAGAAGGAAATGATTGTCTCCAACAGCTGGGTGGCCAGGGCCAGCAGTGCCTACAAACACTTTAAAACTCACCACCAAGTGTCTGGTTGCACTGGGGGGCTTGGCAGGCAGCTGAGAAGGGACTGGGAAGAGTGATTTTTTTTTTTTCTCCTTGGTGATATTTAGTTCTTGAAATACTTGAATTGCTTGGGAAGGACACCCAGTGATGTCAGCAAACCAACACTTTCTCTCAATAAATTTCTGTAAATAGAGTAAAATGTTTTGTTGTGCAGTTTTCAGCATAGTGATAACCAAGGCAGTGCTCAGCTTTCTCCTGGGTGTCATTTTTCTGTATGCCAGGTTAAAAAAATACAGTAAACATAGAATGATTTGACTTGGAAGAATCTTAAAAGATGATCTAGTTCAAGCCCTCAGTCACATGCAGAGGCACCTTATGCTAGACCAAGTTGCTGAAAGCCTGATCCAATCTGGTCTTGAACACTCCCAGGGATGGCGAATCCATAGCTTCTCTGGGCAACCTGTTCCAGTTCCTCGCCACCCTCAAAGTGAATAATGTCTTGCTGATATCTAATTTAAATCTACCACTTTCAATTTAAGGCCATTAACCCTTGTTTTATCAGTACAGGCCTTGATAAAATGCCTCTCTCTGCCTTACTTATCATCCTGCCTTAGGAACTGGAAGGTGCTACAAAGTCGCCCTTGAGCCTTCTCTTCTTAAGGCTGAACAGCTCCAGCTGTCTTCATAGGAGAGGTGCTCCAGCCCTCGAATTATCTTCCTGGCCCTCCTCTGGATTTGCTCCAACAGGTCCCTGTCTTGTTTGTGCCAGGGACCCCAGAGCTGGGCACAGCACTCCAGATGGGATCTCACCAGAGTGCAGTGGAGGGCAGAATGCCCTCCCTCCACCTGCTGGTTACACTGTATTTGATGCAGCCCAGGATACGGTTTGCTTTCTGGGATGGAAGCATTCCTGGGTCAGGACCAGTTTTTCAGCCAGATGAACCTTTTCCTGGGGGACTTAAAAAAAATGGGTGGATTTCTATGCATGATAAAAATTTATGTGGAAAATCAGTTTTTCATAACCAAAATACTGATAATTTTTAGTCAAATACAAGAAATAGATCTTGATGACATTTAAAAATTGAAAGTAGAAAAAAATGTGAAAGCTCTTAATTTCAAAACAGGTAAATTTGAAAAATGGAAACATTAAGAAAACAGTAAAACTATTTTTGTTTTCTTAGATTGGTCAGAACAACTGAGAAACTTGTGTTTACATAGAAACAGAGATTTATTTATTTTTAAACAGCATCTAAAATAAAAAAAATAAAAAAAACTCAAAAATGAAAACCTCAGGTAACTTCTTTTTCTTTTTTCTTTTTTCTTTTTCTTTTTCTTTTTCTTTTTCTTTTTCTTTTTCTTTTTCTTTTTCTTTTTCTTTTTTTTTCTTTTTATTTTCTTTTTCTTTTTCTTTTTCTTTTTTTTTCTTTTTCTCTTTTTCTTTTCTTCTTTTTAAAAATTTTTCCTCTTTTCCTTTTCTTTTTTCCTTTTTTTTTTTTTTTTCCTTTTTTATTTCCCCCTGTTTTTAAATGTGCCATGAAGAGATTCCCCAGGCAGTATGAATTTAGAAAATCTGAGAGGACAAACGACTTGATCTGTAGAACACATAGTTCTGTGGAATAAATGCTGAGATAAGAAAGCAATAGTTACTACCCTTATAAACTGGTATCATTTACATTATAGTGAAATCATAACTGTTGAGTCCCCCATTTCTTGGGAGGATGTCCTGAGAATGGAGAACATTGTCCATCCTACATGAAATTGGAGAGTAAAACATTAAAGGAAACCAGAAAACAGGGCATGAGAGACGATGTAACATCCAGATTCTCTGCCAATGAACTCAAGGGCCAACTCTCTACCTTTGGGGGAAGATGTACTTACCAACAGCAATCCCATCAGAGTGACTTGCAACACGTGGAGGACCCAGTCAGAATCTGACTGCCCAAGTCTCTAGGACACACTGATATCTGCCTGGTATAAATCAGTTTGTTTCCAACCTCAGCAAAAGTCTTCCTGAAATAAAGTAACTCCCGCTGAGGCACTGCAGGCTTGTGCCACTTTTGGTTGATGCCCGAATTCAGAAAGAAGAGGAGGCTAATTTCAACAGCTCCTCAGGTTGATGGGCACTGTTTTGGGATTTCTTCTTCCTTTTCTACATCTACGAAAGACATTTCTTGTGTTTCCAGTAAGATATCCTTGTATGAAACACATTTTGCTAGGTGCTCAGGTAGTTCACTGTCCTCGTTTAGGGCAAATTTGGGAGAAAGCATCAGAATGAAGTCCCTCTGGAGAGGAAATTCCCCAGGGCAGATATCCAAGTCAGGTGAAAGTATGAAACCAGTAAGGGTACTGGAATAAGGATCTGAGACAGGAACCTGTGGAAGGGGGATAAAGTGCCACTGCCCATACACTTAGCTCACTGATGGGTTAATAACTTCATGCTTAGAGGTTCTTCATTGAGAACAATGGGCAATAGCTGCTAATGGGGTCTGACACCAGCACCCTTGGGATGAAGAGGAAGGTTAATTGAATTCTAGTGAGGCTCCCTTTGTGTTTCAGAGCAATTGAACAAACCAGGGCAGCCAACTTCCCAGCATCAGCCTATGCATTGTGGCAAGTTCATCTGGGATGTGACTAAATCGCCTTCAATAGCAGGAATGAATTCAGCCTCTGAAAGCTAGATTCAGGGAGACTGAGATAATCCTATTGGAAATTTTGATTGACAACTCAAGCCAAGGTTTGTTTTTGCTTGTGGAAATATTGCAGAAGGAAGGGCATTTTGGATGAGAGGTTGCTTGCTGGTCCTTCAAATGTACTCTCACAACAGCACAAACTCTTCTACTTCAGTTATTCATGGACACTCTAATCTGCATGGGCATGTTGTGAATAAAAGAAGAGAACAAAATAGATTATTCTCCCAAAGTTATTCACTTGCTCTTGGCATTTAATCTTCTTTGGCTTCTCAGAAGCTGTGATACTGGTCTTTGAAAGCAGACAATACTGAATGTAATGTTAATCTGAAGATGTTTAAGTCTGATTGCTCTACATTAGTTTAAACAAAGATGGTATTTTCAGGTTGTAAAAGCATACTTTATGGTTTCAGTTCTTAATTCAGTTGGATGTCTTCCAAAAGCAAAGGGTTTCAGGTTATTAGTTTCTTCGTTAAAAAAGTGATTGTCTGAAATCTGACCTGACTTTGGAATGATATTGACATCTTTGCTGTGTGTCCTCAGACTTCCCACAAGCAGGTTTTTATTTGAGCACTGACAATATGCACTACACTTTTTGTCCAACAAAGCTATGAACACTTTTACAACTTGCTTCCTGTGAAGCAGATCTTTCTTAGTGGATGAAAAGAAGCCTAAACAACTTCCTTTTTTCATTTGTATAGGATAACTCTGCAGGTAGTAATATTTCCCCAGCAATTTTTTGTTTACCTTTGCTTAGGATCTATTCCTGTTTGAAATTTTCTCTAAGGCTGTCTAGACTGACTCTGACTTCCTGACACACTATTTCCTCTTTGTGTCTCTCCATTGTTGGTGCAAGCTCTCTGAACTCCAGTCATTCTTCAACTCTCTTCTCTGCTTCTTCACCTTCATATGCAAATGTGCATTGGTTTCTCTGCTGCAGAGTAGGACCTTTAGTTATGCTGGCAGTGCTGTGCTAGGGAGGTTTTTACCTTAAACTGGTTGCTTGTGTGCCTATGTATGTATTATTTTCACATCTTTGTAACTTCATTCCACTTCCTGTATCTGCAAAAATAAAATGGCACACACACACATTCACATCCAAGCTCTGAAGCAAACAAAGCAAAAGTGGGTTAAATAAAAATAAATAATGAATAGTCCTGTTTAGTCCCATCTTTTGACTGAGACCCCTTGTGGCAGTACTGATGAGGTCAGTTGTTGCAGTGACAAAACCAAAGACCCTCAATTGAAAGAGTTTGAAAGCACCCCTATATAATCCAGTACAAATCACAGAGATTGTTACTGTGCAGCATTATCATGGATGAGCTGCATATAGCCAATGCAGTTACAATGAAAACCAGAGGGAGGAATATTGCTTAAAGCAACTCACTTTTATTGACAGTGTACTGTAAGGCAAGGAAAAAATGTTTGCCAGATTTTTTAAAAAGAAGGCTTGCAGCAAGAGTGATCTGCAGCTCAATGTATTATTGAACTGTCAAAGATACTCTCTTTTATAAATCCAATATTTATCTTTTTGTTATGTATACAAAAGCTCAACTTAAACAAGCACAAAACAGAACAAAGAAATGGATTTGCATATGAAGTTTTGTTGATGGTTCATGACCTAGCAAACAAGAGAATGCACATATTCTTTTACTATAGAGTTACAGCTGACTAGATTTAAACTTAAATATACCCCAAAACACATAAACCTCCCACAAAATACAGGTGTGTTCAATATGATTATTTTAGAAAAAAAAAGTCCAAACAATGTTCAACCATACACTGAGAAAAACATTGACAGATGCCAAGAAAGCTGTATTTCATGGTCAAAACTAATTTTGCATTTTTGGTGAAGGCATCTGTGTGTTTTCACTGTTGTATTCTGACCATTTTAAATTAACATCTTGGCCAGAAAAAAATTGCAAATCACTGGCTTTTGTCTGCTTTTGAATGGATATCTTTTGGAAGTGGTGATGTAAATAAACCGTGAGCCTCTCGCAAGATCTCACATCAGGCCATGTTAGAGCAAACTGTCATTTCCATAGGAAACAATGGTAACAGAAAGGTCCCAGCTATGCCATAAAACCTAGTCAGGGGCCAAGCAACAAAATCTGCAACCTCTTAGTTCTTCTCTGAGGGAAGGGCACAACCTTACCTGACATTTTTTGGCAGCTTTAGATTCTGAAACTAGCAAACACGGTTGTGTTTTGTGGCTTTCCTCCTCCCCGTCCATATCCGTATAGCACTGGCCTTTCCCTGGAAACGCTTTTATGGAAGCGATAGTTGCTTTTTCACAGGCTAAAATGTAGCGCTATTGGTGGCTGGTAAAACAAGTGAGGGCTAACACGTCACATATGATGTGTTGGGATAAAAGGGACAAAGGTACTCAGGCACAGCACAGTGCCATGCCTTACCTTTGCAGGCCTGTAGCATGAGCTGTAGCATGGGTAAGTAAAATTCTACCTATACAGGCAAAACTGAGCATATTTTTAATGAAATACTATACTGTTTTGTAATTAGAATCCCCAACATGCTAATTTTTATCACAGACAAGAAGAAAATCTTACGACTACACAAAAAAAATGGGCCCAAATTAAAAGAAGAATAATGACATCACACATATATGTAACTAGTATACGCTGAAAATGAAGCATAAATACATGTCTTTCATGTTAAAGTCTTCTGCTGGATGCTTAAATGAACAGTTTTTCATGTATTTTTTTTCTTCCCCCCACCCCCATTTTCTCTATGAAAATCAAGTTCTTTGCATAATTAATCAAATCTCAAAGATATTTACATTTTAAAAGCCAATCCTTCACCTTCTGATTTTAAAATGAGTAATCCTATATCTTGCATATTTTAAAAAAAGGTCCAGAGAAAGCTTAGAATTGTAATTCAGTATCTGTACTTGGTAAAAATACTTCCCTTGAACATGAAGACAGTGCTGACCTCTTCAGGTCATTTGTGAATAATCTTTTCTAAAGAAACTTTACTAAGTAAGAACTGAGGGAAAACACAAGAAGAAATACATTACCCCTGTATTGTAAGGTGTCACCACTTCAAAGTATGGTAAAGGTCGAAGGAAAACACAGAGGTGTGTATATCAAATTTTCACTATGATTCTACGGAATACATGAAATCTTTCAGTGCCCTGTCTGCTAAAGGCAATATAGTCTTTCTGGCTTTGTTAGTACTGCTATAGTATACAGATTTCTTAGAGTTCAGTTAATACCTACAGAAGTCGATTCTAACACAGAAGTGTATGCTACACTTCATATGGCAGGAGGACAAGCCTAAGAGAAAATTTATGACATTGATTTTAAAGAAATACATCACACAGCATCTTTAATTCTAAACATAGAAAATCAGATTGTGGTATGATTTAAATGCTTCTCAGATATCAAGAAGATCCTCTCCACTCTCATCACTCTCCACAGTCAATTGTCTTGTCCACCATTTCTTGACTTCTGATCCACAGGAAGTAGCATCGGACATGGGATTCATTTTGCATGCAACAGATTTCATAGTTGAACGTCCACCAAAACGGAGGTTGACTGAAGACACTGAATGGCTTATTGGTTTGGGGGCTAGGAAATGAAACAGAAAGTTCTGTATTAGAGTAGATCTGCTTCTTGAACATTTTTGCTTAGAATTCAGGTATAGAGAACTAACTAGACTAGGGCACCTTTTAAACTGATTTAGTTCAGAAAGAGTAGGGATCTCTTCTTTGTTTGTTTGTTTGTTTGTTTGTTTGTTTTCCCAGTTCCAGATGTTCACACTGTACCCACTAATCTGCTGGTAGGGCAGTTTAACTGAGCAGTGCCTCATTTCCTTTGCTGGGATAACTGATGCAAGAGATCTCTTATCCAGCTAATTGCAACCTAAATGATTTAGGCAGTACTTACATAAGCTAGCCTGCTAGCAAAATGGTGAAAGTAGTAAATGTGAGGATGGGGAGGTGCTTTTAGGACTGGCAGCTACATCTAGAAAGTGATACTTTACAGTGGCCTAGGGGTTGAAGCCAGTACAAGTTGCCGGTATGGCACTAAACCACATGCCTAAGTATATAAACCCCACAATTGATTTTAATTATGCTATTCATAATCTTAAATACCTGTCTTTGCTGGACTGGAGGCAGACTACTTATCTGTCAGCTGTATTGTGCATGGAAATGATCCTCCTTTTTAGGACTATCCACTAAACAATGTTCAAAACTGACACAGATCAGATCAGTGCTAAGAAAGAAAACCCTGGGCTATTCATTCTTTCAAGATTTCTCACTTGAAAAACCCGTGCAGTTGACCACAGTAGTATGACTCCTTCTTACTATGCTTCCTCTTTCACTCCTTCTCTCTTTTCCAACAAAATGTTGATCTTTGCTGCTCAGTGATATTTAAATGGAAATCAGAGATTGAAAGCTTTCTATAAAAATATCCTGTTTCTTGGACAAGTATACTGGCAACAAAAGTAGGGTCAATGGTAGTCAACAGAACAGCATGACTGTCTCTCCTGCTTCCACTTAGATATGGTTAGGGTCTGAACAGTGGCAGCCTTTGAGGGCAGCACTGATTCAGAATAGGACTGACTGATGTTAAAGGCCCTGAGTAAATGTCTGAAAAATAAAATATGTAACTGTTTGCACAAGGCAATGCTTGAGCCCATCTTCCAAACCTTCTGAATTGTGAAGAAAGGGAGAAACTGCTTTATTACCAAAGGCGTGATGACAAGAAAGTCCTGATGTGGGTGCAAGCAGCAGACAGTAGGGAGACCTGTGAATCACGAAGCCTCTCTTGGCCTTGTTATTGCACAACATCAATTTTGCATGTCGGGACTTTACTGATAAACCTTTTTCACTTACCTGATGGCAAGCGCCATTGTCCAAATTTCCGCTGAGGTTTCCCAGCATCTCCGGTGTCTTGTCTATAGCCACCTCTGTCAGAAAGTGTCGGGCTAAGGAGCTGCTGCTGGCTACTTGTCTGAACAGAGAAAAAAGAATCTCAGTCACAGCTGCCCTAGATAACCCTAGGAAGGGATATCTTCCTATTCTGTTTCAAGCTTTATCCATGAATACAAACAAAACATATTGCCATTTATTAGGGCAGCATGCTTTCTGCTCTTTAATACCCCAGAAAACTACTACTAACAGACAAAAGCAAAAAGGTCATGTGGGCTCTCAATGCCTTTTGTCCTCTTGAAGGGTATGAAATTATTCTCAGCCTACATGGTTGCAGAAAGCAGCCTTTATGTTGTACCTTCTATATTCCCTATCCTGGAAGAGCCCAGGACTCCTTCTTAGGGGTCCCAGCATGCCCAGTGCTGTCACTCTCGGTGTAAACACCACTTCAGATTGCCTGAACTGGAAAGCTTTACATCCCCAAGCCTGCATGCAGTTCATGCAAGTGCTGAAAGCTGGGGCTCCCAGAGTCGTACAGCTGAATTTGCCCTTTATGTTGATAGCAGGACAGCTAAATATGTTGAGGAATTTCTGCCTTAGAGCATCTTGCCTTCACATCTGATGGCAAAGACTGAAGTTAAACAAGATATTGTTTCTAATTTTTTTTTTTTCAGTTAAAATAATGTTTAAAAAAAGAAGAAATAAGAAACATGGAGGTTTTCTGAATTTGTTATGAGTAGCTGATAGTTTTCTGGATAACATACCTCTGGCTGTGCACTGTTGTCTTGATTAATAGCATTCATATCTTCACTTGGCTGTGTTGTCTCAATGCTGGGAGGGTTCAGAAATCGGCTCAACTCCTGCTGTTGGCTTTCTCGTAGGCTGTGGATAATGCTGCATGACTGCTGCTGTTTCTATCAAGGTACAATATGTGTGTCACACCAATATGTTTGATTTTTTTTAAAGCATTCCAAATATTCAACTGAACAGTGAGCACCAGCTGTGGATCCCAGGTGCATTGATAAAGATCCATGTATTAGATGTTGCTATTTAAGTAAAAGGAATTCCAGCATATTTGTAACCTTTAGGGAATAGAGCATGAAATTTATGAACTACATTAAGTGGAAGGCACGTTGCTCAAATGTTTGTTTAAACCTAGAGTTTAAACACATACAAAGTTTTGGATTTATCAGTTAAAAGTTCTTGCAAAGACAAAGAAACCAGGAAACTGGTAGAGATTCACAGGGAATCACATGAAGGCAATGAAAAAATTCCGAATTCTTTAATGGACTTTGGAGTGGGCTGTCAATAAGACTGAATAAAATAGTAGTGAAAACCTTAGGACTAAGTATATATTTACAGTACAAATAGAAAAACAAACCTACTACCATTATGATTTTACAATCTAATTTGCTTTTAAATTAAAATAAACAGACTTAGGAAAGGTTTCACTTTCCTGGGTAGTTTTCACATGATCCCTCTAGGGAGACTCAGAGAATAACAAGAAAATTTGAAAATACATCTTAACTTCCATAATTACATTCAGTTTATAAAAGGTTCATAGAATGTAAAATGACTCGAACCATATTGTTAGAGTGAAATGAATAGCATATTTAGTTTAACATGGTGTAGTTCAATATCATAATGAAATGAACAACAGAGTTGAACAAACCCAGAACTGAGAGCTGAGATTAAATTTACTGCCATTATTATTACAAAGATGAAATCAAAATGAAACTATGTATCACTGAACATTAATGTTTCAACTGGAATGTACATTATATTCAAAATGTCCAGCTAAGTATTTTTATAAATTTACAAACAGAAGACAGATGCCATAATCACAGATCACTATGGAAAATCTCCTATCAGAAGAAATAATTTTTTATAAAACCAAAAAATATATGTGTCAAAACCTGGAGTCAGACTCATAGTAACTGAAAAGTTGGTCATCAATGCAACCAGGTTGTGACTTGGTCCATACACCTGCTTTCCATGCAGACATTCTGTTCATTTGCAGACACAGTAACTGTAATGGCTCACTCAAATGATTTATCTTAATAGAGGCTTCATCTGGGAGTCATCTACAGGTTTTTCATCTGCCAGCAGAGGCAAGGAAATGACACCATTATATTCCATGAGGAAGGATTAGGCCTATGAAGTACATTACTTTTTCTTTATTCCTTTGACTTTGGTCTCTGCATATGCATCTTCCTGCTATATTGAAAAGACAGATAAAGCTTGGGCAAGAAGACAGTTTTTGCCTTTAAAAGATGCCTATTTTTGTAGCACTATAGAGCTATAACAAACAACTCTATTTTTGTAGAGCTATAACAAACTTTTTTTTTTGCTCAATTAGCAATTGCTACATACTTCAAATAGGTATTATCATGACTCCAACGTAAATGAAGCATAGGGACAGCAGATTCCAGCATTGTTGAGCAGTTCAATTTATGCAATTTATGCAATTTATGCAGTTCAATTATGCATTTAGACACTGCTTTAGCTTGACTTACTGCTCTGATTCGCTTTAAGCACTTTTTCAGCCACATTCGTATGGTCTGTTTGGCCACCTCCTCTTCTATGGTATATTCCAGTTGTTCCCTAGCAAGCAGCTCTTCCAGTTGAAGACTTTTTCTGATATCGACAGACCTGTATGAAAGCATGCTGGAAGAAACACAATTTATTTACTTTTAAATGCTGGTGTCTTTGCATTTTTTAGAGAATCAAAGCTCATACTTAAGACCTTAGTGTGAAAATATATAATGCAGGTCTGCACAATAAATTCACGTTTGAAGCTAAAAAATTGCTGAGATGATTCTAGAAGATATTTATTGTGCTCAAAACAAAGACCTTATCACCTACATCCAGCTATCTGATACAGGTGAACTGCTGAACTGTAAGCAATTAGGGCATTTGTGGTGCTTTGGGTTTTTTTTCCCCCCTAAGTGTTTATGCTTGATAATGTTCCCACTTCTATTTTATTTCTAAATTTCCCACTTCTATTTATTTCTTTTTAGGCTCACTGTCATGTTGGTACACTTGAAGGTACATTTCATTAGTTGGGAGACAAGAGGAACCATGTGACCGTAGTTTGTGACAAACCTCCTGCAATGAAAATGTTAAAATTACTTAGAGCTGATTCCCTAGGACCTGTGTTTGCCGTCACTAATATTTTTGCAGGAAAAGAAAGGGAAATCTAATTTTTGTAAAACATTTAAAATTGCAATGCCCCTGTGGCTACCAGTCTTGCCTTCTCCCGAGCATAATAGCTACCTGTTAGCCTGGAAAGAAACAGAGGCTGTTATATCTGTTCTAAAAATGTGGAGAAAATCTCAGGGTACCTGAGCACATCATGAAAAGTGACATCACCACCATTGTGGAGCCGCTCCATCTCATAGCACATGTGCTTGAACAGCAGTTTGTCCTTGTCGAGATCCACCTCCAGCCTGCCTCGCAGAAGCCTCAGCAGGAATTTCACTCGGAAGGTGGGGATTACACCCTGTGTTAAATTGCACAATTGATGGTAAATTATGACTGTATTCTAATAACCAACTCAGACATTCAACTTGATCGCTGAGAGAAAAACTATTTCTCCTAGCATATTTAAGTCACTGTGAACACATTGCTGAAGAATGTGCACATTCAGTTCTTCAGCAAATTCACAGAAGTCTTTGTGGTTATTTGACTCATATACAATAAGAATCTATGCTGTTCATTTTGCCAGAATTTTTCAAAATTGCTTGGGGATTTAGTTTCCCCATTTGCATTCATCTGTAATTAGAATCATATTCCCAAAGAACTGCCTTTGTAAAATCGAAATTAAACTATAGTTTAAACACCCATAGCTATGTCTGTAACTGGTTGTAAACCTGTGCCCTTCTCTGTGCATCTCTGAATGAACAGGAGAATGTTGAGAGTTTACTGGCTTTTTAAAGGTTATCTGCTCTAAGAGGCAGCATATCCTGCACTTTTGGTGACAACAATTTCTATCTGTTGTTACAGAATTAAGATACTCCCTCTGAAATTGAGGTACTCACAATCTTCAAATATATTTTGTTCTGCTAAACGAGCCTCATCAGAACTATTTTTGCTGTAAGGTGTTCCACATCAGAGAGATTCTGTCAGTGCTGGGCATGATGGATTCAGAACTCTCTACTCCCATGAGTACAGACTTCAGCTTCTCTCCAGCACAGCTATGTGCCAACTACAGACAACCAACTGCTTTCACCATAACGTTGTTTGCATTCAAACCTCAGTGATGTCATGAATCATTCAGATGATGATTTAATTTGTGTGAGCATCTGAGTAGCTCAGTCTCCCAGATGTTTTTCTCATTTCAGGATTACAGAATGGCTGAGGTTGGAAGGAAACTCTGGAGCTCACCTTGTCTCACTCCTCTCCTTTAGCAGGGTTTCCTAAAGCCAATTTCATATTCAAAAGCCATCAGGTCCAGATGGGCATAATAGCTACCTGTTAGCCTGGAAACCTGTGGCAGTGCTCAGTCATCATCACAGTGACAAACAGTTCTCTGATGTTCAGAGGTAACTCTTGTGTTTCAGGTTGTGCCCATTGCCTCCAGCCCTGTCATTGGGCATCACTGAGCAGAGCCTGGCTCTGTTCTCTTTGCACTTCCCTGCAGGTATTTGTACACACTGATGGGATTCCCCTGAGCCTTCTCCAGCCTGAACAGTCTTAGTTTTCTCAGCCTTTCCTCTCAGGAGACATGCTCCAGTCTCTTCATCATCTTTGTGTCCCTTTGCTGGACTCTCTCCAGTATGTCCGTGTCTCTGTGTACAGAAGAGCCCAGAACCAAATCAAGATTCCAGCTGGGGCCTCACCAGTTCTGAGCAGAGCAGAAGGACCCCCTCTGCCTTGGCCTGCTGGCATACTTTGTCTAGTGCAGCCCAGGACACCATTGGCCCTCTTCCCTACAAGGACAATGGTGGCTTATGTTTAACCTGGTGTCCACTGGGGCCCCCAGGTCTTTTACTGTCAAGCTACTTTCCAGCAGAGTGGCCTCATCATGTACTGTGCCTTGGTTTATCCATCTCCAGGTGCAAGGCTTTGCCATTCTCCTTGCTGAACTTGATGAAATTCCTGCCAGCCCATTTCTCCAGCCTGTGAGGGTCCCTCTGGATGGCAGCATGACTCTGTGGCATATCAGCCACTCTGCCCAGCTTGGTGTCACCAGCAAATGTGCTGGGGGTGTCCTTTGCCACTCTGTCCATGCCATTAATGAGGATGTTGAACAGGACTGGACCCAGTATTGACCCCTGGAGCATACAGTGAGTTAATAGCCTCCAACTAGAACCTGTCCTGCCAACCCTCACCCTCTGGGCCTGGCTATGCAGACAGTTTTCAGTCCACTTCACTGTCTTCTCATCCAGCCCATACTTGATCAGCTTCTCCATAAAAATTTTACAGGAGACAGTGCTGAAATCTCAGCAAAGACCTTCTGAAGATCAGACACAAAAAATGGATATTAATCTGTATACTTCCATGGGAGAAAACTCTCAGGGAGCTGGGAGGAAGGATGCTATTATATTGATCCTATAAATAGGTACATTGGTTTGTAAATCTGCTATTATAAGCACTTCACAGAATACAGGTTGGTATTTGAAGGGCCATGAATAACATTAGATCATGCTCACCTTTCAGATTTCAACAGTAACTGCTCAGAAAATTTTGTCAACACACTTTTCCCCCCACAAAATCCTTTTCAAGAAAACCTGAAAATTTACTGTATCTCTGTACTTATTACCAAGAACTTATTTCTTACCTCTCTTTTGTCGTCAACCATGTTCCATATAATTTGAAAATGCCTTAGATCATTATAACTTAAAAGCTGATCTTCTTCAGTTGAGTAAAACAATGAGAAATTCTCCACAATGATAGCTGAAAACCACAAGAACAAAATACACTGTAAAGAAAGCCTGTAGTTACATTGTAACATCTAATTCTGTTGTGCAAACTCCCCATTAACAAATACCTGTATGCTCAGACAAGGATTTTGAATGCAGAATATACTATCTTGCCACATCAATATTCACCATGCTTTTTAAAAGCTGTATCTTAAATACTGGTGAGATGCCTAATCTAACATCAATTAAGTGAATTCCAATGATGTTTGAACAAAGGTTAACTGAAGAAATAAAAGCTTAGAAAACAGTGTTCTGTAGGGCAACTCTACTCTACAAATAGAAAATATCTCTTTGTTCCAAAAGCTTTCATTCCCAAACTTCCTGAGATTTAGCATTCCAGAGTCAAAGAAGTATCAAAATCATTATAAGCATGCAAGGTAACATTGAAGGTACAAGGTAGCCTCATATCTGAACAGCACAACAGAGTCAGGTACACCTAAGACACTACATGCCAAGATGTACCTTGTTGTTATTAATGTTTATTTTCACTTACCAACAAGCAAATTTAGCATGATGTATGCAATGATGACATAGAAAGAACAGAAATACATAAGAGCACCAGCATAATTTCCACAGTCTGTTTTCCAGTAGGTGCTGTTATCTGGTGTACAAAATGGAGGCTGAACCTTAAAAAAAAAATTAATTTCTCTGCAATAAATATAATATTAAAGACTAATATTTCTTTAAGGCTTCCCAGTTAGGGAATAATACTGTGGGCATTATTATGGGCAGGTTGATTTTCTTCCTTTAGTAGACAGAAACCAGGAGAGAGAGGTATGACAAAAAGGCTGAGGCATAGATCTTATTACCACACAGAGGACACATTGTGCATTATACCACTGTACAGGAACAACCTGGTGCTTTGGAGTATAGGGGCTTTCAAAATGTTTCTTCCCCGCTCATTAATTTTAAAAAGGGGAGGCATATGAACTTCGTTGCAATGGGAAGCACAGATAAACATTTACTTGGGCAAAATATAATGATTCAAGATGGAATTTTGAGGTCATCAAGACTATAATTCATGTGCAATGAGCCAAAGTGCAAGAATCAAAGACAAGGTTAATATGAAAAGACACCTTGCCTCAGTCAAAGCAGAGATAATGGTGAAAAAGTGAGTTATTGCATTTCTGATTTTGAAACCATCTGTTTATTTTTGTTTTAAAATCATCTAATTGCCTAGCTCCATGAAATACTATACTGTGAGTATGAGACTGGAACTGCAATTTGTGCATCATGTTCTGAGAACATTATTTTCTTGAAAAGATAAAGGCAAGCCCAACATTCCTTGCACAAAACTAAGATACTGAAAACTGTTTGAGATGGAAGAGTATCTCTCATTTCTTGTCTACTTATCTCTGGCAGTATTGTAATTACCATGCAGTCATGCATAATTTTGTTCCAGTCTTCTCCAGTAACTATTCTGAAGAGTACAGTGATAGCCTTGCCAGCTGAAGAAAAATTTGCATGTCTGTTTTAAAGAAAGAGAGAGAGATTGAGAGATCATTTCACTTCCCAGAATTAAAACATTGGCAAGAAAAAATATTTCCATTTTCTACAGTTCTACTGTTTTAAACTAAAAATAGTTACAGTATTATTTGAATGAGCCAGTTGAATTATTTATTTAATGACTTAAGATACAATAACTGAACTCTAGCTCAGACGCAGACCTGAGTATTTTAGCTCATTTTATCAGAGAGCCAAAGAAAACTCAAGGCCAGTTCCCATTTCCTGTCTCCCTTTTCTTTAGTAAGCCTGATGATGACTGGAAAATCTCCAGCTAACAGCCAGTTCAAAGAACTGTCTCCTTTCTGTATCAGCCTGGTTTATGGATCTTGTTTCTGGGCGATGCCAGTAAGATGCAGTAGGTACACTGTGTTTCAGCATCTTGTGGGCTAGCACAAACTGCTCTGAAGCACATTTCAACTGGCACAATGAAGAACAGCTCTCAGTCTGCTCTGGGTTGGATCAGGTGTTGTTTAGTCCAATGTACAAGGACTGGAAAGATGGCTCAGTGTCTCCTGTCAGAAACTCTGTTTGGAGCTCTTCAGCCAGACCTGCAGATCCATCTTTTACCACACATAAAGTTCTCTAGCAGAATGTGATTTCTTCAGGCTGTGTAAAGAACATCCCCATGAGGTGGGAACTCCATACTGTACCTGTTAATGTTCTCTCCATATTTCACTGTACCAAATAACACCACTCCAGCAAAAGCATAACAAAGGAGCAGTAAGAACATGCCCACTATGATGAAGAAACTCTTGTACATGCTGACAACCACAGTCAGGAGAAGCATTTTTAGTGTTACCTGGAAAGGCAGAGAAAAAGCAATCCATGACACCATTCAGGAAAACAAAGATAAAACATAAAAGAGAATTCTTCCACTTGCCATTTTGACAACAAACCCTTTAGACACATTCATAAATGGATGAGCTCAGTAAAATGGTACATTATGAATATGATGTGAACTGTGTGTGCTTTTTACTTGTTACAGACATCAGCATATCTTATTTACAAGGTCAAAATGTTGCTCCCCAGAGTATATATAGGATAATACAGTGTAGGATAATACAGTGATGGTACAGCATAAGCCATATTAACTATTATATTAACTATAATATTCTAGGATCAGTATTCTCCTGAATTATCAGCATTGGCACTGCATGAACTACTTTGGGTTTATCTGAAAGTGATCCTAACTGTTAGATAGAAACCACAGATACTGCAGCCTACCTAATGGAATACTTTCGTATATAGAGAAGGAGATTTCCTTAAGATCAGTACAGATTCTTTAAGCCAGTAATTTCTCATGAAAGATTGTGAAAGACCAGGGACAGCTTCCAGAAGCCTTCCAGTACCTAAGTGGGGGTGACAGGAGAGCTGGAGAAGGACTTTTTACAAGAACATGGACTGTCAGAACAAGGGCAAGTGGCTTTAAGCTGAAAGAGGTTAGGCTTGGATTGGATATTGGGAAGAGATTCTTCACTGTGAGGGTGGTGAGGCACTGAACAAGTTGCCCAAACAAGTTGTGGATGCCCCAACCCTGGAAGTATTCAAGGACAGGCTGAATGGGGCTTTGAGTAACTTGGTCTAGTAGCAGGTGTGTCTATCCATGGCAGGGAGGTTGGAATGAGATGATCTTTAGGGTCTCTTCCAACCCAAACCACTTTGTCAGTCTATGATTCTGCTAAGTTGGCCAAAGAACACAAAATGAGAGCATAATTTTGAAACTTTCATAGTCTGTGGGCCTTAATAATAGATATTACTTTCCTATGCAAGTATATTTTACATTTTGCTCTTGAAAAATTTATTGCCCTAGATTGTCCTAACACTCTTAAATACTTTGGATACGATCAAAAAACCCCTTTAATGGGACTGAGGGTGTCATTTTTCTTTATAATCATGCCAAATTCCTGCTGATCTTTAGGCATCACATTTTATCAGGATGGGTAAATTAGTGAAACTGATACAGCTGGTAACATGAAAGTACAAATGACTAGGTTAAAATCTTGAAAAAAAAATTAGAAACAATCAGAAAGCTTTGAAGGCAATCACTTGGTCTGGCTGCGTAGGAGAAGCAAGGATTTTTCATTTGACTTCCAAGGCTCTACAGGCTCTGTGTAGTCTGATTGAAAGAAAACTTTTTATCTTTACTGAACAAACCCTTTGACTTACTGTTCTTAACCCTGCCAACCTAGTACAGCAGTTTTTTCATCACATTTACTTTAATATGTCAGACTTCACAGAAAATATTTGGATAGTCTAAGAAGTTCTACAGCAAGGGAATGCAGTGTCACCACTTGTTAAATAATGTGTTCTCTGCTTATGCTTATTCTGCCAGTCTACTCTCAATTACACCAGAGGAAATCCAAATGCAAAAGAAATGTAAACTTGAGAAGTGACTTGCTTTGTCACTATCCCAGTGTCTCCAGAAGAACATGTTGGCCTAAAATTGTTTTAAAATTGAATACAAATCCTTTACTGTGACAAGACATACATTGTAGAGACAAAAGACACAGACCTGCACTCTGGAAAAATAAACTTTTTTAGGAGAGCACTATCATAACAAGATGAATGCACTCAACCACCACTACAATAGCCTTGCAGAGAAAATAAATGAAGAGCATGCCCATCACACCTCACTGAAATGGAAGGGCTGAAAGTAGCACAGGGTGTGTTCAGAGTTGTAGAGAGCATTTTAAAAAGCTGTGGTATTGCAGCTGCACTCTGTTTTCTGAAAACATTCAGCTTTTCCAGAAGCATTATTATACAATCTTCTTAAAATCCTGACATTTTAAAGACAGCATGTAAATTTGCAGTTTGGCTGTTTGAATTTTTTTTTTCCCTAGAAAACAGAGCCTTACAGAATTTGTATGAGAGATGCACAGCATCTAGTCCTTTAATCTATACATGAGCACTGCAATAATTGTAGTTCCTAATTTATACTTACATGCTTCCCACAAATGGAGAAAAACCTGAAGACAATTACACATGCCCCCATCATGTATGTGTATGCATTCTGGAACACAAACACAAAAGACTTAATACATGGTCCCCCAGGAATCCCTTGAACAGATCTTGATAACTGATTTTTTAGTAATGTAGGGCAGTCCCCATATGAAATAAGAGAACTCATAAACTATTAGCAACAATTCAAAGAACACAAACTCAACCTCCCCACACATCAAGCCAAAAACCTTTCAGTCCTCTATTAATTACATCCATCAGGCCCAGTGTAGTTGTCTAGGACGCTGCTGGATTACAGGAACTCCTCAGGCCTTCCAAGCCACTTAGTACCAGGGAGAAACTGTGAATGTCAGGGCAAAATGACTAGTAACAAAAACAAGTTTTCCTTTACACAAAACTTGGGGCAGACAAGAGAGAATCCTACAGACATTATAGGACTGTGACTTCGACAACTTGTGACTGATGACAAGTATCAACTATCCCTTCTCCTTCTCCTATAAATAAAGAAACCAGGAGTGTAGTCAAATTTAAAAAATTGGTGTGAAACGAAAGGTGAGCTGATTTCCTCCCCCTCTCCTTCATGTCTTCTTGAATTAAACCCTGCCCCTCAACCAAAGCCAGTGGTACAGAATCACTTTTGTGTTTGGGAAGAACAACCACACAGTTGCTGTTGTGTTGTTCAGCAGTTTTGCCTTATTCCAGTTCTCTGCTCCTGTTTGTATTCTGTACCTTGCCTCTTTCTTCCTTCCTATTTGTAAGACCTTTGTTAGCAAGAGCTCTCACTCTCTTCAGTCTCCTTCCTTTTCTCACTTACATCCTTCCTAAAGACTTGTTTCCTACCACATTTACAGACTCTAACTTGCATCAGTAAGACAATTTTTGCACTACATGATGGTCCAAGACAATGATTCATTTTTCTAAGCATCAAGCTTAGTTTCTTTCAGACATATTTCAGCCTTATTATAATGATTTATCTGGATATATAGCAGCAAACCTTCTGCTGGTGCTTTGTCACTCTGCTTTTTCATGTCTTAGACTTGCATTCTGATATTTAAGTTAAAGCCTTCTGATGTTTTGGAACTCTGAGCTGAGTTCCCAAGCCTTTTCATGTAAATAAGAAAATGTTTACATTCCTTTGCAATGAG
Source organism: Brachypodius melanocephalos (assembly GCA_013398615.1). Lineage (NCBI taxonomy): Eukaryota > Metazoa > Chordata > Aves > Passeriformes > Pycnonotidae > Brachypodius > Brachypodius melanocephalos. The sequence continues at coordinate 46,122,938 of VZSR01003803.1, forward strand.
AGAACATTTGAGTGATTGGAATGATCACCAATCCGAGTGATGAGATAATCTGCTTTTGGCCAATACTTGGCCACTTATGTATAGTGTATATAAATGGAGTCAGAAATTTGAATAAAGAGAATTCTTGCATGCTGACCCCGGACCTGTCCTGCCTCGTCCTTTCCAAACTTCACGAATGCTGCACAAATAGTGCAACAGTGCTTAAAGATAAAATAATTTTAATCACTGGAATTGCATTTTGTATATCTTACCAGTAGGGCAAAGTGAAGTATGACCCATATAACTCCAAGAGATGTCACCAAGAGATCATACCGATTTCTTCTGCTTTGCCAGAAGCCAGAAGGTGACATAGCAATGATCTTCATCGTGACCTATGGATAAAAGAATTTCTCACTTGTAATGAAGAAATGGTTATCCTTGCCATGACATCCTCTTCTATTCTCCAAAATGCTTGATTGAGCTAATTTTATGAAATAGTTTCAAACAAGGGGCAGGTTTCACCTCAGCTAAATATTCCCATGTGGACTAACTGGCTAACATTAGCTTCCCTTAGGTGAAGGAAAACTGGTACTTGTGTAAGACCACAGATGACCAAGACCAAGGGATGAAGAGCATTATGAATTATCTCTCTGTCTCCATCAAGTATCAAAGACAAGAGTGCAGCTAACCACCTCAGAGTGAATGCTTAAAGCATAGATTGCTGAGGTGAATGTGGGATTAAGATAGCTTGAAGTTAAACAAGCCATGTCAATAAAATTTATCTTAAAAAGGTAGCAGTATCCTATCTAGCTAACTGTCTGTAAATAAGCTAAAATCACATAAGCAGAAGTGAACTCAGGAATATAATTGTGTTCTGCAGCCTACAGTACTTGAACCTACAGTTCAAGTTCATTAAAAAGCTTTCCTATATTGCAAATATTTCTTGCTTTAAGGAATACTTTGTACTCAGCACCATCTATATTCAGTAGCATGTAAGAGAAAAAAGCTAAGAACAGTAAAGGCAATATATTTGACAATGTACTTGGTAAAAGACAGCTTCCAAAGTGCTTGATATTTCCAATTTAGGTAACAGGAATGCAGATGAGAAGCTCAAGAACAGATACTAACAGTTACAAAAATAGTCACATCAGGTAACAGATACCAAAGTAGAGTGATGCACACAGAGGGAGCACCTAAGAGTTTCTCATACACAAGTTGTATTAAATCTCAGAGCAGGTTAGGAGTTGCTGTATAAAGGCTATAATTGTCAGACATTCATTATGTTTTCTATCCCACCTTGCAACCCTGCCATTTAATATTTCTGAAAACAAAACCAGATATATGAGGGCACTTGCTTGAGATAAAAGGCTGATTTTCCAGTTAGCTTTTTGCCTTATAATGTTTTTGAAGCCTGACTACAAAGTGAACAATATGGTCTTTGAATCTCTAATTATCATTTCAGTTACCTAAGGTATCTTGCCTTCAGTTACCTGAGATGCCCTAGAGAATTGAAGATGGATGGATGGGACTGGCAGGGATGACATAAGACCTGTAAACATCTCTGGCCTTCTGGAGTGGCTAGTGGGGGTAACTGAATATCACCCTTCATCTCCCTTGATCACAGTAACAGCTTAAACACCTATCTCACACACAGAATTTAAACACCTAGCTTCAGGTGTCCATAATCTTGAACTGAATACCACACCATGGAGATAAAAAAATCACAGCTCCCTTTAGTCATCATCAGTGTGGTAACAAAAGTGAGATCTTCAAATTCTTCCTATTTTCCATCACACATATATGATGTGGGCAATAGAGGTTTAAGGCTGACTCAGGAGTCAGATTGGACACAGGGCCATCAGCTATGCAGAAAGCAGACTATGCTGCATTAAGGAAGATCCTGAGCAGGAAGCTGCTTCCTCTCTCCATAAATTGTGTGCACTCACAGTGTGATAGCTTGCCTGTTGAGACAGTCAACAAATTTTTCTTGGCTCTGACAAAGTTCCTTTGAAATTCTAGAAGTGTATTTGTTTCCCCTGGCAGTATAAGAGAAAAAAGTATTTCCAAAGACATAGTTACTAGGTAAATTAAAACCTGCCTGTGCATGGCACAAATAAAACTTTCCCGTGTTTGCTCAGTCTCTCCAGAGATACTGATTTCTCCTGGGTAGGGAAAAAAGAAGCAACATACTCTAGCTACAGCTGCTACAAGGTATTCACTTCATTGTTTATTCATCACTACTGGCAAAACCTATCAATGGAACATAGGAACTGTCAGATTGGATTAGAGCAGTGGGAAATGTAGTCTACAATCCTGTTTCTGATAGTGGTCAGTATCAGCTATTCAGAGGGGACTGACAAGAATAGTCAACCAAAAATTTATAAAGAATTATGTATGATCCTAACCACAGAGGAAGCATCTTTATTGTTAAATGGATATCCTTATACATTAAGAAGTATATGTTTTTCAAAATGTGTTTCGATCATTAGATTCCATTCTCATGAAAACAAGCTAAATACACCTTGCAGAATTTGCAAGATTTGTAGGTAGAGAACTGCTACCATACTAGAGCCAGACTTGTGCAGCAGAAGACAGACAATACTGGAGCTGAGGCATAGCATATTAAAATATATTAAAATGAAGTATGATATTTAAAATTAAACAAAGCTGAGAGCGGTTTGATTTTGTCAGAATAGTGGGGATTAACACACCAGGCAAAACATAAATGGATGAAGCAGAACTTCTGTGAGACAACACAGATCTTTTGTTGTATGGAGGGAATGCAATATGAGATGTTCTGCAAGAAAAGAATTCACTGGGTTTCACCAAAGCACACTGTTAAATACTCAGACTTGAATATATATATAAAAAGACACAAAGCTCAGTGCTGTAGAGAAGTATGAATACAACACATTAAAAGTTTCTTCTTACAATACATGTCTAAAGACAAGTGACATGGAGAACCCTGAATGTACACATTCAGAAATAAACACCCTAGTAAAGATGACAAGCACCCCTAAAGACAAAATGAAATATATATGTACAAGTCTTAATCTCAAGAAGTCATAAACCATATTACTTTACCTCAAGGACAAAAATGAAGGTGAAAACAACAGACATTGTTGCTAAAGGCACAGTCACTGGATCTGCAGCATCCCACTGAAAAGCAAGCATAATCCATTCATAGAAGAATAGCTTCATCCAAAATAAGTACCTCTTCATTGCCTTAACTTTTCTTGAGGTTTTGTTAAAGAATAAATTTCACTTTAAAATATACCCAGACAGGAATGGCATCTTGGATGCCATGAAATGAAATACTCTTCTCTGTCAGATGTACAGCTTAACTAGAAATTAAAAATAGTGCACCAGACCACAAAAAGGCAGAAATTGACTGAGCTCCACAAGTTACAATTAATCTACAGTGATCTATGCCAACTGAGATTGCTGTATCTAGAAATCACATTTCCTTGCATTCATCACACTAATGCCTCAATTGATCATTAACTGATGTTAGGAAATGTGCAAACACATGCTGTACTACTGTAACAAAGTGCTTAAAAGAAACACAATTACCTTAACTGATAACAACACAGACTGGGCCAGAACAAGTACAGCAATAGTTCTCTTAAAAAATGGATGCTGAGTTATATCATACATCTTCGCTCTAAAGCCATCGTTGTCTGAAAAAAGAAGGAGTTTGAGGAGGAGAGTTAAAATACACAGTAACATTTTCCCCCCTATTTCTTGACATATTTTCCATGTTCATTAGAGGCAAAGTAATCTTTTCCCATTTTCAAAATACATTTCTAATTTTCTGCCACAATTTTCCATATCAAATGGAGCTTCTGAACATATAATTTCAAATGCTGAATACCAGTGTTGCATGAAAGCTTTGGTACGTTTAGGGCAAGTGCATCATTCAACTGCTGTCAGGTTAATACATTCCATCCATATCATTACAGCCAACTGCAATATTCTAAATATTTTTCATTTAGAAATCCATTTTTCATTAAGGCTTATCCTAAAACCATCGAAGCACAACCTTTTTTGGGTTGATTTTAATAGCCTTATGGAGAGATCTGTAGTTGGAGCCTGTTTCCACATTAACTTATGCACAACCTCCTAGTGGCCCCACAATTACAGTTTTAATTTGAATCACAGACTCCTGGGGAATTACGAACACTAGGGCTCAACATGAATAAAATCAAAATATCTTTGATACCCGGACGAGGTGGGAGATGAAGAGGTTGTGCTATCTTCAGTCTGCTTTTCAGATCTTCCCATCGTCTCTGATCTACAGTCAGTAAAGCTGTCCCCTTAATAAACAAAGAGAAGCATATGAAGCTTTTGTCATTTAACAGCACTGCAACATGAAAACAACATTCTCTTTGGTGCCTGAAATAAAGTTACACACACAACTTCCCTTAAATAACACACTGCTTGGGGAAAGAAGTCTGAAGTGTCAGCTGTTACTCAAGAGGATTTCTGGACGCATTAGCCGTGAGTTTCTGGGACTCAACTCAGCAGGCACAGTTGCTGCTCTTTGTAGCAGCAGCCCAGTGTGGGCAATGAAACACTGCAGGAGGTCTTCCATTTGACTGAACACCATTTGCCAGGAAGCAGAGTGGTGGGTTTTGTCTGGACTTTGCAGCAGAAAATCCCGTGGCTTGCTAGTGCCACTAGTTTCTTCAGGGAAGGAGCCCTCATGGAGACCACTGCTGCTCTCCACAGCTTTTCTGCTTGGGGTGTAATTGAAGTAAAATAATAGTATGCTATGAATTCACAAGAGCTCTCCACAGAGGAAGCACAAATAGACATGAAGGCACACCTTTAGAGTGGATCGTGGTAGCTGGTAATGTGTATAAATATTCACATAACATAGCAAACTTCAAACAGAATTCAACATTATGTAAAATGACCTTCAAAACAAAGTGAGTTCCTTATCACTTTAGAGAACTGTAAAATCACACAGAAGGATTCCAGAGTTACAAAAACAAAGGAGACCTTTTCAAGGTAAATGTCATAAGCCTGTCTCCCAGACACTCCTGTCCCTGTCAGAAAGGAGCTGCACTGAGCTGTGTGAGGGCTGGCATGATCTCTGCCCTTACTTGGGCACTGGCTTGTTTAGATGCTGGCTTGTTTAGATGCTGAAACTGTGGCTGGCTGTGCAACTGATAAGGTCAGGATTTCTCCCTCTTAGTGAACAAAATCTCTTTATGGAGCTGTGTCCCTGGATGGTAGCCTGGGAAGAGGTGCCTTCCAACACAATGCGGACAAAGTGACAGCTGTAAAGATGCTGACTACTCCTGTCAGGCCCAAACAGCACCATTTAGAAACCCTTAGGTTAAAAGGCAACACATTCACACCAAGGAGTGTGTCTGGTTTATATTCTTGGAAAGCCTTCACTGCAAACAAGACAAAAGGTGGCAAAAAAATGGACTTGTGCAAAATCTAGTGGTGCCAAATTGCTTTGTTGCTCAGAAATTGCCAGTTCCAAAAGCTGGATCATCATAAGGGAACCACAGAGCAGAGCACTGTGAGCAGGTCTAGGGCTGGAGGAGCTGTGATTGCCTTTGGACTTCAGCTCAAAGTGCCAGATAATATTTGAGTTGTTCACATCTTCACTGCTGTCTTGAACTCTTGGCACTTGGGAGCTGTGACAAGTGATAGCTGGGGAACCCAGAGCTTGCTGTGGTACTTCCCGGTCCAAGCTTTGCACATTTGCAGTTCCAACAACTCTTACAAAAAAACTAGAGCATATTTGAAATTATCATAATTTTTTTCTTTTTAGAAAATTGTTTGTTCTCATGTAAAATAGTTTGTTCAACACTAATCCTCTAATTGTCCAACTCTGATCCTCGTCAACAACTTCTGTAATTGTTTAACCATATATCAGCCAAGAATTTTATAAAGAAAATATCTACTTTGAACACTAATACATTGGTCAAGTAACTAGTTTTAAGAAAATGTGACTGAACCTTACACTGTGGATTATTTTGGTCTCTACTTTCTGGGCTAGTTGCCAGCCGTTTCTCTACATATTTTTTTAGTTTCTGGACATTTCTTCAGTCTACTTGAATATTAATTGGGCTGAAATCCTTGCCCACTTAATTAACATTTTCAACTAAAATCTGGAAACCTTTTCTTTTCTCTATAGCAAATACATAAAAAGTTACAAGTAGTCAAGAAAAAAGAAAGGAAAACAAACATTACATGCCACTGCAGGTTACTAAGAAACAACTGAAGAAGCTGAACCAGGAGATACAAAAGATTTATGCTTTAAGTATCATGTGAATTCTATAGAAATATTGCCTGATATGCCTGTTCAGTGTAATTTACATGGAACTGTAACTAGCAAGCAAGAACAAAAAGCATAAAGCTTTTTGTATTCATCTGTGTTTGAAAATTTGAAGGAAAAGTAATATTGCACAGCTGAACAGAAAGTGACAAAAGCATCTATAAGAATCTAGTGGAGTTCTCATACTGTCGAAATTCCAGCATTGTTAATTCACACCCAAAATTTAGTGAATAAGAAAAGAAATTATTAGTACATTGCTCATTGTTCTCTAGAACAGATATATCTTAACAGGAATGACCGCACTTCATTTTACCAAAATCACACTGACATTATGCAAACATAAAAACACCTTCAGAACAGCAGAGGTTTTAGGCTATTTATTTTGCTCACAATCTGCTTGACCCCACTTCATGATGCCCTGCTTGCCCACATTAATGCACAGTAACGTGCTGCTGGGCTCCCATCCGGAAGGAGTCAAGTGGTTTCCCTGATGGACAAACTCAGTGGTTGTGTTTGCTACTGGGCTTGGGCCAGGGCCACAGTCAGCACCCAGCTCCAGCACCAGCTCACTGGGCTGTCACACATCTCCACACCCCACAGTGTGTAGTCATCCTTTCACTTCAGAGCCACGAGCAGTAAAAATATAATACCTCATTATTTTTTGACTTTGAACTGAAAGATGAAAAAAATTAATAATTTTGTCTTGATGCCTCAGGGGCACCACAAGAGGCTCAGAAAAAAGCCTCAGATTAAAGGTTGTGCAGTGTGAGTGCAGCAGTCCCATCCAAAGGATTTTACCTTTTAACAAGTGTAGGCATGAGCTGCTCTGAAACAATTCCCCTGAGGGCAGGCTTTTCTACTTTTCAGGGTAATCCAAAAAGCCCATGTGAATTTGCCTAGAACACTAGCTATCTTTTTATTTGTGTGATGGACAATTGTTTTTACAATGTACTGTGTGGTTTGTAAAGAAAAAGCCACAGAGCTTTACTTTGGATCTGAAATGCTGTAATGGCAGGGAGACCCCTGAGAGACCCCTTAGTTGCAGCACAGGCAAGCATAACACATCTTTTTACCTGCCATGTATGTCTACATCAAACTAAGCAGCATCTGTAAATACATAGTGCTTTATGTTAAATCTCCATCTAGAAGAATAGCTGAACTAGAAATAAAATCTAACAGCTTTGATGGAGTGTGTGATGGATTGCTGTCATCACAGGCTTCAATTTCCTAGCAAGTATGGATCAGGTGTATCTGAAGCCGTATTTGCAGTCTTGCAAAATGTAAGATTGGTAAGCCAGTACTAAATGCAGCCTTACCAGGTAAGGTACACAGTGTAATATCAGTTTCAGTTTCAAGTTTCAGAGCCAGTTTTACACTCAATAAACCCTCCCACTCAGAATAAACCACCTCACTTAGTACCTTGTTTTCATTAAAATTAGCGATGACAACTCCAACAAAAAGGGTCAGTCCAATCATGCAGCCAAGGAATACAAAAACATGGATGTAGATTCCATGGATCTAAATAGACAAAAATAAGATAATTAATTTAAAAAAACCCTCCATAATTATTTGGTGTAGAATTCAGAGGCTTTGATGTGTTTCCTTACCGGCCCAACACGATGAATAATAACATCTCTGACTTCCACCCAGCCTTTTAATGACAGAACTTCAAACAGTGCTAGCATTGCATTGCCCACATTGTCAAAATTAAAATTCCGAGGATTTGCCCTGAAATGCAGTACACAAATGGGTGTAAGCAGCAGTAAAGTTGTTCTCTTTGTTACCTTGATTCTTCATAGTCTAACATTTAAATACCTTGCAAAGTTGGGGCGAAAGCCTCTGAAACATATCGAAGTTCCATATCAGAAATAAGAAAACAATGGCAATAGCAATAAATATGCAAACATAATTTATTAGATCCCTGTGTATGTTTTATTTTCTCACTCAGAAGCTGACTGACAGCAATACAGCTTATAACATGTTCAAGGCTGGGCTGCATGGAGCTTTGAGCAACCTGGTGTAGTGCGAGGTGTCCCTGCTCATGGCAAGGGGGGTTGAAACTAGAGAGTCTTTAAGATTCCTTCCAACCCAAACCATTCTATGACTCTTTGTTTGCTGCATTTTAAAGCTTTCTCCAATGAAATATGAAAAATACATAATTCATGGAAAAAAACTTGATCTGATGGCATTGGTCAGATTCCAAAATAAATTTACCCGCAAGAAATAATTCTCTAACCCACATAAAAGAAGATAAACTCCATGGTCCGAGAGATTGTTGATAAAATGCTCTGTTTCATTATCATGAAGAACCGATAGCATAAAGCCAAACTTACTGAGAGGACATCACATCTTCTTCTTCTTGGCTTTTCTACACCATGTGCTCTGATATTTTTAATCAGTTGAGATTTAAGAGAAACTTTCCAGCTGAACATTAAAAGTACTCTTTTTGGGCTAGGTTAGCATGTTGCTCAGACTCTACAATCCAAGCCAGATAATCCAAGGAGCCCAATGAGTTTTCAGCAGTTTATAAGGTAAATAGTTGTATTCCAGAAGAATTATTAAGTGTTTGGTGCTTCTTGAATCCAACCATTCAGTGAAAAGAGAGCTTCAGATGTAGACACTTCTGTTTAATGCAGTCATTATACTGACATCTGGCTCTTGAAAATCTGGCCTGGCAGCCAACAGGTGGTATAAATGTCTTTGTGGTAAAACATTTTTCTGCAATAATAAAACATTCCCCAAAGTTTGCATTTATGCTGATTAAGACAGTTTTTGCTTATTTCTGGATCAAGCTGAACAGGATTGAATTTGCTTACTCGAGGAAGAATTTCTCTGAAGCATACAGAAACAAAGACTTCTGCAGATGTCAGAGTTTCACTGACTGTTCAAATCACAGCATACTATTGCATTAGTGAAGGGTGGCTCTCCATCTACCACTGCTGGTACATTCTTTATCCACACACATGGCCAATTAAAATAATTGTGGCTGTTAAGCTGATTTTGCAAAATGCCAACCAAGTGAAAAAAATAAACAATTAAAAAGAGTGAGTTGTGCCTGTTCAGGTGTTGGGAAATATTAAATGGACTTTATTAGAATACTAATAAAAAACCACACATTAGTTTTTAAATAAGTTTTACTGCACTTCTGCACCAGATAGACCACTGGATTCCCCTCACTGGAAAAGGAAAGAAACTGCTAGCCGGCATGGTTGATGGCCATAGAAGAGAAAGACTGTTTTTAGACACGATATAATAATTTGTTTTTATGGGTAGCTGTAGGCAGGTTGATTTCCATTTATTTTCTTTCCCATCTTTTCCTATTTATTCTTAGGTTCTATTGTTGCTTTATGGCTCTCAGGTTGGCTTCATAATAGTACTAAAGAATAACAAAGTGATGATACTTTTTAAGAAAATAACTCCCACTGTAATAATAAGCAAATCAAATCTAATTCCTATATAGGTTCAGTACCTAGAGGGTTTTTTCTTTCCTTTCTGGTTTATGAAGTGGGGTTAAGACTGGAAAATTTGATATATCTGGCTTTTTACTGAATGTGCCAGAATTTTTACTCTTAGCATCATCTGAATTACAATAAAACTCCTCCATCAGATATTTAATGTCATCACATTTGAGCCATTTTTTCTACATCAACAGCTGCATTTTTGAAGAAACATAGGCCAAAGTGTAGCAACTCACCAGACTCGTGGCACCCAAAATCCAGGCTTTTTCTCTCCAGGTCTTAACTTTAAATTGAGATTTTTGGAAACACTTACATTTATTCTGAAGATGCCATGACAATCTTCCTATAGTGAAATAAACCACAGGCTGAGGTTAAACAGAAGTGTGTGAGAGATGCCAACATGCCAGCATAAACAGCACAGTTCCCATGATGAAAAAACAATACACACAGAAATGAAGGGTTATTTATAAGTCTGTGATTAATAGTCATGGACCTTTACCCGAACGAAAAATGCATCTTAGTAAGTGTTCCATACGCCCTTTTCCTTCAGGACTGACAGTGCTTTTCAATTTGCAAGGCTGTGTAGCTTTTCACCTCTTCCCTAAAGACCACTGCTCTCTTTAGGTCATGATGATATTTCTCCAGGTGGAGTAAGAAACACAGATAATTTTCTCCATGTAACCCACATGGCATCCCCAGTGATTTGGACCTCTAACAGTCTTATCTGTTTTTCAGTTGTGTTATTTTCCATGATTAATTCCAAGTGCCATCCAGTCCTTTGCAGATAACATGGCATTCATTTGACAACTTTTTTTAGGACAGTCCTCAAGATTTGGTACCTGCTGTACTTTTTATATGGAAACCCATCCTTACCCTCATTTGCTGACCCCTTAATCACCTTTCCCTCCATCATCCTGCTTCTGAACAAGAAAGTACCCAAGATCTGTTTCTCATATGACAGCTCTATTGCTTTCCCCAGCAGGCAAAAATGGCACAACATACCATTATTTTGAAGCAGAAAAGCAGTTCTTACCCTAGAGATGATGTGAGGGTCATTGCATTTAGCCAGTTTTCCAGCAAACAGCTGCACTCCAAAGCTTGCAAAAACAAGCATTAAAGTCAGCAAAAGAATAGAAACCTGTAAAGATGAAGTTGGACTTGTTAAGCTCTTCTTCTGCAGACTTGAAAAGAGGGTCAGATCCCTTGGTGAACTGCAGGAAGGATCGTTTTGAGGCACAAAGCTAGAGATATGGCTTTTGTGATGACATGTTTCTTTAGGTTCTGGCCCAGATAACCAGGACCAATGTTACGTTAGTCTTATTTTTAACACAGAAACTAAGAATTGCAGATAAAAGCTTTCTTGTGCTCAGTGTACCATCTTGCTAAATTCTAATGCCACTCACTTTAAAGAAATTGTTTGAGTATTTGCATATGTGCTGCTTTTGTTTTGCTGATTCAGGCCAATTAATCTGATTAAGCAATTGTTAGATATTTAATTCCAAGATAGCTCCAATAAAGATAAGCATGAGCAAATTAAGATGTAAATATCTTTAACAGAATACAGTATTTATGAAATGCCAACTAGCTTCATACTTTGTCCTTGCTCTATTACTGCCTGCATATATTTTGTAGCTTAGGCTGATCAATATCACATAGGATCCCAAGACAATAGATTATGTCTGATCAAGCAATCACAGACTCCACTGTTTTTGTTATTGTTATAAGCATGGCCATGATCATAATAATAACTACAACAACATAAGAATGAGATCCAGATCTGTGATGAACAGCTGTACTGTTTTTGGCTGCCTCAAAAAGCTTAAAGGTAGAGACCTGCAGCTCAGAAACCAGGTTTATTTTTGTTCTTGCAGAGCTGCCATACACTTCTCATCTTCCTTGACCAATGAGAACTGTGAAAATGGGGTAGATTTTTTTTCAGTAGTCCTCCTATGTAATTATGACTAAAAGTATGCTAAAAAGTAATATAATTCCAAAAAGAATTATTACAACAGCTTTATGAAGTGTGAGTTATTTATTTTCTAATTTTTTGCCTGTTGTGTGGTCACCTGCAGTGATACCACAATGAAAAGTAAACACTCAACTATGGCAAAAATAATAGAAAACATGAATTTTATATCAAAATGTTATTGTATTACTCCTTCATATATTTTCACCAGAGAAAAAATAATTGGCACATACCAAAAAAATTTCCTTAAAGCCACTGAAGAGCTCTCGCACCACTTTCCTCATCTGAGGGACCAGTTTGAAAATTCGAAGAGGTCGGAGGCAGCGCAGCACCATTAAGAGCTGAGCTCCAGATTTGGCAGGGACGTTCTGAGGCATCCAGCACAGGAATATCAAACTCACCTGGAGGTGGCAGAAACAGGAAGAGGCAAAGAAGTCAGGCTTACAATGTCCTACTTGACATAGACACAGCACAGAAGGTCAATGAATACTTCTCTTGAAATCCTTGAAATTAAAGGAAAGAACAAGGCAAAAGAGCATCTAATTTAGAAAAAGGGGCTTAGATCTCTTATGTCCTGGCTTATTGTCCTAACTAATGGGCATCAGCTTGTCTTTGTCTCCCCCTTTGACTCAAAATCTATTTCCTATGCTCAATTAGACAGAATAATTCCAAAAGGAGAAATCAATTTGGCCGATTCAAAACAGGGACACAAACTATGTTCTTGGATCAGGCAGCATTATTTCTCTCCCTCCTTCTCATTTCAGAGATTCTACCCTGGAAGTGAGAAATCCTCACCTGGAAAGTCTGTTAACAGTTTTCCTGACAGTTTTTACTACGAATTTGTTACAGGCATAAGTGGTTTTGTCACCATGCGGTTTCTTTACACGAATGTTATGTTTTTGGAAGTGTTTTCAAACAGCACAGTTGTGTCATGTAGCCTGAACAATCTCTGGCAAATGGTTATTGATTTAACATCTTTTAAGTGCTTCTTATTTTTTAAAAGCCAGAGTTATCATATGGGGACAGAGGTGAGAGCATTACAAAGAAGTGCACAAAAACTAATGGATCTAGATGTTATCGCCAATTATTTAAAACTTGATATAATTTGTTAAAAAGCAGTCATAAAAGGCAGCCACCTGACCAAAACAAATAGATTTGACAGTCCTTCTGACTTTCTTCCACAGTCTTTTAAGATCACCACAGCTACATGTGGAATATCCAAACTACATCACCTAAATTTTTCCTTCAGACAAGCAGAGGGATTCAGAGAGATTTCAAGAAACTAAAGCACATAGGAATTATGCATACTACAGAAGTTTTGTACAAGTATGCATATTTTTATTCATGCTAACAACAGAATGTTTGATACAAATTGATCGTGACAAATTTTATGCAGCACATCTGCCTGGTGGATTAATCTCTGAAAGATTTAATCTAAATCCATCACAGCCATTTTTCTCAGTAATTTCTTCAGTTAGAAAATATTTCATACTTTATTATACTGAGCACTGGTTTTGACACATTCTGTTGTGTTTACTGTCATATGTGAAGAGGAAATGGACACTCTTTTCTTTTATTTTAATGGAATGCAAGAGATTTCCCAGAAACTGTTGAGAACTGTTGAGAAATCTTTTTTCCTGAGAACCACTACTTATAGATATGGTATATAGGTTTCTTTGCTTTCTTCTATAGCAACACCAGCAACAAAGATGTGCCCTCTGTCAAATGGTAAAGGCTTTTGAAACACCTTCAATAATGCAGGCATACTGTTGGGAGGGGAAGAAGCAATTAATGAAACAGGTAAAATCAAGATTCTCTTGCATAAAAATGCTGAAATGAGGTCGAAGTTCTCAAGTTTACTCTGAAGGAAAATCAGATCTGATACTTAAAACATATCAACAAATAAAGAATTAAAAGGGGCCATAAAATTACCCCACACTACATTGCCAGGTGTTTATCACATCTGTGCATCACTACTGCATTTGGATCAGAGTCAAAGTTTTTCACACTACTAAACATTTATATAACCAAATATGTCAGAATTAAGAATGCCACAAAAACCTTCCACAAATATAAAAACTTACAAGATATATAAATATGTCCATAACTCCTCCAAAGTCCCTAATGACAGCTGTTGGTGTAAAGAACAAGCCATCTGCCATAATCTTCAGATTAAGCTCAATGCTCATGAATATTACAAAAACATATTCAGCAATCTGAAAACAAAAGCAGAGAACAACCATAATTTAGGAATAGGCAGTGGAGAAAAGCAAGGTGACTGTGGTTCAATAATTGTAAGATGATTGAGTGGCAGTACCTGGAGTGTTGGAGCATGCATAACTCTTCTAAAAGGGGATTCAAACATCATGGAAATGCAGGAGCATATCGTAACAATGATCATCACCCAGTCCAGGTAAGTAACCAAACCCAGCAAGTCACTGTGAACAATACATAAGAAAATGCCATTACAGAAATGCCCTTAGCTCTCTGGACTTGCTTTGTGCCTACACTACAGTTAAATGCTTTCCTATGAAAAATAAATTGAGCTGAGAAGTGTCAAAGATTTCAGTATTTCAGAAATGCATAGTAAAACTAGAGAAGTTCCATGCAAGTGAAGAAGAAAACCCTGATTAAAAGATTCTATTTCTGCTCATCCTTCTCCCCAAACAACTCCATGGTAAGAAAACTCTTTTTTTTGGGAAAAAAAACCCAACCAAACAAACAAAAAACCCCAAAAAAACCAACAAACAAAAAAACCATACACACGTGCATGCACATTTACACACTTCCATGCATGTGTGCACACACACTCATACTGCAGGCTTATGAGACCAAGCAAAGTTACTTTTGCAGTGCTTACTAAAGCTGATGATATTTGGTATTTTTCACAGCTCCAGTAACAGGATCTGTTTTAGAACTACAAAAAGAAGAAAAAATACAGTCATTTACATTTTATTTTAGTCAGTATTATAATTATACCATGCATCCATCAACTCAAAGTAATTTCTGTCCAAAATCAAGGGCCCATTTTATGCTGTCTTTATTTTAAATGTCTGTATAAGTTTCATTTAATTCTATGCAATTTCATTCATATTATCAACACAGCCAGGATCACTTTAACTCATTGCATACCTGCAATTCCTCTAAGATTCTTTGAACTGACAGTTTTTTTGGGTCTTGATTTTGTAACAAGGACTTAATCTTGTAATTTTCTTTGGAATAAGGGGAATAATCTGCTACTAAATTCAAGGTACCAAAATGCTCTTTACAATTACCTCAAAACTTCTTGGACCATGGCTGGATGAGGTTCTGAGCAACCTGGCCTAGTGAAAGGTGTCCCTGTCCAAGAGGGGTTGGAACCAGATGATCCTTAAGGCCCCTTGCAACTCAAACCACTCTATGATTCTGTGATCATATGACATCTTCAGTTAATGCACACACACACACACACACACACACAAAAATCCATTCACAAGCTCTATGTCTTTTATTGCTTCTTTAATCTTTTTCTGATTAATATTTTTAGATTCTCTGTATCTGAATTTTCCCATGTAATTTCTGTGCTCCACCTGCCATATCCAAACACCCATTAGGCAAAGAGTGAGAACTACTCTATAAGTAATATGCACATGTCTAGGTGACATGAATTAAGTTCCTGCTGCAGCAATTATTTAACAATTTCATACGAAGCAGAATGACTGCTGAGGGAGAAGCTACAAGAATACTTTCCAAGAAGCCTCTCCTGACCCACTGGTTATAGGCACTTTTTCTTATCTTCCAATTCCTGTAGGAAATCATGCCAAGACAGGATCTGCACTGACATATCCTATATTTCATTGGAGGGCTCTAGCCATTGGGATGTGAAATTGCCATTACTTCCTTGCTGAGCTTAAAGTGAAAAATGGACTGAACAGGCTTGAGGATTTACCACCAGAGAGATTTCATGATTATGAATTACAGAGATGCACATGACATAGAAGGAGAACAAGAAACATCTTCCACAGGCCAGGTTCATCCACTTACACCAGTAAGCACACAGAACATACTGGATTAGGTGCTTTCTCACTGAATCCACTGACTTTGATTCTTAAACTCACGCCTCTCCCTACATTGTACACAGCAGCATTCCCCAGCCTTTTTTTTTTATTAGAAGAAAATATGTATCCTATCAGTTTGAAAAAGATATCTAGAATATCTTACTTGGTAAGCTAGCTGGGACAACAAATAAAGCAGGAAGGATTTAAGTGAATATAAAAAAAGAAGACTGTTTAAGAAAATCAGTTTATATAATTGCAAACATTTTATTTAAACTGTGTTAATATAAACATCCTGTTACCACTGGGCACTAAACAATGCTAAGAGGCACTCACAAATACTTGCTAAGTGGATTTGATTGACTGTTTGTGTGTTTTGTTTTTCTGTTTTAATTTGCAACTGCTTAATGGACCAGTGCACTACAATCAAGCTAGCAGTTGCATAGAAAAGTGGGGACGTAGATCAAGGACATGTCTCTACAAAAGTGGCAGAAACTTAAATATAGCAGTTGTTAAAACTGAGTATCTAACTGTCCTGTCAAGCTAACTAGAAGTAATTCGTTGAAAGGCACAGAGAAAATCAATGGTAAAGCAGCTGCTGAAGCCAGTCCTTCTAAGTGCCAAGCTCATGGTCTTGAGCTATCTCGTGTCTTACACTGCTCTGTGCAAGGTGACATGAATTAACCCTTTAAAATCAGAGTGCCAGAAAGAGACAGAGGTTTAAGAGAAGACTTGTGAGATGATTTTATAAAAAACTGCTTGCATATGGATCTCTGTCTGTCACACTCACATATACCTACAGCTTAGTTGCTGAGTCTCCCTGGTTTTTTCATTTAGTTTCAGCTTTTCTTCTTCTATCTCCCACAGCTGGACACCTTGGAGCCCATTCTAAGTCCCTTATTATGGGCTACAGAGTATCTGGGTGAGCATAGGTGCAATTAATTTCTCTTTACCTTTTCCTGTTCTGTGAGTAACTGTTGGTATATAAGACCTTCTTGCCTTATGATGAGGAACAAGAAGGGAATAGCAAGCTGATTCCCAAACATCTAAAAATGGGAAACATTAGCCTTTCCTCTTAGCTCATGCCTCCAGTTTCCCCAGTCTTGTCCACCCCAGCATCACAGCCAGCTCAGACACGTCTGCCCTAACACAGCATATTATTGCTCCCTTTCCTCCAGCAGCAAGAACTACACCACAGACAACTGACTGCCAGCTTGTGTGGTGACCACACTATACACAGTTTTCCTTGCAAAAGGAAAGTTGAGCTTGATTTCTGAGGACATGGAGGTGAGCACCTGTTGGAGCCAACGCTGTTATGAAACGAACTTACGCATTAAAGCGAGCCCGTACCACCACTCGGCAGAAGTTCCTGAATCTGTGCTCACGGCCAACTATGAAAAGGGGTTTGTCGAAATACGGGTGATTCTCTCGCAGCTCCTCCTCCTGGACTTTCCTTTTGAAAAAAATGTACATTACTAAGTGTTACACATTATCCCTGGCAAAAATATCCTTTACATTTTGTTGTTTTTTTCATGTTGACTCTGAATACTTTTAACATCATACAGAGAATAGTTAATACAGAAAATGTGCACTCAGACTTTTGATTTTTAAATACCTTTTCATTTCAGCTTGTTCCTTTTTTTCTTGGATCATCTTTATCTCACTGTCTTCTCTCTGTGCATTTCTGTATCTCACTGTGTTGGAGTGCTAAAAGCAAAATGATTCCTTTTAATCGAGGTCTAAGGGTTGTTATTTTTTAATGTTTCAGATGAAAGCAAGATACGGTATTTTACATAGAAATATTCAAATGAAATATCTTTATTTCCAAATATACTGCACATCAACTCAGTCAAGCATACTGCACAGTATTTTCTATCCACAGCATAAGGCTCCTTATTTTCATCAAGGTTAATTTCAGTTCTAATTTCATGCTTGAGGCTCCATCCAATCTAACTTTTAACTTTAAAAACAGAGGTCCTGCAAGACCAGCCAACCTCTCTGAACTGGAATGAATACCATCAAAGTTACTAAGGGCAAAGACTGGAAAACAACAGGCTTTAGATACCCTTTCAGCTTCTCAAGCCTGCTGCACGGCTGCCAGGCTGCAGGGCATGCAGATCATATAGGTAGTGACTGCTGAGTGCAGGGATGAGGGAGAAGGAGATAGGGAAGGAGGGAGGCAGGATACTGTCTGAGCTCATGCAGTGGAGGAACCAATCAGCATTACTATTCTGAGTTATGTGAGTCTTTGAAGCACTCCTGGTGCAGTAATGCTGGGTGTTATCCTTGCTGTTACATACTCACAAAGCCACATCTGCTTTAGTTACCTTTAAAGACTGAGATAGTTTGGAAATGTGGCGACTAATACTGCATCTTGAAGTTTCATTGCCACAGAGATCCATCAAATACCATATGAATTTGCAGAAATGAAAATGCACTTAATTGCATGAAAGTACACCACAGTGAAATCCATGATTACTATTATCCATTTTAGTCTTTGTTCCTTTTTCTGACAGCTCTGCTGCTTGGAAAATATTGCTAAACTTTTGTCAGAAATTTTGAAGTGCTGTTTTGCCAGCCTGAGTGGTTTGTATAATTCCAAAGTAATGCTTTTTAAGGTGTCCTGTGCAGCAATTGTTGTGTTCCTAATGCAGAGTCTACAGATTTATTGAATCTATCTCAGCAAATGTTCCAAAACCATGAATCTACCAGTGAAATAACCACGTTGATTATTTTGAGGAAAATTCTAATGCAATTACAGCATTTGATTTATGACTTCCTTTCAAGATTTCAAAAGACAAATTGCAAGCAAGTTCATAAATGGAATTACTCTTACATAAGTATTTATTTGATAGTATATAGTCTAATTTCTTATATTCTCAAACTGAAACCAGCATTTCTATGAGAACTTACATCTTGAGTCAATGTTTCAAGAGATTTTCCTCTGCTGATTCGCTGGCTGTTTGAACCATGTCTCAGTGACCTGAAACAATCATAATCAATTTAAAATACATTTCAAGATGAAATTTTGACCTTTATAAAATGACCACTATAAAGCACTTCTCTCCAGCCACCCAATATCTCAAATTCTTATCATTTTTCTCTTGCTAACATCAGAAGCTTATATGCTTTTCAATTGTTTTCAATCTGGTCTAACATAAGCCAATTTCTGTCCTTCTGATCTTTAAATTGATAGCTTTGTAGTCAGCAAAGGAAATGACATTTGAAATAAAAAGGCATTTTTTTCCATTTATACAGTACAATGATTTTCATTATGGTGAAGAATGCTGAATTCAGTTCTTTGTACATGTAAGTGGTTTTGGCTTTTCACGTGTTAGGGACTGCTCAAATTTAACTCCTTTTGTCACCTTTATTTTAAGAATATTTAAAACCATTCCTTCTGTCCATTTTTACCTGCGTTCCTGTCTTATATGATGCTGGACACTAAGTATTGACCTTTCCTTTGCTGGCTGCCCCTCAAATGATCCGCTCAGCATGCGTTGTCTAGTGCAGGCCCTACGAAGAAATGTAAAGATGATGACACAGAGTTTTCAGTATAAATGATCATTTCAGAGGTAGCACATTTGAAGAAATCAGCTTGGCTTTGTGAAGAGCAAGTACTTCAAGAACAATAGAGTATAACAATACAAGAGCAATGGACTTTCAATGAAAGTATTTCCAAGGCAATGGACCCCCACTCAGCAACACAACTGGTCATCTGATGAACCTTCTCCATGCCTTAGCAAGGACCATCCATGACTTTTTTTTTCAATTTGATGTAGAATTTTTGGTCCCTCAAGACTTCACTAAGTGTGGAAGGAGTCAAGCAATGCACTAACCATCAGTAAAACCAGTTTCTCAGCAATAAAAAGGGGAATAGAACAAGTACAACAGCAATTTTAGTCCCTTTAAGGGCTATACATACACACTTAGGACCTAGAACATAACTTGGAGTGTTCAAAACAACTGGAACCACATCCAGTGTGAAATTAAAAGCTGCACATTGGTGATATTCTGTAATATGAAATGCCTGCTCTCTGGGAATGCAGTCAACTTGCAGGATTTTGTTGGGTGGATTTTCTCATTTGTTTTCTCATTGTTCATTTTGTTTTTTGCTTAATTTTGGCTAACACATTTTACACATTTTGGCAGAAATGAGTATTTGTTGGCCAGTAAGTGTGCAACAGCTAAACAGAGCATGTGTACCTTTGTCTTGATGGCTACAGTGAAATTGATTTGCTTAAGAAAAAGTGAGCTTTCCACTAAAAGAGCTCACACAGATCCCTCTGATGGCTGAGATATGGAATTTCAACACTGGAAACATACTTTAACTTTTCAGAATGGTTTGATTTAAAGTTTACACTGTGCATTCCTTATTGATAATTTTTTGTTATGAGACCATTTAGAGAAACACAAGACGCAGCTGGTAATAGTCCATACTTTTTATTGAACTGAATCTTCATTTTCTTCATAAAAGATGAAAAAAGCTATACAAAACTAAAATTAAAACTTTGTGTAACCACTCTATCTGCCAGTCTGTAAGGCCTAGATAAATGCCTTGGCAGCATGGGATGATCACGCTTGATAGCAGAAGGTGTTCATGGCATGTTCTTTCCCCACTGTGGCTTTGTTTTTCACTCTTCTCCACTTTTTCTCCTTCCTTTGGATTTATACACATAAATGATACAAATAGGAATCCAAAATGATATCTGGAACAAAAATGAGAAGCTTAGAATGCTTGCCAGTGTCACCACTGCCAATCAGATTAGCATGCTAGAAAAATACATTGTGCTACACTTGCTATAGAAAGCATTAGGTTACCCTACACTGAACTAAAGTATCATGACATATAAGAAAATTACTGCATGTCTTATAAAACACAGCTCATCTTAGAAAAATCATTTTAATACCAAAGGATTTCAAGCATTATATTGTGGAGGATGATACCACATAACGCTGTCAGAAAACAATCGAGATATTTGAATACCTTCGCAATTTTTGATTGAATAAAAGGAAAAAAGGGAAAGAATTATTTCCTAAAAATAGATCCTATCTCACTCCATTAAAATGATGATCCAGTTTTTCCCCAGCACAGAGAATGAAATGTTCTTGAGTGTGACTGCTGTATAGAGGCTTCTTGGTGTGACAAAGAGGGTAACTTATCTCTTTTTTCCCCTGTAGATATAAATGATTATGCTCTGCTTCTAATAGCTAAAAAGTATTTTCTTAACATCAGAACGTAACTTGTACATAAACTTTTCATGCTTTTGCACATAGTAACTTGAATTCCAAGTTACATAAACACTTAGTGCTCATAATAAGAGAGCTTTTAATGCTCCAGCAAGAATTCTTTACCTGAATAATGAACAAGATGGCTTATTTGATTGTTAATAATATTGTGAAATAGATATAGCCATATACTCTGGCATACTATGGCAGAATGAGCATGCATAAAAGGTAACACCTGTAGAAAGACTTAGTATTTATGATCACTAAGTTAGATTCCTGAATTTGTATTCAGCATTTACATCCATTGCCTCATTTTCAACACCTCTGGAAGCCCTGCAGCTCTTGTGAAATCAACAGAGCAATAATGAAATATCAGCTGTTTAACACAGAGATCAGAAATTTTCATCAAGTAATTGCAAAGAAATATTTTTGTATTTCCAGAGAAAAAGACTGGTGAAAAGGCCTTGTCTACTTTTGACAGACTCTCTCCTGGCATTCTCCACTTTATGGGAATTAGTGCCTTGGGAATTAATCTTCCTTGTATGAATTTTATGGGAATTAGTGCCTCGGGAACTATCGTTTCTTGTACGAACTCTTAGTAAGAGCTATGCTTAGTTATCCTTTTGACTCAGAATCTGGATTATTTTTCAGCTTCTCAGACGCCTAGAACTGCAGATCTTTGGGGACTTTTGAAAAAGATGGCAGGTGCCGTGAATTTTTCAGAATTGCAGCATTACCAGTTTTCAAGTCCGCACTAGAGTTTGTGTTCTCATTGCAGACATGTACATGTACATGCCTCCTCTCCATGTCTGCCTGTGAGCCACGTGTCCAGGCTTTTAGCCAGCTCACAGCCAGTGCAGATGTAGGACCCAATGAAGTTTCATTGTACAGAGATGGCCAGCACCACCTGCCATGTCTTGGAGTATTTTGCTTTGCTTCCAGCTGCTGCTCCAGCAGGGTACAATAGCCCTACACATTTGTGTATTACCTGCCATCTTCCAGAGGATGTTTTGGGCATCCTCTGGCATCTCGCACATTACTGTGTGTCCATTTGTGAACAACTTCATTGAATGCTTGGTCAATTAATTTAACTAATGATGTTTGGAAGGTATTAAAGTAACCACAAGGTGGGCATCTAAAGACAAAGCAGTCAGCTAAAGATCTCATTGGTCTCCATTACCTTTACTGATTAGGCCTCTGTGTAGGTGGTAGAGTTCATCCCTTAGCTCACAGGCAGATTTGGCTACTTAGAGCTGAATCCCACATCAGGCACAATCAACCTGCCACAGTGTTAAAAATTTACTCCTACGTGGTTTGAAATTTGGAGTTTTAAAAAAAACACTTTTCTTGCCTTGATACATTTTTATGTAACTGTAGCTGCTCAGAATCTTTTGACCTTTCTTCAAACAACAAAGGCAAATTTACCCTTTTTAGCTTAAATTGTCCTTTTCATCTTCCTGTACCACCTCTCTGAGGTATTAGATAGGTTTATTTTCACTTGTGGAGGAATAAGGAAGGTATGAAACAAAGGAAAAAAACCAGAAAGTATGTCAGCCTTCTGGACTTTATACTCACCTTGCAGAACTCTGAACACAGTTCAGCAGCTGCAAACAGCATGCTCCAAATTTGTCTTGAAAAGTGCAAATGTAATAAAATATCCTGAAAGAGAAAAGGCAATTTTTTAGGTAATCAGAAAGTCAGGTGAAGATCACACAGAAAAAGAGATTACTGGCATACCATGTAGTTTGTACCACCTACCTTGTATTACCTGCAACCAATTAGGAGGTCCACATTTTTGAAGTCCTTCAAGTATTTCATGCTTTGGAATTCCTGAAAAATAGTCATGAACAGAGTATTCGAGTAACATTCTTTGACCAAGTGTAAAATGTTAAAGGTTTTGATCAATAATTCAAAATACTATACCTTTCATAAATATTCTGAGGTCTCTTGCAGAGGGTAAGCATGTGGCGCACGCTTGGATTTTTTGGTCAGGCATCCTTTCCCGCAACAAGTGTCCACTCATCTTGCATTCCAGTATAACACTGATTTGGGTTTTTTTTTTTCTGTCTTTTAATGAGTGAGTATTTATGTAGTAATTGTAGCAACTGCATATATTACTACATACTTTTGTTGTTCTCCCTGAAATGTGCTCACACTGAAGCCTTAGTACTGTGGTGCACTTCAGTGCAGTTATCAGCATCATCCAGCACTGTATTCACTCTCTAAGACTGTCTGTCCTTACTATATTTTTCTATGCTCTCATACAACTTGGAATATATGGTTAAATGTGACAGGCTAAGATTCATGGGAAATCCACCTGAGAGGCATTACACTGTTTTTTTCTTTCATTTATAAATTTAATTTAATAAGGCATTTAATAGCAAGCACAATGCACATTTTCACCACACCTACACTACTGTTTTTTGTGGGAAAAATACACTATTTTTTAAAGAAATCTGAATCTGGCTGGTGAAATAAAATGGATTATTTATGCAACTTGGATAAGTCAGGTTTTTTTCTTTCCTATGTTTTTTCTTGTTTCCTTCATTATGTCTCTAAAGCAAAAAACCAAATAGTCACTTATTTTCTTTAGTGACTGCCCAGGTAGTTGAGCTATGGTAGGAGACTTTCCTTTGTGACTATTATTACCATTCTTGCCTTGCTGTTTCAGCTTCTCTTCTCACAGATGTTTATATAATAACAATTATATAGATGTTTATATAATAACAATTTTTATTTGACTGTGGAAGAATCAATAAAAGCAACGCAGAAGAAGAAACCTCAAGTGGCTATCCAGTCTACCACTTCTCTCGAAATGGGACCAATTCCATACCTGCAGTGTTGGAGACTCCATAGCCCAAAAACTCTGCTTCACAACTGTGCTTTGCAGTGATCCATAACATGATGTTCACGCAGCACAAAAACCCATGAAACAGAGTAGTTTCTTTCCAATGGATATGTGCATTCCAGTACTTCTTTTCGTTAGTCTTTGCATCAGGCAGGTGAAATCCAGTGACGCCATACACTTGTGGAGATTTTGGAAGGTGGTGACTAAGTGTGGATTTTGCATGCGATGACAACAATCATCAGCGGAACTTACCTGGAACATTTGTTTTGAGAAATGTACGGGGTCAAACTCTCAAAGTTACGAAGAAAGAAATCATACTCTTAAGAGAGAAAACATAAAATATATGCCAAGAAATTTGTTGCAAGTCAGAACCAATTAATACAAGTCAGTTATTTAACAAAGGCAAATTTCTAATACAGGATACCAAAGGTACATCTCCTAGGATCATTGAATCATAGAATCATTTAGGTTGGAAAAGATCTTTGCTCATTCTCTGTATTAGTGTTCAGATTGATTTTATTTAGAAATAAACTTTATAGCTTTCCTAGAAATCACTGTATTTTGCAGAAATATCTGTATGAACAAAGTCTGAATTATCTTCTAGCATATTAACAATATGAATTGTTAATTCATATTGAATATGAACATGTTATAATAGAATAGGATACTTAATTCAAGCAATTCTTTCTCCTCTCTCTTCCTTCCCCATGCTCCTCCCCTCCTCCATTTTCAGTTTCAAACAAAAGATAAATGCACTTCATTCAGTTACTTGTTTATGAAACTGAATGTTCCACTTGAGCATGAGTTATGTTACTCTCTCAGGACCAGGAAACACATCAGACCAATCTTGTCTAGAACAGTGAAAATCCTATTGCACATCCCCAGCATCAGTTTATGGTTTGACTATAGCATCAGCTGTAATGAAAAGCAAACAAAAAGCTGCCCACTTGAAAAAACAAAGTTTCCCAAATTGTCACAAGATGTATTTTATATATATGTTGTAGTCTCCTCCCCTGGAGATATTCAAAAGGGGTCTGGAGGTGGTTCTGGGTAACTTGTTCTGGGTGGTCCTCTTTGAGCAGGAAGGTTGGACCAGATGATCTCCAGAGGCCCTTTCCAATCTCAACCATTCTCTGATTCTATGCAGCACAGTTCAATGCACACCAGAATCAGGTTTTGCACTATTGACACTTTGATTATATTTTGGACTATGTGAGACTTTTAATTTGCTAATTTTCCCCACCATTCTGTGCTGTTTACAACTTATCCTCAGCACTAGAGAGAATGAACTGATTTATACACAACATCCTGACTGGACCTGCTCTACTCTCTCTCTCTACTTCAGAAAGCCAGTGGGAGTAATAAAGGACCAGACTCCATTCTTAGATAGCGATCGAGCAAGGAATGAGGGTCAGAAGAACCACAGGTATAAAACTTGCTTTTAAGAGGAAAAGCAGTGCTTGAAGCAACACAGAATGAGAGAAAAGGGTGAAGAACAGGAGAAGGTAAATTTGCTAGAAGTGGTTATTGCTGCTGAGGGAAATGCATTGTAATTTTCAGAATGGAATGGAGCTGTTTGCAATTTAGAGGCACTATTAAAAGGGACCTTGTTTTGAAAAAGTTGTTCTAAATGTCTCTAACTCACTTGTATTTTATTTCATTTTTCAAGGTTGAAATCCCCATCTCAGAACGGATTTATGTGAAGAGTTAAGGCCTTTGTGCTCTGCCAATGACAATGGTTATGCAAAGCCCTGATCAGAGTCAAAGTACCAGGACAGTAGTTGCTACATCCTTGACTTGGTTCCTATGCCTAATTGCACAAAGATCTCAAGGTGAAGGTTGGCTTCTCAACAAGGATGTTTGGAAATGAGACACTTCCCTGTGAGTGCGGCAAGAAAGCTGCAGGAAAGCAAAGATACCCAAGACATCAGTTTTGCTGCAGAAAGTAACAGCAGATGAGCAGGTGAGACACCTAGAACTGAGTGCATGAACCATCTCGCTTGGTGTTCAAGGGCTATTAACGTCCTCCTTCCTCATCTTGGGGAAGAAGATGTCAAGCTGCAGTTTAGCATATAAAAAGGAAAAATGAAGTTTGGATAGGAAGGATGCGCAAGAGAAACATGAAGTTATCTTCATGTACTCATGTAATGCATGGTCCTTCTATACAGTTGGTTATATTGAAACATTCACAATTTGATTAAAAAATAATTTTGCAAGGTTTAAAAAGTAGCTGAGGGCAGCGGGGGAAAGGTCAGAGGTGGACGTAGGCTGGAACAGACTTAAAATTCCCTTTCAGCACAGCAATTTTATCAAGTTGAAGTTGCCCACGGGCAGCTTTATTATATAAAGGTATTGCTTTAGAAAAATGCTTCTTAATTCAGGTAGACAAAAATTAAAATTATGCTAGAAACAATCTTTTCAGAAGGGCCATTCTGAATTCTCCCTTATTATTCCTGGCATAAATGCCATTTCTTCTTTTGTCAGATACCCTGAATAGCTGAGAGTCACCTAATTTTATGAAAGAGCTTACAGAATTTACAACTAAAGCAAAAATAAGAACTAGAATATCTCAGGTATTGAGAATTTGAGTTTTCCTGTGTTACTTAAACTGAACCTGAAGTTTCAGCTGTAAATCTTATCACTTCTTTTCCTGCTTGTAAAATTCCCCTGCATCAACATGCTGTCACTGTCATTAACATGGAAACACTGGCAGTACTTAGGACCAGTCAGCCCATCACTGGCAATCTCTATCAGTTTACCCACCAGATACGCCATGAACACAATCTTCTTATGCTGTTGCATTGCAAGTGTCATTAGATCAGAGCTTATTTAACAATTTTTTGTCAATAACAAGGAACAATAAACAGTATTTTTTCTTTTTCTCAGGAGAGAGAAGACTCTTTGTAAACGACTTACAATCAGCCCAAGAAAGCATTAGAGGACATGTGATCCATGCTTTTCTTACTTGACAGAAGTTCCCTCCTTTTCTCTGTGCTCCTCAGAGTTTATTGCTGATGATCCAGGAAATAGATTGGAAAACTCAGTAAATGTAGATTAAATTAACAGAGTAAATAGATAATTAAAAATAAAATAGTAGATGAGTAAATGGAAACTTTATTCTTCCACCTCTGAAACTTCAGAGGAATTCAGGTGAATTGATAAGAAGTCCCTTTAGATACAAGACTTTGTCAGAAGCCATGGTCTGAAGGATCAAGTGGAATTCAGCAGGATTGAAACTGGCAGGACTGACTTCTGGTTCTATCCTTGTATCTCTGAGATCTTAGTGAAATCCAAACAATGGTTTGCTTGGATTCTCCTCCCACTATTTTAGACTTCGAAAAGGAGAAAGTTCTGTGCTGATGTGAGAATTCTGAATTTCAGTTTCCAGAATTTAATTTTTTTTTTCTATCTAAGAAAGAATGGAGCTTCTACAATGTCAAGGTTTAAAAAATACATATATTTGAATATATAAAAGTAGGGTTTTTTCTTTTGTCTACATTTTTCATCTGCAGTATAGTGTATGAAACACACCAAACAAACTGACATTTGTGGAACCCTGGAGGTGTCAATAACATTTCACAGTTCTCATACAACACAGAATTTCATTACAAATATTCTACTGAAATACTGCCAGGATGCCTGTATCTAAACCAGTATTTTTAGAAGTATTTTGCTTATTCTATCTGTAAACGTAGTTCCTCTAAAATCAAGGCACACAACTGAAAAAAAAATGCTTATGAATAGCACACTAAATTTTGTTAAGATTGAATACTTATGGTATTGCATTTACATTTATCAATAATATTTTTACAATGAGTATTTATTTCAATCAGTAATTGTTTACGTTGTCAGTACATAGGTTTAAAGACAGAAGAAGTTTCAGGTTAATTTCTGCAGTTTTCCTGTGCTGTATTCTTATAGAGCACTAAAAAGAACCAGAGCTGCAAAACTTCTCAAACAGTATTCAAGAAACTTCATAATTCAGAAATCACACAGAACCCGTAGTTCATTGCTCCACGTAAAACACTCCCTTACTTAATCTGTACTTTTCAGATCAGTATTCCTATTAATACCGTGTATTTACCTGGGACCTCTCACTGACAAAATACAAACATGAATATAAAAACAGTGAATTGCAGTATTAATGCACCTTATATTGAGAACAGTCATACTAATGTACAACCAACAGTGGCATGAAAAACTGCAGCATGGAGTTACCTAAATGATAAATACAGAAATAAGTCTTGGAGAGTTAGGCTTGCATTATTCACTTATGGTGCTAAGTAGTTACTTGATATGGAATACCAAAAGGAGTGATCATTATTAGAACATTCAGGAAATCTTTCTACAGAAGTCATGGTTCTGAAATCTTCTTCACTGTCCATTTGGACTAGCTGTAGTCTATGCTTTCTAGCACACAATCCCTGAAACATTTATGTGCAGATATTTGTAACAACCAGGCTAGAAGTCTTTAGGCAAAATAATACTCATTATGAACAGACATGTTTTGATTAATTTAGAAGGAAGAAGTGAAAATAGCTGAAACACGATCTTACTGCATGATACAATTGAAATATATACTGAAGAAGTACAATTCCTCTCTTTTTGCTGTTCAAGCATGTAAAATCGCCACAGAGAAATTAATCTTTGATAATGAAGGCAATAGAAGTACTACAAAGGGGTACACTACTATGAATACTATAGATGCAGTAACATTTGTGATAAACAAGGTTATGAGAATTCAGATGACAGTCAAAACAATATCAAATCACATCTGACTCTTACCTTAGAATTTTATTGATTGCTGTCTCTTTTTCCAGAAGGTTTCTTGCTCTGATGCTGAAAACAGATTTACGGAGCTATAAAATTAAGAAAAAGACAGCATACTTTTTAATTGGCTTAAAATACAACGTGTGACAGATCAGTTAAATAGAATGATGCTGAGTGCATAAAAAGGATGGTGAAAAACAATCAAAGTGCTTATTATGTACATCTTTTGGCCTTCCAATCCCAGTCCTTAGGTAGTTCTGTGTAGAAAGAAGCAGATAGTTTTGCTGGCTAGTACAAATTTGCTTTATTACACATTTCTTCTCCAATTGGCCAAATCACACTGTTTTGCTACTCCTTCTCCATTTGAATTTTGACTAGGCTGGATCTTATTCTGGAGATGCCTTGATTGTACAAAAGAGCCAGCAGACAAAGCTCAGATGTATCATTTTAATGTCTTTTTTCTCCCACAGATACACAGAAAAAATGTGTTGAGCAAAATATGCTTATGCTTGCCTCTGGTCATGAACAGTGTTTTAGGAATCTTCTTGTGAACAGGACTTCCTGAATGTGAAATGAAAGGACTGAGATACATGAAAAAACAAGCAAGTGATTAACAAACATGGCAAATCAAGGAGCAAACCACAGCTGAATAATTTAGCTCAGGAATTGCACCTGTGATGAACAGAAAGCCTCTGGCACATTGTAAAACTTAAATCTGTCAACTCTTTGAGATCATTACCTTGAAGAAAATGGTTGAGAGAAATTTGGAAACTCTTAGCAATCTGTCCTGGCTTTCATCAATCTAAAAGGGAACCTTTAAGCACATTTCTTTACATATTCTTTAAATTTTCTAAAACACTAGACCAAATCCAGAGTAATTTGACAAATAATTTTGCCAGAACTTCTCTGAAGACTCACATTGACTCCGAGTCACACCAAGATCTTACTTTGTAGATAAACAGAAGCTTACGAAATACCTTAAAAACTTGTTAATTATACTGGTTGGGCTTAACAAAATGGATACTGCTTTTTAAACCACAACTGAACAGCAAGCTACTACGTCTTTCCTACCCCTTGCCTTTACAAGTGTGGCCCCTTTAACCTTTCTCATGTACTGGCTCTTCTCTGTACAGCCTGTAGAAGTAATAACACAGATGATTTGCAAACACCCCTACTTTGAGACTCTGCGGGTTCTTTAAACAACCAGCAACTTGAAAATGGAAATGAGGTATGCAACACTTCGAAATGTAGTTTGGAAAATAAGGTACTGGAGTTTCAGTTACGATTACAGAAAGAGTAATAAACTTGTTGAATATTTGAATCTAAACAAGAAAAATTTACATTGCCTGGATATGGTTAACACAAAAATAAACTGAAAATCTTAGTACGAGATATACCTGCTGAGGAATACACACAGCGCAGGCAGCTGGGTGTGCAGCTGCAGTGTGAGCTGCAGGTTGAGCCCTGTGGGTGCAGGAGCCTGAGCCCAAGGCAAGAGGCTGTGAACTGATGACTCTGCCTACCAAAGACACAGGGACCTGTGGCACTCAAAAACATGGCAGGAACTGATGACTCCAGACTTTTGCTTCCTTAGACTGTGAGGGTATAAATGTCTGGGGTGCCTTTGCTTGAGGTCTTTTCTTGGAGGCACCCAGCTCAAGCTGCTATTTTGTTATTCAGTTATTTTACCAAGATTAAATAATTTTAAGGATCTGGACATCTGGGACTCTGCTTTAGGAAACCTGGCGTGATTGTGTAAGTGCAGGGTGTGTAGCTGGGGAGGGGACTTGGCACCAGCTCAGATGATGCACGAGTGACTGCCAAAGGGGCTCCTGGATGGTCAGACAGGGAAGTAATATACCATTATAATAAATACTCTGTAGGTATAAATATGTCATATATTAAAACACATTTGTGTAGGTTTTAACTCATTTGCAGTGCTTGACACAGGTTTAGTGATTTTATCAGCATTTGTACCTTATTATGGATTTAGATACATCTGATATAATGCTGAAAGCAATGGCAACTCTTTCACATATTTTCTTTTCCTAATGTCAGTAGAATCCTGTGTAACATTTTTCCCTTAGCAGGGTTGCAGAAAGAAGCCTCTAAATCATGAGAGCATCTATTTTACAAGATGTTAGTTAATAATTTTTTAGGGCTCAAACTTACGGGAATAATGAGGGTGGAAAAACAGAAGTTTTCTCTCAGTTCTTTTTTCCCGTTCTAAATAAATGCTTTGGAATAATTGCAACTACATGAAACATCAGAGAAAAAAGGCATGCTACCTAGTAACCTGTTATATCCATTTATTTCTAGTAACAATTCTTGTTAACATCTTTGAAACTGAAAAGATTTCAAACATAAGAAGTATTAATTTCCTACCAATTTTCTAGTTTTTGCCCATCTGATTTTAGTTAAAAAAAAGTTGAGTCATATAAATTTTTCTTGAATTTTTCTACATCTCCTTATCTGTCATAGACCACTTCTTTCCAGTGTTTAAATTAGGTGACAGAACACCTTGGCCTTAAAGGCTGTGGACCAAATAAAGAAATTCACCCAAGTCATCAACAAGGGAACATGCCCTGGGAAAGCAGGAATGAGGAGTCTGTGTATTTCCAAGGACTCCAAAAGGATGTTGAGCAGTCACTCAGTGCTTTCAGCAAGCCAAATGTTAACTACCTAGTGCCAGCAAGAACATCTAAAGAAAAGGTGCTGGCAGGTCTAGGACAAGGGCTACTTACAGACTACCAGGGATGCTGAACCCTCACTCTAGCCAGCAAGACTACCAAAGCAGACTGTGATGTATGTTTTGCATAAAACAACTTCTAAATCCCTATGCCACCCCAGCTGGAAATGGTTTGACCCCCTGTGCCTGATGCCTTCAATGAACACCGTAGTTGTCTGCTGGGGATGTGCAAGAGCTGTGCTGTACTGTGACGCTTGGCTGTCACACAGCCAGAGATATGAAGGGAAGCTGTGGGAAGGAGCACATGTCTGGAGTCACTGAGATGGGAGAGAAAAGACTGGGTTCTGTTTGTATTTTCAAAGCTGTTTATGAATTTTATTTAGTGATGATTTAACAAATAAATAATAGAATTATAGAATCGCAGAATATCCTGAATTGGAAGGGACTCAAAAGATCAGGAAGTCCAACTCCTGCCCCTGCACAGGACACTTGAAGAGTCACATCATGTACCTGAGAGTGTTGTCCTAACACTTCTTGAACTCTTTCAGGCTGGTGCTATGACCACTTCCGTGGGCATCCTGTTCTAGAGCCCAAACACCCTCTGGGGGAAGAACCTTTTTCTAATATCCAACCTAAACCTTCTCTGACACAACTTCAGGCCATTCCCCTCAGTCCTGTCACTGTCACCACAGAGAAGAGACCAGTGTCTCCTCCTCCTCTTCCCCTCAAGAGGAGATTGTGGACCGTGATGAGGTTTCCTCTCACTTTCCTCCAGGCAGAAGAGATCAAATGACCCCAGCTGCTCCTCATATGGCTTTCCCCTCCATGCCTCCATTGCAATGGAGATTGATATGAGAACATGTGTAATGTGATGTGTTACATCACATTATTTGTGCAGAGTGCATTTACTTTTCCCTCAATTTTTTCAGGACTAGTTGTGAAACTTGCAGCTGAGACAGGACATCCTTAGGCACTGACCTTGGTCTAAGCACACCCAATGGACTGCAGCTTAGGTGAAGTTTGAAGGATTTTTTACAATCCTGTCTGTGTCTGGACTGTGATGGAATTTAGATTGGAGTCAGGTATCCATTCTTTAATCTAGGAATACATAGGCATATACAAGATCCTAGAATTTGGTGCCTAGAGATCTCAGTAGTCCAAAATGGAATTCACAAAACAAGCTTGGCACTTCCGAGGATTACGACTTTTGAAGACAATGGCCCTTCTTTCTCTTTAGGAATCAGGACCCCTTCCTTCAGCAGAACACTGGTGAATTTACTTTGAGTTAATATCCAGAAGAAGCAATACAAGAAAATATTTTTAGATAAGCACAATTGATCCATTTCTCATATTCAAAGGAGTCAGTAGTCTGTCAAATAGCAACACACATATGTCAATATGCATGCTGAAGAAAATCAAACATTACTATAGATTTTTAAAATATGCATCCTTATTTCTATATTAGATAAATGAATTAAACTACTTCCCATTTAATTTTCCAAATTTGCATAGCACACCAGGCAAATGTAATGGGACTGTATAAACAGAAAATGGGTGTGATGATCAGTATTTTGTTTAATAATGTCTAGATGCCTCATGCTGGTGTAGAATGAGGCTGGCAATTAAAACTTATGATACCTGCCGAGTTCTGGAATGTGGCAGAGGAAATTATAAACAGTGTTAAGATAGAAAAGACATTACTCAATCAGACAATGTGAAATTAAATAAGTACAGTACACTCTACTGAGGTTATTTTAGGGTATATCTGTTTAGCCTGCTGGGTTTTTTTATTACAAATTGTGCTGTACTGTGAGGACACCCTCAGTGTATCTTTATTAGCCTTTATTTATTTATTTATTTACTTCTCTATACTGCCTGTAAGTACACTTCATGCAGAAACCACAGTGCCGTATAACTTTCTGCTAAAGAACATTATTTTTTTAGCATATGACACTGTCTTGAAATCACCTAACAGCATCTGATTACTCTAAAATATGTTTTCAGCAACACGCTTTATAGAACTCTTGAACTTTAAACTGCAAGGACCTGCTGTGGCAGGTCAGCAAATTCCCAATACTATTTCCTGGATGAAAAGGTTTTAGATGGATAGAATGTGCTGCTACTAAACCATGAATAAAGCTTGTGTCTAGGTTCTCACATTTCTTTGAGTTTATTTACACAGACATGACCACAGAATTAGGAAATCTGCAGGTAGTGCTTCTCTTCCACAACTGTTGAAACCCTTCTCTGCTTCTGTTGGCAGGACAGACTTCAGGCAGATAAAATAATTCAGTTCAGTCAGAGTGAACTTGGTCTGAATGCTACATCCCATGAAATCTCATTTGTCGACACGGACAAAGCAGCCGTTGTAAAATAAACTAAATCACAGAATATTGTTGCTCTGCAAGTGCCACCCGCTGCTTTGAAAAGGTACTGCAGACATTTTCAATAATGTTTATTTAGAAGTGTGTTTCAAAAATCCAGGCTTTCTACCCTGGAAGAAGAAAATCCTCGGCTTAAGATCAAAAGCAAAGAAACACATGAAAATATCTTTGGGGAGTGTCAGGAAATGACTATGGACCAGTCCTGCACACTAGATGGCTCAGCACTGCTGATTTCAGGGGGATCTGTGCCAATTTACACCCTCCAAGACATGGCTGAATTGTTTTATGTTTTGAGAAATGCTGTGTATTTTGGTTTAATAAGGTTTGATGTAGTTCTCTAGCAACATGTTTGCAGTGCCCAGATCTCAGCAAATGCTACATAAAGCAATTATTTTCAACTTGAATTTGATAAAGAATTGTATGCTATCAACAGGTAGTGGTGATGTAGTATATGATTTTTGTATCAGACTACTTCAAAGTTAGCAGAAGAGACAAGTGTTTGTGGGTGTTCAGGAACACAAGGTGAGACAAGACCATAAATAAATCATGAAATATGAATATCTGCAATATTTGCTTGATAGCTGAAAAAAAAAAGCTGTGCATGTAGCACATTTTTCTAAGGTAGTTTCTTAAGTGTTATATGAAAATAAAGAATTTTGGCCTAGTGTTGTTAATAATGCTCTTATAGGCAACTGCAGGACCATATGGGAACAGCCTGCTGTGCTATGCCAGAAATTCCAAGGAAGGGAAAAAAAATCATCCAAAGTTTCTGCTTCAGTTTGGAATTTGTTGTATGCCAATGGATGGTTTATGTAGACTTGCAGAATGAACAGATTGTTAGGTATTATATTGTTATTTAAACATGTTCAGCTTCTAGGGAAAATATGAAGAGTCAGTACAATAAGCAAATTATCAAAATAATTTTTATGGAAGAGCAAGGAAATATTTGGGAAGAATCTGTTCAAAGCTTGAGCATTCCATAAAACAAAGGATATTCCTGGCCCACAGGAGTTTGCTGTGTAGCCTCTCAAATGTAAAAGGTACATTCTGCCAATGTATCTTTGGTTTGAAGAGAATGGACTCTTTCAAAATGAGTGTGACAAAAGTCACATGATGAGTATGGAATGCCAGACTGCAAGTTTTTGGTAGATACCTAACAAAATGTTCACAAAAATTTAAACAAGTTAAGTGAATAAATCCTATAGGTAGCAGGGAATTTCTTAAGCTCTTGAAAACTGCATAAAGGCTCCAATTACAAGGGAACTCTAGAGATCCCTAATCCATCTCCCTCTCTCAAAGTAGAACCAAGTATTTTCATCTGGACTTTCAAAATGTGGCCCTTTGTGAGGTTGTCCTATGTAAGAAACAGGCTCATTACACAGTCAAGAAAGTGGTCTAGCATTAGATAAGTGCCATAAGGATTCAAAGGCTGTCCCTTTGGATCAGATGTCTAGAATGAGGAGTGGGCATAATCTCCTTAACTCTTGGGAGTCATTGACCTGAAATAGTCTTGATTCATTTTGGAGCCCTTGATTGCTGCCTCTCTCTTAAGGAAGGTAAAGTCCTTCTAATTAGCTGACTACTGGTCTGGAAAATCTACATGTCTTTTCATAACCAAGAACCTTTTTCACTTAGGTCTGGGAATGTGGACAAGGCTAATATTAGCACTCATAAAATCTCCAAAGACCTAAAGGAGGGGGATAATCTACCTCAGAGACATGGAGGAGCAGCTCCAGGGAAAGAGAATAATCCCTTTCTTTTCTGTCTTGTAACAACATGCTTGTTTTTTTTTACCCTTTGGTATACCTGAGTTTTAAACTTTCATAGGTTTAATGGGTAGAGAGAATGGTTTGGGTTGGAAGGGACCTTGAAAGACCATCTGGTCCAATCCCCCTGTAATGTGCAGGAACATCTTCAACTAGATCAGGCTGCCTAGAACCCCATTCAGTGTGCAAGTGAATGTTTTCAGGAATGGGGAACTCACCATCTTGCTGAGCAACTTGCTTTACCACTGTCATCATCAAAAAAAAAAGTTTCCTTATATATCAAGCCTGACTCTACCCTTGTATAGTTTAAAACTATTACCCCTTGTCCTATTGCTAGAGGCCCCTGTAAAAAAGTCTGTCCCCATACTCGAAGCCTCCTTCAACTACTAAAAGGCTGCTGTAAGATCTACCCAGAAGTTTCTCCAGGCTGAAAAATCCTCTTTCAGCTTGTTCTCATAGGAGAGGCAATTTCATCCTTCTGATCATTTTGGCAAGTGCACCCTTGGATAACTTGGCTTCATTTTGTTTTCTATCTACACAGTGGAGTCAGGAAGACCCTGTCAAAAGCTGATAAAGAGCACAGGGAAGATTACTCGTGGCAGCCAATAGCAGGTGGAGCTGAGCACTCCTGGCCAAGCTGATGTGGGGTTTTATGCATTCAGCTGGGTGTACAGTGCTGGAGGAGAAGGCTCCACTCCACACTTTGAGCTGGGGATCTTGAAGCTCTACGGAAGAAGGGACTGTCAGACTGAGCTAGACTGGGAATGGAAGATATGGACAGGAGTTTCAAGGGAGAGGTAAGGAAAGCCATTGCTTCTGGTTGTAAAAGCACATGCACCTGCCTTCACTAGAAAGAAGTGATTACTCTTGTTAATTAGTTCATGTGAATAAGTCCTGTGACTGGATGGAGGAGATGGAAAAACCTGGAGATAGAGATCTGGATTCTTTGGTAGAAGCAGGAAAAAGTAATATAGAATGTTCAAATAGAAAGGCTTTTCTGTAACTCAATCCCTCATTAACTCTTTCCTCCACACCAAACTGTGCTTTTTGTTAAACAATTGCACTAAAACTTTTGTCATGTTTGTATTTTGTTTTATTAAAGAAAAAGAGAAGTATGATCATATCTTTGTATTTTAATACATCTTCACAGCCTTTGTATCAAACACTTGAAATATTTTGGTGTAAAACTGATGAAGTAGAAAGAAAAGGCCAGAAGGAAGTCCTGAATTATGGTTCTTTTTGAAAATGGCAAAGTATCCAGTCCCTGGCCTCCTTTCTCTCAAAATGTAACTGAAAAGTGGCATTTTTTCAGGCAGACTTTTGAACATACTATGCAGAGGCAAGAGCAAAAAAGCAATTTAAAATCATCAGAAGACAGAGACAGACCACAACAGAACAGTCTTGCTACTATTGCAGTTGTGTCTTCTCCACTCTGAAGTCAAACATGGTCAGAGAAGTAAAACATTACCAGCTCAGATGTGTATTTGGTAAAATGCTTAATGAGAAAGAAATCTATAAATTGTTTATTTAGACACAGGACATTTTTATATATCCATTTTATATGAAAACAAGAAAATCTTTTAAATGCAAAAAAGTCAAAGAGATCATCTGATTTTCAGTAAACCTGAAATACATCACTGTATTCACATATATTAACTTCATTAGAAAGAACTGATGAGAACAGACATGGGACGAACATCATCTTTGAAAATCATGACTGTAATGAGCAAGAAAATGCTGGATCCATAAGCCATTATCATTCCAGCAGGTACATTGTTTTAATGACTTTTCTGAACATCATAACAAGATAGATTTTGGCATTGTGCTGTGAATGACAGGTAATAAGGAATAAGTAGGTAAGACTTGAAGCACTTGGCCTGTTTAATTAACAAGCAGTATACAGGAACCAAAATTGTAGGACAGAATTCAATTCAGAAATTAAGAAAATTAAGAAAAAGTTTGAATTTTCTGCAAGGTTTTCTAAAAGTTGAATGCATCTTAGAAAAGCAATTTGAAGGATTTCTGTGCCCCTCTGATTTCAGCCTTGAAGTTAAGAAGTTGAAGCCAATGCTCTACAGGCAACTCAGATGTATTTCACTGGACACATGATTTGTCGTTGATCTTATGTTAATTTAATTCTTTGTCCCCCTGAAACTTGCTGCAACTATACCTCAGGCTACGTGAAAGCCACTGAGATGTCCTTATTTTCTGCCAACTTCCTTTCTTCTCATCCACCCACTTCACACTAAAATTATGTTTCCATACTTCATCCAGTTCTTCTGGCCAAGAATTTACTGAAATACTGGTTATCTAAGGAAATTCCCAGCATACTGTGAATAATTTTCATACAAGTGTAGAAGTGTAAAAGAAAACTTCCCTCTCTGTCCCTAAAACTCCTCTTTTCTCATCTACAATGAACATTTAATACCCTTAATCTTTTAATCTTGTACCTTTTCCAATGTCTTCCTTCTCTCACCAGAAAATACCTTCACCTGCTTTCTACTACAACAGGGGAATATGCTCACTAATCTGAACAGTCTTGGTTTCTCTAATTTGATCATGGGTTCTTCAACTCATGGCCTGCAGACCACATCAGGACAGACTAGATCAGCACACGAGGGGTATGTCTGCAGCAAGATCACTGAGTTTAAGTAAATTTGCTTTGCAGGACCTCAAGTGGAGACCAAAAAATGATCATCCTGCATTTCCAGCATTGTTAAGTTCAGAGAACCCCAGAGAATCCCAATTTTACACACAAAATATTACAGATAATAATAAACAACTCAAACAAAGCACAGTGCTAAGCTGCCTATGAAACATCTGTATGTGAGAGAACCCAGGTGTTGCTGGCATTGGATGCAAAAGGAAAAACATGGTACAATCCATATCCACACATCTACTCAGACTCCAAACATTGACAGAGAATTCTTAGGAGATGTATAAAATGGAAAGAGCATTTAGGTATCAAAAAAGTGATTTTTTATAGTAATGTTTGGTTAATTTATAACTTTCACAACAGTTTAAAAATTTGGAAGAGTTAGAAAAAATGACTGAACTCTCAGATTTGACTAGAAAAAAAGGAATACAGGAAAGAAATCTGTTTTCCAAAGCTGTTCTTTTGATTTGGCATAGATGAAAATCATATCAAATGGATTGTAGTCATAGTTACAGTGATTTACACAAAAAAAATAATTTTTCCAATTCTTTCAAGAAGGTAGAATACTTTAAAAAAAGAAGAAGAATGCACAGAAAATCTACTCCCCATTTACACCTTAAAACAACTTTTAAAGGAAGTGGTTAATTACAATAATTTTAATACTGAAAACACTAACTAAATTAATTCTAAAGGAGAACATATATAAAATCTGCTTTATTGATCATCACCAATTATGGGGCAGATTGATTCTGAACACAAACCAGATTTTTAGAGGAAAAAAAATACTGCTGAAGTGGAAATAAGGGAAAATAATAGGAGAATATATGGGCTTCCTATGAATTCAGCAGGTGTGGAACACAGAGATAGTGACTTAAGTCCAAGACTAACTGGAGGGACTAGCCACAGTTCAGCTACCACAAAGGAAGGACTGGTCAGATCTGCCTGCAGGATCTCACCTTTTGATTCTATCTCTTAATTCCACTTTTTTTCATCAACTACAATGCAAAAGCATGTGAAAAGTTTCTGAAGCCATCCCACTGCTAACAGGAGCAGTGAGAAGGCATCCTGCCAGGTACAGAGATCAGTCAAATGTTTTGTCATGTTTCTTTTTGACAAAGAAAAGTAAAGGACAGATGTAAGGTTAATACTTAAGCACAACCAGTCATTCCAAGCTTGTTTTAAGGATATTTTTAAGAAGATTTGTTCACACAAAAGTGAGGTTGCCTTGGCAACCGTAACTATAGAAAGCTAGAGTAATTACTTTCAAAAATCCTTCTTAGCACTTTCTCCTCTTAATAGGAATCTGTAAATACCTTGTTTTAAGCTGCATTTATCAGAAATACTATTCATCATTGTTTCTACCCTTGAGGCATGGGGATCCTAAAGTATGTGCTTAAAGCAGGTTGAATAGTGCAAAGCCAATTTGCAAATGCTTATTTAAATTCAAAAATTAAAGTCAGATAAAGCATATTTGCTTTTGAAGGGAAGTGAAATTTTGAAAAGAATGCAGCATTCTGTTTTCATACTGCAAGATCACATTGAATAAACTGTGCCATGTATTCATCTGTCTTCAAACACAGTAACAATTCACTTTTGTAAACAGCAAGCAAAAGGAATTAAGATGGATTTAATATACCTAAATTATATTAATGTAAACAGATCTACTGAGCCACTGCACAGCTCTGCATTGCATACTGTGGACTTACCTGTGTGGCTGAGACAACTTTAAGGTCTTTGTTCATCTCTTCATTACATGGTAGAAATGTAC
The DNA here is from genome assembly GCA_013398615.1 of Brachypodius melanocephalos. NCBI lineage: Eukaryota > Metazoa > Chordata > Aves > Passeriformes > Pycnonotidae > Brachypodius > Brachypodius melanocephalos. Next base: position 46,162,783 of record VZSR01003803.1, read on the forward strand.
TCTGATTACCCTGGCATAGTGTTTGAGATCCATTATTAGTGATAGTTGGCATAGTTTTGCTAGCCCCTAGGCTTGTCATTTAATAACTTATCCAGTTTTCCTGCTGTGCTTCTTAAAGCAGATGATGTCCATTTAGGCTTGACTCCTTCCCACAGCCTTTTTAGCCTGATATGCCCTATTTTGCCACAGTCCTCCCTCCCAGGTCATGCTGCTCAGCTTTGGCTTACTCATGCCTTAGAATACATCAGCCACAAGAATGGGTTCTTGCACAGAACTAGGGATGGCAATGAACACTAACTTACAAATTGTCTATTTTCATTCATTATCAGAAGAGTAATGTTTTTCCCAACTCTCCTTTCACAATTCTGCCTCCCAGCTCTGCAACTCTGCCAGTATGGATGCTGCCTTGGGTTATGGTTGCAAACGCACACTAGGAAAGCCGGTTATACTATGTAACAGCAATGCATAGACTTTTTTTTTTTTTCTTGTCAGTGATTCTGTAACTTAAAATGTATTAAAAAAACACAGATGTTACTATTCAAAGAGGATTCAATAATGAACAATACTGAAACAGTACTGAAACATAACAATACTGAAAGTGCTTTTCTTTTGTCTATAAAAATGTCACTAAATTATGCAATATTACAAGTGATCAAGGACTGATATCTATGTAGACACCACTAGAAATGTGGGAAACCACTATCTTCCATGATGCACGTGAACATTTTTTCCATCCCTTTAGTTTTATAAGATGTCAGAAGTCACATACATTTACTTATGCTGCTGTATCATCATCATCATCATGGTCATCATTCCAAATAGTGTTAGTATTTTTCAAATCCAACCATCCATGGGAGACTAGCAGCTTTTAGCACAATGGGTATCAAATATATCTGTTCAGGGTCTGTTTTCTAGTGATTCCCAGATGTAAAGATATAGACACCCTATATCTATTATATAAATATAGGGTAATATCCCCTAAATAATAATTTTAAAATTTTTGCTTATCTTCAGTGATTACACAGAGATCTTAATAACTCATCCTATTTTTCTGCTCTGCTTGTTAAAGCAGAAGATGTCCATTAAGTCTCGATTCCTTCCTTTCCTCTTCCTTCCCACTTCCTTCAGTGAAGTGTTTTTTCAAGGTTGTAATAGTATCAAGGCACTCAAAAATCCACTGTGATACTCAGAAACTTTAATTTTCCACTAGCTTCTCAGTAATTAACAGCAAAACTATTTCAAAAATATTATTTTCAGATGATGCATGCTTTAAACAAATAATGTATCAAATCTTGAATTTTGAATTCAAAGGAGATGGGAAAATTTAAGCCAGAAGAGGATCTGCTATGATGACTGTTTTAGACTAAATTAAACATAACATTTTAGCCTATGTTCAATCATCCTAGCTTTTATTCACTTTTTATGTATTTTGACGAACTGAAAAATCTGATGCCTTTTCTCACAATACTCTAGGTAAGATATATACTATCCTACACTCCTGATTTACCTTTTGATCAATATATCTGTTTTCTTCAATTGCTGATCTTTTGGAGTGGTCACATGAGGAAGAAGATGCTGAAGGAAGCCTTCGCAGCAAACAGCTGGTATCTTGTTGCTGGCGATCAATAAACTGCTTCATAAAACTTTCCCTTGTGAACAAATAGAGGATATTGACACATTAAAACCCCAAGAAGAGTTAGTATTTGTTTTTCCTTATGACATATCACAATCCATTAGTGCTGAGATGGATAGACTCCTGAGAAAAAGTTGTACTGGGGTATAGATGTATAAGTGAAAAGAGTGCCAGAACAACTGATAACACTTGCATTCATTTATTAAAGAAATCCGTAACTGAATAGGGAGTTGGATCTCTTGTATGCAGATTTTAAAAAAATATTGGTTTTTATCTATTTATTTATCAATTAAAGTGCTAAATATTTCAAGTGCCTTTTGCAGTTTTCTGCTCTTTTGAGCTCATTAAACAGCAAGTTGTTACTTCAATGTAAATCAAATGCTGATATAATCCAAAGGAAACATACTCTCTGCATGAAATCCTTTCTTGAAGATTTCAAACAACATCTGTTCATATAACTGCTCTGAATGTCAGTATTAAGGCGCTTCAGCAATTCTGTGCCTCACATATGCCATGTTTAAAAAGCAGAAGCATTTCTGTTTACAACAAATATACATTCATCCTGCCGTATTTTAAGTTCAGTAGAGTTGCCTCTTTTCAGTGTAAACTATGTCAAAACTAATTTTTCTCTGGAGAGATATTTCTACATAGTACAATAGCTTGAGATTTAAAGATATGATTTGCTAGTGCTAGTTTGAAGTCCATTTCAGTAGTTAATAGGATCATGAGTGAGTACAGAATATGCTGGGAAAAACACAACTAGAAAGAAATACCAACAAAGATTAAGACTAGGACAAGAATGTCCTCCATATATAACCAAACAGTACTTTGATACTAAAACATCTGTGATTGTTCCCTTGAGGTTTGGAAGGTTGCTTTTCCTGACCCTTCTGACCAGCATTATTCCTTTCATTCAGCTAAGGTACTACAAACAAGTCAAACCAGTTGACTTAACTTCCTTGTGAATTTAATCAAAAGAAATGTAACCTTGGGAAACTCAGAACAATGGTGGCAATCTTTCACATCATCCTTGCTTCTGGTATGTGCTTGTTGAGGATATTGAAACAGGCATGGAGAGGATCTCTTCAGCCACCTTGTGCCATTTCAGCAGACTTTGCAGCTTACATATACTAGAGTAGCCCTTGGATTTCAGACTTTTTTGACACCAAGGAAAAATAATTGTACTCTAACTGATGATCACAGATTCTTAGAATGATTTGGGTTGGAAGGGACCTTAGAGATCATCTTGTTCCATCCTGCCTGCCATGTGCAGGGACACCTTCCACTAGACCAGGTTGTTCAGAGCTCCAGCAGGTCTGGCCTTGAACACTTCCAGGGATGGAGTACCTGCAGCTTCCATGGGCAACCTGTCCCAGTGCCTCACCACCCTCACAGTAAAGAATGATGTAGTAGATCACTGAGCATTTGATCTTTAGTTGAGTTTCACAGGAAAGTGGTAACTATGCAAATACAAATAAGGGACAAGGTCATCACAGCCTAATGGGTATTAGATGGTCTGTTTTATCCTCTCTAATTTGCTGCCAGTTCACCCCAGCTTTAAAAACCTACAGGAGAATCCATTAGACTGCTAGTTGTCTATGTGAGCCAAGAAACTAAAGTCCAAATGAAAGAGGAGAAACAACACACTTTTCAATTATATAGTACTTGTGTCAGTTCTGATCAATCTAGCAGCTTTCATGAATAACATACAGGAATGCTAGGATCACTTTTCCCCAAATTAGAGAAATGAGGTATACCCAAAATGCCACATCTTTTGAATGCCTTTGTTATTTCTGTTTTGTTTCTTATTTTCTGAACTACCTGCCTAACTCACAAGAAAAAAAAAAAAAAAAGTTAAGTATTTTGGGTATTATGTGGCCCCCAAAAAGGTTAAAGCATGCTAGCAAAGGAAATATTTCAATACCTTATTTTTGGAACTGTGAAATCTGAAGGAAGCTTTGAGATTTTCACCATTTGTGGCCTGTTTGGAAATTTTTCAAAGATGCGCAGACGCAAGGGAAGCTTCTCCTTTGTATCTGCATTAGCTTCACTTTGCTTTAGCTGAAAACAAAGAAATAATAATAAAAAATAACAGAAAGGGAAATTTTGCTCTATAATATCCCACTCATTTTTTCGGAATCCAAACAATAACAGGCGCAATCATTTAAAGAAACAGAAGATGGCAGCAGAGACCTACAGAAGGTAAATGTGACACGAGTTAATGGCTTGTGCTAGAAGGTTACAAATGCCTAACAACACTATGCCTTTAACTGAAACATGTAAAATGAGAGGATTGCTAATAATTTTAATTTTAAAATACAAAGCGTATTTGTGTCCTATTCATTATGCTTATTTCTATGTTTTCTTCATAGATTCCAGCACTTACGTAAAAATAAACACCCATGATCTTTTCTTATTAGGCACATCTCCCTGTATATGCTGACAGCTCTTTGATACTCAAAGACAACACAGCACTTCATAAGGCAGAAATTTTAAGAGAATCCAGCTCCCAGAGCACAAAATAACAGGACCATTACATTTAGATGAGTATTATAAGTAATGACAAAGAACTCAAAAGAATCCATCTACATCAGCAATATTCAGTTCTGGTGAATCACATAAAAATGTTCCATTTATAATTATCCACAAACAGTTATTCCGTGGAACACCACCGATCCAAGTACAGAAAAGGCAGATACATCTATCTATGTGAACAGGTGATGGTTACATAAACTATATAAGGTAAACAGATAGAGATATGATTCCTGAATACTGATTACCTTATGTAGCAATTCAGGTGTGTTATTGCAACAAAATACCAAGTCGAAAAGAAGCAGTGAAATTAATTTTTACATCTATTTTAAACTGCATGTGTATTGTATAGTATTTCAGCAAGCATCCAACTGAAATTTCAATTCTTCTTCTCACCCCTGCTTGTAAGCAAAGGATTAGAAGCTTAAATTTTGAAAGACATTTTTACCATCAGCACCTGCAGGGAATACTGCTGATAGAAATCAGCTACAGATTTTTACCAGGGGCAATTGCCCAGGAATTCAGACAGAGCTTTAACTCTCATTTGCCCTGTCTAGTGAAATGCATGCTCCCACAGCATGCTATAGAAGAAAAACTGCTCTGCTGCACTGTCATGCTATCAGCAACATCACCACTTCCAGCCACAGGACAGCTTAAACTGAAAATCAGTTCATATTTTGTTGGATAGAAGTTGTCATGTGGACTGAAAACTGAAGAAAACTGAACAGCTACAAACAAAGACTAATGATTAATGGTAAAGCTGATTCAGAATAAAAGGGAAATGTTGCATGAATCTGTATTGTTCCTAGTCCTGTTTCATTGCTTTATTAATGATCCTTAAAAGGAAGAAATTATGACATTAGCACACACAATATTAAATGTGAAGAGTTGTAAATACCACATTGGACAAGGAAAGGACACATTTAGAAACAGTGGCAGGAAAGAAAAGACTGAAAAAATCCTTAAAAAAATTCTTAAAAATTCTTATAAAGAATAAGAGCAGAAACTAAACAAGAACTTGGACTTCAATATAGCATCAAAAGGCCAATTTGGGTACCAACTGCACTACCAGCCAAAGGTTATGTTCACAACCAAGCTCTGTTGGTTAGATATTACAGAGATATGAAAAATGATACAGAAGTTCCCAGCTCCTCTCTGTGCTGCTTTGAAGAGAACACATCTGGGTATGCATTAATTTTTAAATGCCATCTTACCATTTTCTCACTGACAAGACAAAATAGTGCTGAAGAGAGCCATGAAACCAGGGGAGAGCTGTGTAAACCAACTGGGACAAGAGACAAAAGACGAGAAAGACTAAAGGCTCCCAATATTTATTCCCCATTTACCATAACTGATAATAAAGTAAGAGCAGGAGAGATGGACTAAATTTATGTAAGAAATATTTGAAAACAAATTACTTCAACAATACAATGGTGTACATCAAATAAAGGAATGAGAGAACTAAATTCAGAAACAGAATTTCTAGGATGAGAATAAAGATTACTAGTCTTATGGGGAAATCTCTTAGTGTTCAGAGAGATATCCAGAGGGAAGTGCCTCATCATTGCAAAATCAGACTAGTCAAAACCCCTGAAATGTCAGAGTATTGCCAAAAGAAATCGCTCACTGAAAAGGAAATTAATTGGACAGTCTAACAGGGCTTTTCTGCAACATTTTACTGTTGAAAGCTTTGGGAAGGGATTATTTTTAGAGGAAATAAAGGTTTCCAGTTTCTGACACTTGCTTTTCAATAAGAAAACATGGCATAAATATGCATATTTTTGTCACAGACAATGTCACTTACAGTTATGAACTGTTTTCATAAGTCACTGCATATAGAATAGAGAGCACTGCAATGTTGTCTTAAGTCTTAGTGCAGAACAGAGCAGGAAGAGCTTGAAAGCAGATAAATGTATAGTTCAAAAGGTAAAGAAGGGGATGGGCAAATGATTTAAGATAGGCTTTAAAAAAACCCTAAAGTCAAGGCAGTTCTATAGAATATCTCCAATTACTCATGCTGTGATAATGTTACATATTGGGGAGCGTGAGGCATTTAGCTTCCCTGAGTTCTTCTCCGTGCACTTAGGGTGTAATTGTTGCTCCACATGACACACATCCTGTTTTGTATTGCTCCTTAGAACCTTTACATTTCAACTTTCTTTAACACTTGACAAAAAAATATTTTTGAAGGTACAGGATTATTTGAAATGGGGCTATGATGGTGCAGAATGTTTCTAGCAACAGCTAGACCCAAATAACCCAATAAACTCAAATAAAATATCTGGACATTTTTCTCTATGATTTTTAGGTTTTATTTCTTACTTTTACTGTTGACAAGGAAATGTACACTGGCCTGATTTGCTCTGCAAAGACCTCCATATGCAGCCCAAGAGCCTACTGGAAATGTTCAACAATATTTTGTCAGCCTGTCCTGGCTTAATTCTCTTTCGGATGGTAAAAACATTAACATCTGTAAAGCCATTGAAGAAATTTTTGTCTATCTCACTGCTTATATGCTGCTTGAGCTTACAGGAGCAGATTTAATGGCACAACCCATATAGTACAACTGGTCACTCTGAATACAGATCAGTGCACTTTTCCAAATAGTACCTAAATGGTGAGGAATGTCAGAGAGGATATTTTAATTTGGGATTCCTGTGGTTGTTTGAATAATACTTACAGGTACCTGAACACCAAGCTCTCCCTAATCTGTTCACACAATTGTCTTAGATCAATCCAAAAGACAGCTCTAAGAAAGGCAGACTTACAGGTGAAGAAAATGTTTGTGTGATCCTTTTCTCACAGAAAGACATCATAGCCACGTCTCCATTTCATTTGGAGCAGTATGAATCCTGAATCATCAGTATTTCTTGTCCGCTGGTTCAGTTTATGTGCTGTGTTGGTAAGCAAACCAGATACTTCTTGGAGGAAAAAACCCTGCAGGCTCCACCTTGGTTACACAAAAATGCACTCCAGGCTTTAGGATCACAAGCAATGGCTGGTCCTTAGGATGGCTTTGAACCCCATGTGTGATGGGACAGGTATTCCAGCGTGAGACTGAATCTGTTCTGAAGAAAACCCTCCTGACCTGCACACACTCTGAATGGGGTGGCAGCAGACACTGCTGCATTGTATCGATTCTGTCCAATGGCACAGGTGTTGTGTGGTATAGTCTCACCCATACTACTCATTACAGCTTCAGTTGTAAATGTATTTTTGACTTCAAGGCTTCCTTACAAAAATGCGATTGCCAAAAGCACCTTCAGTAAAATGAAGATCTAAGTTCTTAGAAACGAGGAGAAGCTGTAAGTGGTTGTCATAAATACACACAGTAGGACGAATGGTGGTGAAAGTGAAGACTGGGAAAGACAGGGCACAATAAAGGAGACAGCAGGTAATGACTGTGCATGAGGAAAAGGGTCACCCAGATAGCAATTGCTGTAAATGTGGTCAGGGTGCAAGTTGTGAGTTCTTTTAAAGTACATACTGCAACTCCTTTAATAGCAGGGTTGCTGAAAAATCACTAGAGAATTGGAATGAGACAATCATCAGGAGCTGATTAGGAGAGCTGCACTTCCATAATCTCTCCCTGTGTTTGGCAGAAGAGACATGCCACAGTGCATTTCAGATATTCAGGTGAATGCAAGGCAGTGTCACACCTGCCCTCCAGCTGACATCCTCTCCTGTGGAAGCAGGATGTGAGAAGTGTCTGCACATGCTGAACTCTCATCATTTTCTCAGGTGGAAGCTGACAGTCTGAAAGGTGGGAGTGCTCCAGGGTCTGGTAATATGAACAAGATGACTTGAACAGTTCAAAGGGAAAACTAACATGAGTATCTCTTAATATCACCGATTTGCATTTAGGCACAGAAACAATCTCAAAAGTATTGATCTTGCCAAAACAAAGCAAAAGGTCAAATTTAACACAGTCAATGAGTGTCAAAGACACTGACGCTTTGGCGAGAACACGCTAAAGGAGATATAGAATTAACAATATCTAAAAGGTTAAGACCTACTGGTTCTAATTTTTGTTTTGTTCTCTATTAATTTAGTTCTGATCATAGAATAGGAGCCAGTAATGTGCAAAACTGAAAGAGTGAAAGATGCAGTTTTCATATGGTGTATGAGGCAAGTGGATGTGAAATTCACTTAAATGCTCTGTCAGTATTTCAATGAAATCAAATAATTAAAAAAAAATATACAGCAATGCTCTCTTTCATCATAATTTTATAATTTACCATTTTCATCATCATCATTTTGGTTGACAGGCTGAAATAAGTAATTCCAAATTAAAAGCTTTGCCACTGATGTCCAAACAACCTATTTAGGAACTGGCCAGCTGCCCAGAATAATGTCATGGTGGCTGAAAAGTTCAAACCTTTTGCCAAAGTTCAGGAGGTCTCAGTAGTGGATGATTTTAAGTTAATATTGTTTGGTACATTACAGTGCACTGCTACAACATTTTTCAATGCAAATCTCCTTTAGGGGCTGCATTTGAAGAATCAAAAGACAACACAGTATCAGCGTTGCATGCTTTGCAGGATATCATGTGCTCCAACACCAAACACTTTGAGCACAAGAGTGCACATGGATGGAAGACATTACAAACTGATACCACCACCCAACCAACACCTTTGCAGATTTTTTTTTTTTATTTATCTAAGTTCTCGGATTTACCATCACCTTTGGTTTGTCAAAAGGAGCACTGAATGAAAGCCAAGTAATCAGCATTAAATGACATTAATTAAAACACTAAAAATCAGAAAGGCAGATTAAATGAGCTTCTTTTTTCCTTTCTGTTTTTCTGAAATCCTATGGACCTGGCAGATTTTTGGACACGAACGGGCTGTATTAAAAAAGATATGCATATGGGTAAGCTGTCACATCACACATTCAGATTTGGCATCAAATTGTAACAACATTTTTGTACCTGAATTTGACTTAAAATTCAACACAAATCAGAAGTTCAGTTACTATTATTTACACCTGCAATTTCATTTACAATGAAGAAAAATGCTGATTTTGTGTGAGCACCCTGCACCATGAAATAAAGGAAGCTAAAATCAACCTGGAAATTAGTGTAAAAATTGGATAAATAGAATCTGGGTAAAACTAACACTCACAGTGTTAAAAAGAAGTATTTGTGAAGTGTAGATCTTTCTTATTAGTATGTCTACAATGCTATATAAAAGACTGACAAAAGCCTAACTCATAGCCTAAAGTCACATGGCACATGGTGACTTCAAGCCATAACATTTGCCTCTTGGTTCTTCTAGGCCCTGAGACATAATTACACCAGTTATTTTTCTCCAAGTTGTCCAATTCTTCAAGGCATCTGAAACAACATGTGAGCTTTTGTGTGCAATTCTCCCACATAGAACTTCTGTAGGATGACATCTGGGTTGCGCATTGCCTAAATGAGAGGCAGTTTAGTGCCAGGTGGGAGAGCACCAGAGAACTGTGTGTCTTGAGTCCAATCTGGTAGAGCCTTGTCTCTTCTTTCTTTGAAAGCAGTCTCTCAATCAAAATATTACTTGAACTGCATCAAACTATGGTCTGGAATAAAGTACCTGGAGCTACAGGAGAGAGGCAGCAGTGAGGGAAGAGTTTTGCAGGTTGTACAGACAAGGGTTTAATGTTTAAGCTTGCTCTCTTGTACCCTTTTACTGCTTAGATGTATCAGTAGTGAATTTCACCCTAAACAAAGGGGATGTTGCGAGCAATAAAAAAAATCTCCCATGTAGGTATGGTTAAACAGAACCTAAATTGATTTTAACCATGTTCAGCACTGCCACGAGGAATTTTCAGTGAAATGTATCAGAAGCTATGGTCACAGTGGTGCCGGCATTCAGAGAAGAAACTGTACTGTTGATAATACAAGAGTAAAATAAAACTGAAAAAGTTCCTGACAGATGGAGGAACCAGATTACATGCATTCCTCATAGACACAAGATCTGTTTTCTTAATAAACATCTTCTCTCTTTAACAGGGTTTATATGCTGTGCGTAGTATATTTTGGTGCTGTGACTGCTATAACCTAGTTGTTCATTTAGATAACTTTTTCTTCAGTTTTGCATTAAGTCTTACCAGTTCAACAGATATTGAGTAAGATTTCACAAATGTGGGATTTTTAATAACTTCCTTCCAGTAATTGTAGCTCCTATCAGTTCTTCAGGAACAAATGCTGCTGACAAGATACGATTCCAATTCAAATAGTGGAAAACTTATCTAGCAAAATTTGGCTAAGATATAGTCTGTTTATCTAAAAGAGGACAGGAATCCAAATTTTCATAGTTTCTCTGTGATCAACTGAGATAAGTAAGATGAATTTTTCACAGCTATTACTTCATACCTACTACAGACTGGCAAACATTGCTACATGGCTTACACTTCAGCCTTAATTCCAAATATTTTTGCCTCTGCAGGGACAAGTATTGTACAATTAAAAGAAAACGGGCATCCAAGATTCAGTGCAGTCACAGTTTGTAATCAGGCCCCAGATACTTACCAGAGCAGATTCAATCTTCTTGCCTTTAGACTGAAGTAGCCACCTAAATTAATTTCATGATGTCTTTTTATAGCCAAAAGTGATGAAGAGACACTTGTAGAGGTGAGTTCAGATCTTGGGTTGGCTATCTATTTCACACGTTTATTTTTTTTCCATTGACTAAGTAGGGAACTTGAATCCAGTATGTTCTTTAAATCAGATGCCTGACTCCCAGTGTTAGGCAGGATGAATCCAGGCCACAGTGTCCACGACAGCATTCATCTCAGCTAATGACAGTCTTCCAAATGGGAAGTAAATTGTACAGTCATGTAGGCACTCCTTATATTCAACTGGAAAAGGTATCTCCAGATATTGGCTCATCCCATACTAACACATAAGCCTGACAAGTGAGATGGATGTCACCTCAGGGTAACTCCTGCACTGAATACAGTGTCAGTGTAAGGCTACCCCTGCACCACTGGTAGGGTATGGGCCTAAGAACTGGCATAAGATCGGCCATTGTGTTACACTGTTAGCAAGACCCACCGCACACTTTTTGCCTTGGCCAGCTAGCACTCTTCCTGTTCATGCCTGAGCATAGTTTGGCACTTATCCCAACTGGGCATGTTCCCTGTAGGCAGTATGGGCACTTCCTTTTAAATGGTAGGTAGTTTTGGGAGAGGAAAATAGCTTTGCTGTATGTACAAGCCAGGCTGTGCCAGCTGGCCAGCTTGAAGGACAGAGAGCACATCCTGGACAGCTTTCTCTCTTGATACAGATTGGCTAAATTACTATCTTTGAGAAGATACGCTAGTGATAAAATAGTTTATAAATTCATAGAATCATTTATGTTGGGAAAGCCCTCTAAGAGCATAGAGTCAAACCACTGACCTAACACTGTCAATATTTATCTTATCTTAGATAAGATAAACCCCAACTTTATTTTAAAACAGTTCGGGTAGCTACATATTTTGATGGATAGTTTAGGAAAAGATAATGAAACGAAACACAAATTTAATGCTAACATGCCTAACTCTTCTTTTAATAGATATTTCACATATAAACGCCATAATGAATATGAAAAATATAATTTTCATATTCATTATTTTTCTCTTGGGAAAAGTAGCAGATATGCTTTTGTTTCCATATAAAGGTCAGTGAGTTACAAAAAAAAATCCATTATAATAGAAAATACATTACATGCTCCATTTCACCAGGGGAAACTTCTTGAGACTTCATGTAAACTAGGTATCATTATTTGTTATAAACTATACATGTGATGAACAATAAGCAACTAAAATATTTTCAAGTGAACAAAAGCACAAGATGTATAAATTCTGCTCTTGTACAAATGTAAACATTCAATATTGACTAGTTATAATGTGTTCATCTTCAAGATTCAGGGTAAAAATCATTACAACCTGAAAGAGTGCTTCTGCATGGAAAGCAAACAAATTACCATTGCAAGACAATTCAGATACTCTCAATATTTGTTTTCCTATTCTAGTTTCTACACAAAGGAAGATTCCTGGAGGTAGCTTTGCAAATGGTCTTCACCTAAATGTAGCTGAGACACACATCTTCATCTGCCCTGTCAGGTTCACACAAAAACAGAGACAATCCGGGAAATTGTAAGTGGGCAGACTTTCAAAGGTTCTCACCCCAGGCTGCTCCCATTTACGTAAAAAAGAGTCGAAGACACTCAGTGAACCAGGTCGTGATTGACTGAGGAAGTCATCATCTTGACTTTCTGTCAGGACACAGACAGCGAGAGGTATTTAAAATGCTGAAGAGCAAAGACATCATAGGGATAAATGACTCAATCTGCAGAGAGTGTGTATGTCCCTGCTCAGAGTTTAACAAAGGAAGATAACTTTTACCTAGGTCCTCTTAGTACCTAAATATAGAAAGGCTGAAATTTTTCCCATACATGCAAAACTTTTATTCCATGTGATTTGTATAGGCTGCTCTATGCATTGTATGAGGTATTACCTGAGATAGATCACCATTACACTAGAAGGGACAGAAGGTACATCCAACTTGACCCACTACTTAGTTTCATCTGCACGGCAGGAAACACACCGTGCTGGTTTTGGCTGGGGTACATTTAATTTCCTTCATAGTGGCTGACATGGGTCTGTGTTTTGCATTCTTGCTGCAAGCAGTGCTGATAACATAGGGATGTTTTCCTTATTGCTGTACACCACAACAGAATCAAGGCCTCTTCTGCCTCTCACCCTTCTCCACCAGCAAGGAGGCTGGGAATGCACAAGAGGATGGGAGCTGACCCCAGCTGACCAAAGGGATATTCCAGACCATATGGCATCATGCCCAGTATATAAAGCTGGGGAAAGAAGGATGGGAGGATGTTTGGAATTATGGTGTCTCTCTTCCCAAGTCACACGTGACGGAAGATGGCTTTCCTAGGGATGGCTGTACAGCTGCCTGCCCATGGGAAATAGTGAATGAATCCTTATTTTGCTTTGTTTGCATGTATGGCTTTTGTTATACCTATTAAACTGTATCTCAATCCATGAGTTTTCTCATTTTTACTCATCTGATTCTTAAGAGGGAGGGAACAACTGTGTGGCTGGGGTTAAAACCTGACACATACTTTTGCAACGTGAACCTAATTCCAATTTTCAAATCCAACCTATGTGATCCATATGAATCTGTAAGTGCTGCCTGAGATGGCAGCAGTTTTAACAGTGTAGACACTGAAAAATATTTGTCACAAATTGTGATGTAGGTGCTTGTGCAGCAGATGGCATTTTGTTTTTGTTGGCTGTGGCAATGCAAATCTGTGTTTCCTTCTTTTTAGGTGTACTACAGTGTGTTTGAACACTCTTGTAAATGTAAGATTTTGCTGGCACAGGAAATTACAGTATCTTCTAACACACAAATGATCTCTATAAAGATCAAAAAGATGACCTACTATAGTTAGAACAAGAATGCTACATTTGAAACATGGAACACAATTCAGATGAGACACCAGATAAATATTCCTAAAAATCCACTTACATAAGTACTAAATTTGATAATGAGTTCATTATTCTTGCTCTTGTTCACAGGAATAAGCAAACATCAACCACAGTGCACAGTACTTTTTTTGTACTTTTTTCCAAGTGCTTTTTATTATAAACACCATTATCATGTGCATTTGTTTCCTTAAATGCATTCAGCTAAATATGCATGTGGCTGTACGGTTGATCTGATCTCCATGTAATTGGATCTGTTTGGGATTGCCACATTGAAGAGGGTCTGTGGAGGAGCTGTAGAAATTTTTTCTGTAATCTAGTTCTAAAGAATATAAAGGAACACTCTTCACAAAGAGACCTAGTCACAAGACAGGAAGCAAAGAATAAGCCATTTGCTTAATGAAAAAAGAGTCTCTCTAGATAGAATAAAGCAATTCTTCATTATGAAGACAACCACTGCAATAAGTTTCCTAGACAAGCCAAGGAAATTTTATCACTGGAGGTGTCCAGAAGTTGACCTGATAGGACTCAGGGTAACCTCATCTAGTTGGACCAGGTGTTCTGCTTCACCTGGTCCCTTCCAGCATAGACTTTTCTATGATTCTCTGATTTGCTGATAGCTATGAACTGCAGGACAAGGGATAATTATGCTCCTCAGTGTTACTGTTGTGCATAGGCATATATCATCTCTTAATAATGTCATCTACTTTTTTTAAAAATAATTACTGGGCTCTATTGGATTCTCTGAGAAGAAAATGAATACAACTTAGATTTGAGCATTTGCCATCCCCATAGTGGAGTAATTTTTACAATCAAACATCCTTACTTAGAAAATGTAACTGAAGTTGAGAAAAAATTCACAGATGCATCTGAGGCCAAAATCCAGGAGATTTCTTTAAACAGAAGAGACTTTGTCTTTGCACAAATTAGCTTGCCTTTTTGTGGATGGTTGGTTTCTTCATTTTGAACTAGAGGCAGAACACTTAATTTGACATAAGTGGCCTGAGTTTTAGATTCATTGTACTTACACAGTATTTTTCAAGTACAGAAATTCAGATGGAAGATTTATTTTACTAAAGGACACGCAGAGACAAACCTATACAAGTGGTAACTGGGAGGTCACAAAGGCTGATCCAAACTACTTCAGAAACCTTCTTGGCTGGGCTAGATGAAAACATAAATAATTTGATATTACTGAGTGCCCTTTCTCCCACACAAGTTTGCTGATGAATTTTTAGCCAGGGCTAGATTCCTGAGCACTGTTATTCCCTTTCATAAGAGATGGAGATTGTTTTCTTTGTGCCCTTGTGGTTATGGACTGTTTCTTTAAAGAGAAAGACATGTAAGAATTCTCCCTTCATTCTGAAATAGTGCTCCCACTCATTGGATGTTATGCAGGAAAACCCTGCAGGCTTCCTCATCTTCTGTCACATTTTTAAAAGAGTGCCCAGTCCATTCTTGTGGAACTATAAAAGGAGAAGTCCTCTGAATTCTAAGTGGAAAAGAAGTGACTGTCAGACTCAGGTGCCCAAAAAAAAACCAAACAAACCAGTAAAAACACAATTAATCAGTTCTTCTAAGCTGCTAGCTCTTTTTAAGAAGCAGGAATTAAATCTCATGCAAAGGCCAGGCCTCTATTTTTTTTTTCCAAGAATGCAGAAGTTAATTCCAATGTGTACACAAGTGCATAGATTCACAGGCTCCTATGGGCCTAAAATATAGCTCAGGAGAGGAAATGCAGAACTCTGTGGCACAGAAGGGCACAAAGTTAAACTCAGCATGGATTTTCAAGAATCCAACTGCTATCAAAATCACAAGCAATGCTACATAAGCCCTTCATTCCAAACCGCTGCAGGACTGTCCCTTAATTCAAAGGATGGAGCATATAGAATCACCTATGTGCCCTGATAAACCCTTGCATTTTCCTTTGCTATCAACCAAATTAAAAAAAAAATAAAGATTAAATGAGCTCCTGGTGATATAAAAGCTAGGTAAGCATTTTATTCCCTGGTGATGTCCACAAAGCAGCAGAAGGTTACATTTACACTGTTGTTACTGCTATTCCCGCATTCATAGCAAATACAACTCCCATCTTTCCTCCTTGAAAAATGTGTGCTTTGAATATGATCCTTGGCTAAAATAGTCAAAGGTTTCTATTTTATAACATTTTATACCATAAAACCTTCCTCCAGAAGAAACTGTCTTGAATTTTTTGAGTTTTTGGCAGATTGCATATACCAGGAATTTGCAACTTCTGAATTAATACTTAGTTGTTTATTTCCCCATTACAAATAAAACATATCACTCAGAATTTGTGATCTATTGATGCTATTTTTAAAAAAGGTGATAGATGAGGTAGGAGGTAGGAAAAAAAAATTCAAACAACACTGGTGCCTTGAGGTTACAGCCATCAAGGGACTTTAAAAACTTTCTTAGTTATTAAAAAAGAAATGGTCTAGCATGAGTAGTTTCACAGATGACCTCATTTTCCAGTCTTGAAAGGTTGCCTTGTCTTCTAGAAATGGACGCAGCCTCTGTACAGCTTACTATTGAAATAATACCTATTTAAATGTTCTGCATATGTCCTAGGAAGAAGAGACCAACTCGAATTTTGTGAAAATTCTATCTTCCCTGTATGATGAAAAGAGGATTTTATGCATTTTATGTAGTACATAAATTTCACTGTGGAACCATTACTGTACTTTCCACTGGTTAATGAAATGTGCTTGACACTTATCTTCCTTGCCACTTGTTAAAAATCCATTCACATGGAATCAGATATAATGAAAAGGTAATTTTTCATTTTTATTCTATTTTATAGTTATTTCCCATTTAGAATTACCTCGAGCACTGTTCTCAGAATATAAATACTCTGGAGGCAAGTAACTCTAACTAGGCTTAAAAAAGCTCCTTGATTTTCACACACAAATTCACATATATAAATTTTTATGCCAAATGTGTTTAAATTAGATATACCAATTATAACACCTTGTTCACACAATATGTTCATGAAAAATCCCTGTGCTGAAACTCCCACTTTAATGCTGAAGCCTCAGCACACAAAACTTGGAAGTGATGAAACTGCTGAAATTGTCATTGGTGTCTTTCTGGATCTTCTGAATGCCTGGAGGTGCTGGGTGAAAGACACAGGGCTCTGGCAATATATTCTGACCAAACATGTTCAGCATCCCAATTCCTGTCTTTTCCAACTCCTCCTCTTCTGACAGACAAAATATCACTCCTGAGGTATCACTCAACATAGCTTTTGGAGCCATGTACTCTAAAAGCCAATTACCAGTGTTTGACCTGTCACTGTTCAAGGTAGCAATTAAAAGTAGTAATGAACTATGTGCTCTGGTTCTACTTAATAAGAAGTGGGAGAGAATGGAGCAGAGAGGAAGAAAAGCTCCTGCACACTGAAAAATAAAACTGGGTCATAAAGTGTGAGTACAGTTTTGCTCCTCACTGAATAAAGGAGTTGTTAATACGTCTGTCAAAATGATATTTGCATTACCAAGATAGTGAGACTCATTGGTACTAACAGGAGTAACATCAGAACTGTCTTCTGAATGAATAAGGATGGCCTGGACTTCCCCTATAAACACCTTGCTTTCAAACACCAAGCTGCCTCACCAAAAAAGTGATCTGAGGAGAGCAAGTGAAGACAAAGAGAAAGCAAAAAATTAAATCCATGAAAAACAGGACAGTAAAGCATCAGCAAGTTAGCTGCATGCAGGGAGACAGGACTTCCCAGTACTTTTTCTATTATGGACTAGGTATTTTCAATCTGTTAAAAATAAAACATGAAAACCTTCAAGAAAAGATGTTACAGAAATTCTATCCTAGTAACTTCACATGCTGACTTATTTACTTTGAAAAAACAACAATAAAGGAGGGAGTTTGTAAGAAATATTAAACATGACAAAAGATGTGTTAGTTTAACTGCCAAATTTTCTTGCAAAAGGAGAATCACTTAAAACAGAATTATCCAGTGAAAAGAAACTTCAGCTTGATTCTAAAGCTAAATGTACAGGTGCACAAAGACAGAAAACACAGGACGTAATAACAGGCACTGTAGGAAAGACAGAGCACTGAGGAAGCATTTGACTGGAATGACTGAACATCACAGGCTAGAGGGCATCAAATGAAAAAATCAAGTGGAAGGCTCATTAGTTGAAAAAGAAAGAACTTTTCACAATGTCCATTGTTAAATTTCTCTTTGCTACTGCAGGCAGTAAATGCTAGAATACACACAGATTTGAAAATAGATTTAACAGGCAAGTTAAGACCGACTATACAAAGATACAGCATGTTGGACACTGGAAGTTCGTGTGTCCCTGGAAAGTGACTATCACTCAAGTATGAAATATCATCAGAGAAAGAAATACCACTTTGTGATTCCCTTTTCTTTTGTTAGCTCCTAAACATAATTTTCTGGCCACTATCAGGAATCAGACATTGATCCAGGAAGACCTTTGCTTTTATCCAGCAGACCTGTTGGTTTATTCCAAGCCTAGAGATTCTTCCTCAGTAAACTTCATAACAAATTTTTGTATTGGTATTTGTCACTGTTTTGTTTTATTTATTTATTTATTTTTTTTTACCAGAAATGTATATGGTGAAATTCTACCAATCACTGGTCACAAGGAACTGCCAAGCAATTGTGATTGTTTTAGCTCTATTTTCAGGTGACACGGACAGTGATACAGCATAGTGACAGTAATTCTAAGGTTGCAGGTTCAGTCCAAGTATGGGCTATTTGCTGAAAGAGTTGGGCTCGACGATCCTTGTGAGTCCCTTCCAGCTCAGAATGGTCTGTGATTTAGTGATATAATCAGAGCTATTAGAGAGGCATGAAGCTGTGGGTTACTAAGATGTGAGAGGCTTTCCTCTGATGTCAGTGACCATCATGTTGAATACCAAGCAACACCATATTAAGGAGAAGTAATTTTAGGGTAGAGGTCTGAAAGGATTTACATTTAAACACAGTACACCTGGGTTACCATGATGCCTTGAGAGGCTGAACTAGAACAGAGACTAGACAGAGCTAAGAGAATAA
>VZSR01003803.1:46181571-46396446 GCA_013398615.1 Brachypodius melanocephalos
AGTACCATCCTCCTTTTTTGCTCTCTTCAGTTCCCCCTTGTTTATGCTTTTTGGGCCTGAAGCTTGTAATGGTTGTCCTTGGTCTCAAGCTGGAAAAGGATTGTTTTGTCTACTTACCCTGTGAAGAGAACTTACTAACACTTAATATGAAGTTCAGAACTACACACACCAAGGCAGCACAGAATCTGAAAAATATGAAAGCTAAAACTTAAGGCATCAACCAAAACAAAAGTCTTTAGCAGGACAATCCACTGCCACTGCAAACAAGATACATAGCTACTCCATATAATTTAATTACTGAAAATGGATAAAATAATATTGTGGAATTAAGACATGCTCAACTGGAAGAAGAAAGTGCTAAACAGAAGGAAGCTATTAGAGGCACTATTGGAGATGTTAAGGATTTAAGGATTTTGTTTTAAAGAAGAATATAAGAGATACACATACATTTTCAAGATTTGGAAATACATTCAGCACTTTCATAAAACTGACATGATTTTAAAAGGGATCTGTTGTTGTTCTGCAAACTGTAAAAATTGGTCACTTTGAAAAATTCTGTATATTTGACAAGTTTGTATGTGGGTGCATGTGTGCACACCTGTATTGACAACTGCATGTGTACCAAAGGTATTTGCAGGACCTGAAATGGAGAAAAACTTTAGTGATTCTGAAATGGTTGGCACATAGTTCTATGTCTGTGTAGTTCCAAAACCACAGGCTGCTTGTATTAGAGAGCAAAAATATATACTATATTTTTATGGTAAACAGACCTAAAATACACATCTAGCATATGACAATCAGATGCATAGAAAACAAGCATCTGCAAGTACACTCAGGAGGTCTAAAATTTCTTACACTCTTTTCAACGAACATGGAAACTACTGCAGAAAGAAGAGCTCATCCTGACATTTTGATCAGTGCTTCTTTGCCCTGAACATAATTGCTTATACTACTGACTAGAGGATACCTCATCCTCCCTGAATTCATGCTATTTTTAGTGCAGAATGGAATGTAGCACATTGCAAGCTTTTTAACTACCCAAGGCACTGACTGTATAAAGAAAATATATCTGATTCACAGGTTTTTTGTATGTTTTAGAAGATAAATACTAAGACTCTACTTTTTTCGCCCTTGCAAGGGGGTTGGACCAGATAATCTTCCAACCCCAATAATTCTCTGTTCTCATTGTGAAGACCTTATGACTTCCTCCTGCCCCTGCTCATGCTTAGCCAAAATGGTCACATAATTGCGAGCTTAGGGAAATTCCCATGCTTCTGCACGAAAATATGCATTCTCAGTCACACCTTAAAATAAAACAGTATCTATTGAAACTCTTATCATCCCTTACGAATTGCAACTTTCAACAAGCCTCCACAAGTATTTTTTCCACTTATTTTCACTAATACTTAAATGCATTACAGGCTTACAAGTCAGTTTTTCAAGGCAAACACATTTGAAACAAAAAGAAAATACGAGAGGTGCCAAATATAAATGTAAATCACATCATGGCTCTCATGGAGAAAATTTTTTACAACTCCTGAACTCTTATTTAAGCTGTAGCTTCTCCAAATAAGCTGTGGCTTCAGCAAATGAGCTAAGAAAGTTTGATCACCTAGAACTGAACCAGAAAATAATTTTATTCTGACATCAAGAAGGTTTTTTAGAGAAGCTTGCTGCAGATCTGTTGATGTCACAATTCAAAGATTAAAAATATCAGACACCATTAACAGTTTCAGTCCCTAGAGCCATTGCAAGCAGCTTAATTGTATTTTCTCAAGTCCTAAATCCACATTAATAAAAGATTTTATTTTTGTACTGCTTCTGGTATCCCATAATGCCAGAAGTATACATTTGATTATCATTCACACCAGACAAGCTTTCTTCTCCTACCAGAACCAAGGTTAGGTAGAGCTTGGTACTGGAGAACATGGACTTCAGTTTTGCTGACAGCCAGATTTTAACTCATCTTCTTTCTATGATCAGTTCTGCTGAGGACACCTTTCTGTTAGCTCTCACCTCTGCAAGGCTCTCACAGGGACTTAATTATGAAGACTTATTGATAAAAACTAATGGATGAATGCAGAAACATTTATTAGAAGATCACAGTTAAAAGTTAAAAGAAAAATAAGCAGCGCACTTAGTTCAGGTTGCTCCCTTTATTTATTCTACAGATAATAATATAAAAAGGCAGCAGTAGGAGCATCTAGCAGCAATAGCATATATTTTCACTAGAGAAGTGAGCTGTTTCACTTGTTAGAACTGCTTTACATGAAGACATTATGAATATCTGAAGGACAGAAACCAAATTTCACAGCTTAGTATCTAGATATAGTGAAAAGAGCAAACTAAAAATGAAAATGCATAAACATACAGATTGACTGCTTCACCAACCATCATGAATGTATACTCAAGAGGACAGTAGTAAAACCTTGGCCTTCTCTGCCTGGTATCTGATTTCAACAGAACAACAACAAACCCCAAGCCTAGAAATGAGTTAAAATCTACAACTATCCCAAGCACGGAAAGCAGAAAGATGCTGTGTTTGTGAGAGGCAAAATAGCTAATGGAAGATTAGGTTGCAGACCTGACTTCTGTATTTCATTCTGGAAAACATTATTACAACATTTTTATCTCTTTGTCAGTGTGACTTTTATGTCGTAAACCTAGTTTGTGTGGCAGCTTTCTCTCACATCATGAACGTCAGCAAATTTCCCAAAATTCCTGGGACACGGAAACACTTATAAAGATTACTAGAAGGATGTTTTAGTCCAAAAAAGAGAGGAGTGAACATTCCCAGGGAAAGAGCCAACTTGAAAAATGAGAAATACCTTTAAAATGAGAGATTCAAGGAAACCAGTGCTGCATCTGTGGATTTATGGAAGCTCTCCTAATATAGAGATTGTTGTTTTGCAAATTTCCAACAGTGGATGGATGAGTGAACTCCTTTGACAAGGATGATGGAGAAGTGATCATTGGCACTAAGAAATGCATGGGCTAATGTAAAGAAAAGACAGCACTGTTCCTGGTTGTGAAAGAAAAAGAGCAGTAGCTGAGAAAATGGGAACCATAATGGTGGTGGTGAGTGGAGAAAGGTGATAAGCACATTGGCAAGAATAATACTGGACCAACATAGTAAATATAAAAAAAGGAATTCCAGTATCTTGATATTGATGCAGCAACACTTGCTAACATATCATTGCAAAGAATATAAGATGGATATCCTCAACATCACTGGCACAGCAGTGAGAGCCTCATTCCCTGGGGAAGCAATTACTTGTATCTTTGTATTATTTTTACCTTTTAAGACCAAACTACAAAGTCTTAGTAGGATACATTAAAATGTGCAAGAGCAATATTTCTGACATATTCCCATAGCAAATGGTGAATGTGTGGTTTCACTTTTGCTCCACAAGTGAAACAGGGCCTGTATTACCTTCTTAACCAAGCCAGGTGGAGGTCAGGAACCTCTACAAAGATCCTGTTAAATTTGTGCCACGTTCCCTTAAAAAATTAACTGAAGTGCCAATGCCAGAGACCTGCTATTTTTATGAACTTAATTCACAAATGCAGGCTTTGTTTTCTGCTGTGAGTGAAGACAGATGACCAGCTTTGAATGTTGACTTTTATCCTTCTTTGTTGCTGTTATCACCTAAGTCCCTAACCTAAATTAGGATCCCAGCCTAGGCACTTCAGTAAGGTGCCTGCTGTTACACACTATGATTTTTGGCTTCATTAATGTGAAAGCACCCATGAGATTAAATGTCAGTGAAATACAGGTTCCTAATTCTTTAAACTTGGATATTTATGTCCTTTAACGTTATCCACTGAAAATCAGGCATTTTGCCTAATTAACTGTCTAGACTTCCCCTATAACTGAAAAAAGAGAGCACCCTACTTGGATGGGATGAATCACTCCCTGGAGGGTAGCTATGACTACAGGCAACTGCAGATGTAGCTCAGACTTACATGCCTAACTTTTTGCATGGCTAACAAAGTGACACGAATCCTGTCCCTTGACACTTTAGAAAATTCCCTCCTTTATCTAAATGAATGAGAATTTTTTTTCCTTGAATATAAATGAAAACTTGAAGATAGTTGCTTCTAAACTCCTGAAAGTTGGATTAAATATAAAAACATTAAAATTTTGTTATGCTTACTGCATTAGCATACAGTATTATCATGATTTTTTTTTTCAGTGTATGTCAGAAAAAAATTCTTTCTTAACAATCATTGCATTTTAGTCCATGAAGTTTTTTATTCTGGGAAAGTTTCTTCCCCATGGATTAAAAATGTGAATCCAATTACTCTGAGTTAGCAATGAAAAGCACAGACACTGGAATAAAAGTAATAATTGCAAAATGAATTTAGGATCAAAAGTACAAATTATACTTCTTCTCTTTGTCCCAGAGACAAACAAAGTTGAATACCACAGGAATCACAGTAAGAAAATGTTATGTTTGCTCTGAGGATTTAAGTTTGGATTGTTTAGCATTTAAATACTGCTTCGGTTAATAAAGACTCCAACTCTACAAGCAAACAAGTATCTGTGAGTTTTCCAAAACCAACAGGATACTGTGGTGACCAATCACACAGCAATAAAAAGTATTTTATTCTACTTAATATAAATATATGATTTGAAACTTCTATTCAAATGCACTTTAGAGAAAAATGTAGAAGGACCCAGCACTATCTCTTTAGAGACTGACATGCTTTGTCTTGACTAAAATTAACCAAAATTCTACTTATGTATTCTTGCATAAAAGGGAAGCAGTGTAAAATTCATATTTAGAATACATGTGCTAGAATTATCTTTACCAATGTTCAGAATCAGATATTCTGCCTTTAGATAGTAGGCCACCAAAAGTCTTATTATAAATCGGGGATTTTTTAAGTGGTGAAAAAGGAAAAGTAACTGGGTAGTGATTAAAAAAAATATTAATTGCTATGTTTCCCTGACAACAAGAGCAGAAAAAATAGAGTAGATTTTAGGAGGGCTTAACGCATAAATATTTATTAGGTTTTTTAAATTCCTTTCAAGGATGTCTATGCTCTGCTGCATTAATTCTGGACAATTAGGTGGCAGTAGATCCCAGTCTAGACCTCCCCATTGCCACCATCATCATCATCACCACCACTACTACCACCAAAACCCCTCAAGCATTATAGAATGAGATTCCATGATAGTTCTGCCCTTTTTGATGGAACTCAAATCCTAATTTACTTTCTTCTACTGTGATTGTGCCTTCTTATGAGACAGATTGCATAATCAATGCCTTTTATTTCTTTTATGTTTTTGCTGTGAAAGCTCTGCAAAGACCACTAAAGTTTGCTTAACTGCCTCTTTTTGCAAAGCTTCCAAGCATTTCAAAATGTGACCCTGAACCACTGGCATCAAATTAAGGTGTTCAGACATTAAACATTGTTGAAAACAAGAATCTATCTCAACAGACAAAACCAGCAAAAAAGATTCCATCATTATCTTCTAGGTTCTTTATAAAAGCCTGTTTTCAACATAAAAGTGAGATTTAAGAGATAAAATGAACATGGTAAAAATGTGCTACTTTTCAAATATAATTCTAAAGGCAGTTAATTAAAAAAAATATATATGTATACTATAAGTAGCAATAGACATATACCATGATATATAGGTGTATATACATATATATATACACACACCTCTGCAGCACTTGCTGCTTTGATATGGATTTAGGGGGAAAAAAAAATCTTACACATATGTCATGGTGTGGAGCAGAACTGGAGAGGAAGGAGCATGTATATCTGACAAGTACCTTCACTGGTGAGAGAGTAAATTTAATCAAATAAGAAAAATGTCCGTACTGCATATTGTTGTGTACTCTTCCAAGGATTTCTGTTGCCAGGTAGTAAGGCAGGGGGAAAATATTTTCAGTAATGGATGCCATCTGTACTGGTGTTGTGAGTGTGCACTAGAGAGCACAGACAGCACATGTGTGATATGACAGAAACCTGATCTTCTTTAAGGGATTTTCTCTTGAAGCAGAGTACTACACTTACATGAGATTTCAGCAATTTAAAAGTGGACATATGTTCCTGATTGACTCAAGGGGCCTAAGATCTAAACTAGACATTTTTTGATTCCTCATCATATTGGGAATCTGTGTGTGAACCTAGGGAGTCACTTCAGCTTTGATTCTCCAGTAGTAAAATAGGGACACAATAATGTTGTCTGACACAAACTCTAAGATAAATCCTCCAAAGTTGTTGAGGAAAGCTGGGTTTGTTATCACAAGCATAAGGTAAATAAAGAAAACATTACATTTTAATACTGTTAAAATTATATATAGATTTAAAAATAAGTATTTTATGGTGGAATTCCAGGAAACAGGATTACAGAGTTAAGATTACATGGTCAAGGAAGTCAGACCATGGCTTATGCTCAGAGATGCTTGAGATGCTTGCTCTTTCCCTCGTTGAATTATAAAACAGTGACCATGCACATGGTTTTAGCCACCAATGGGTTCCTCCTTATGTTATTTGCAATTTTTTTCTGAAATTCCGTTCAGATTATGAAATATCAGGGGTGTAAGAATGAGTGCTCAAAGTTAGATCAAAGGTCCATCTGTCCCGTACCCTTTTTCTGACAAGGACCAGTGAAAGGGTTCTGAGATGCAAGAACAGATCAAAGACAGAGTAGTCATTTCCTGTCTGCTTTCCCAGGAAAGCTGGGATATGCACTTGAGAAGCAGTGCCATACAGGTTTCTTTGCTGCAAGCCACAGACTATGCTGCAGATGAAGGACAGTTCATACAGCAAGGGTGGCTTGAGGATCATCTCATGGATGGCTTCAAATTTTCTTGTAGCTGGCCTATAAAAAAAAGTACGTCTCTCGAAATTGCCCTCCAAAAGTATCTGCTGCTCTTCAGTGACTAGAGAAGGGAATCCACATGAATATTTCAAACTGCACATAGAACGCTGTAATATATTGGTGAAGCGAGATGAATTCTACCCAGGTGTTTAAACCTTCATAAAATTTTTAAGGAACTTCACTGGCTGCAAAAGCTGTTAAAGGAGCAGGTACTAAAACAGTAGAGTAAGCCCAGACTGGAGGAGTCAACAAGGCAAACATGAGTTTCTCCATATAGAACAAAGCCATGGGAATCCTAAAAGTTTATAAAATTTTGCCAGGAAACAGAAATACATAAAAAAATAAAGCCATATTAAGGGGAGGACATAAAACTAGACAAGAATAATACATATGCAGGCTTTTATATTAATAATAAAACTTTTAAATCCCCCATGGTCGCATTAGAATTTCTGTTGTTAAAAACTCCACAATGTTGACACAAAACACATCTCAGAAACTTGGTAGAAGTAACAAGCAGTAGAATCCTATAGAATCAAGACTATGCAGAACAGTCAATGTATTATCCAGATGAAGAGTACCTGGTATTAGTAAAGGCTGATGCTATACATTACAGAAATTCTTCAGCAGTGAATAAAGTAAATGCATATAAAAACAAGCACAGGATTCATGTGCATTGAAATTGTGACTTGAAGTGGAAGAAATATTCTGCACATGTGTACATGAGGATTATCAAGTAATTTCCAAAAGCAAAATAGTATTCAAAGCTGAAAGACAAGCAGTAATAACACTGTGAAATCTTTGTTTACCCTCAAGTATGTTTAGGAAAGGGCAGAAGAAAGATATTAACTTTTTACTCAAAAGTGACTCCTTTCTGACTTACATAACCAGAACACCTAAGTGAAGAAGTATCTCACGGTTTAGTACTGAACAAGATCTATTTCATGGCATAAATATCAAAAAGCAGTGATAAAAATTGTCTTAAATTCAGATTTTACTTTACAAGTAGAAGGTCAAATCTGTCTATTACAATGAATTTAAATTAAAAAATTAATTACTTAAAATCATAAAGATTTTGACAAGAAATTTAAAGGAATGAACAAATGACAGAAACTGAGGGGGGGTGGTGTATGGGGTAGCTTTAAATATCCTGTTTTATTAACAGAATACACCTACCAGCTACAGAAAAACTCCAAGAAGGTCAACGAGACCAGCAATGTCAAATGGAGTGCAAAGAAGACTTAAAAGTAAATGGATATGTTTCAGAAAAGAAATTCATATGCTAAGCAAAGAGTAGAGAAAAAAAAACCAACATAAATTTTAGCTCTTTTTGTATAAAAATAATGGCAGATCATGAAAGACTTTGAGGGATTAATTTCTAAAGAAATAAACCCTAATAAGAAAGCTTTTAGGGACATAAGGAAATCAGGAAGTCTAAAAGAGCAACAGACTTTTAATTGAGTGTGTTCTGAAAAATAAAAACAAAGGAAGAAATTAAAATAAACAGTGTTGGACACAGACAGGGCCAAAGAAGGCATTAAACTGTGCCAAAGACTGATCTACAAAAATGTCAGGAGAAAAGCTTTTGGAAGATAACAGATACAAGGTCAATTTGTTACTCCCTGACACCTGACAGCACTCTCAACACTTCTAAAGGATCTCAGATATAGCAAGGCTGACATACAGCAGTGGTAGATAATTCATCACTTAAATAAACTCTGGAGTGAGAGGAAAGGAAAGTGGCAAATGTGACTAACTTTAAAAGAGGGATTCAGCATAGAGCACAAGAAGTGAGAACCTAATCAGTCTGACTTCATATCTCAGAAAATTGATAGAAATATGTAACAATGGAATCAGTAAATATGTGGAAAATATAGTGGGAAAAGTTAAAACAGCTGCTGCAAGAGAAAGTCATGCTTCAAAATCTGTTAAGTGTGATGAATTGCTAAAAAGAATGTCAACACTTTACCACAAAAGGCAAAAGACATAAAAGAAATTCTCACTGCTTTTTTACTTTGAGATAATCGTTTATGGAGAGTGTGGAGAAGACAGGCATGAATGAGAATGAAGTCAGGACTGTAGTTGACAGATTTCTTGTGCCTAAGTTTGATATCATCTGTATAACTGACGTACTGAACACCACAGAAAAGGGCTTCATGGGATGTCATACCTGGAGACTCAGTAGGGTGTTAGGTCAGTCTGGATCACTGCAGAGGGTCAAGTTTATGGCACATATAGGTGGTGACTATGAGCTATAGTAAAAACACTTTTCACTCGGGCTATGATGGCAGACACAGACAAGAGGATGAGATGTGGCAGAGGTTGGGAAATGCATTGCAAATAAATAGAGCTGTAAGGATACAAAGAATGATTCTGTTCCTAAAGCAGCTGAATGGTGCCTTGGAATAGCAGATTCTATTCTTATGTGTACCTGTGCCGCTAAGTAAATCACTTAAATTCATCTTTCACAAGTTTTATGTTTGTTCTACATACCTATGAGGGGTACCATAAAAAAGACAGAAAGGAGATTAATAGTTTTGTCTTTGTAGCAAAGCCTGAATATTGTGCAATAAATAATGCACAGGATCACACACTGTACAATAAATGGACTAGTGGCTTATTAAATTGAGCTCTGTCTACTCTTTGCACTGAGGCCAGACTTTGGGAATTAATATTATGTAATAAGGTAATTAAAAGTGAATCATGATGTAGATCCTTAACTAAATTTGCACTGGCATATTTAATTCTGAATGTTTAGTTTCTTTTAAATAAATTATATTATAATCTTGCCTAGAATCTCCTAATCATTTAATGCATTTTTGCTTTTATTTATTGATATTTAAATACATTTACTGAAGCAACATGAATATCAAGTGTTTACATATCATTTTACATTCTAGAGTACATTGCAAATATTAACTAATTAGTCCTTTCCCAATAATCTGAAAGTTAAATAATAAAATTTTCCTTAACAAGTTCCAGAAAAGAAATTAAGCCATAATTGAGAAGAACACAGTTCAAAAGGGATTATTAGGTAAGTGTGATTTCTGGCACAAATATATTCTCTTTTCTTCCTAGAAAATCATTCAGTATTTCATCATCTGATGGCACTTGAGATTTACAATCTATAAAGGCAGGGAAAAAAATACATCCCCCAGGATGGACAGCATTACAATTTCACATTTTTCAAACAATGTCTTTTACATTAACAGCTTGAATTATTTGACTCCTCTCTTGGAACACCATTCATCTTTTAATTATAGACATCAAATATTTTTCTGTGCGGCAATACAGATTTATTTTATAGACATGGTCTTGATCAAAACAATTCCCTTACAATCCTGCTTCTTCTTAAAGTCCATTTTTAAATTGAAATGTCAAAATATCATTCAATTTAAAAACTCTTTTTGCTTTCAGAGATAAAACAACCAGTTCAGTGCAGTAGAGCACAGTCACCGTCAGCACTGAACCTGTGATACCATTGTATCTACCCCTAAGGAAATCTTTTCTGTTCTAGACACTGAAGCAGTTGTACATTCATTCCAGTAATCTCATATCATTGAGCTCCAGGAACTGACCCTTTGCCTCCTTTCACCTTAGGCATTTTTAAAATATGCAACACCTTGTACAACATTCATTTGTTTGCATAAAATACCAGAAGAGAATGCATTCAATAGAATTGAGTGTCTCTATGAGGAGACACTACTGTTCAAGAAAACATTTCAAAAATATCAGTACAAATGAACCAGCATCAGCCACCTTCAATGTTTTTATGCATCAGAATGGTGTATTATATGCATTAAAATGCATGTAGAATCCATATACCATGATACCAGTCAACTCAGCTGGTATGTCCAATGGCAAATGGCTGTGCTCTGGTTAAATGCCCTCTTGGGTCATGGAGACAGTCTGTCAGTGGCAAAATAGCTAGAAGGTCTGGTGGCTGGGGCAGCAGTTTTGTTCTAGCACAGCATCACTCTCATGTAATTACACTGGTGCAGTCTCAAAGCTATGAAGTTGAGAGATTTTTTAAAAAATGTATTTATGTCTTTCATTTAAGTGTTCTCTATTGCTATCACAGAGACAGAGTTTCTACCAGGCTAATAAAATTTCAGACTGAAATGTGGCAAGCATTGCTACTGGTGGCCTCTCCTTATTGCTTTCTGTTCACCACTTCCAAAGCAGGCAGCTAAAGCACAAAGCCATGCTGCTGCCATTTAATAAGCAAAGGTGTGGACTTTTAGAGTGGTTTATGAATCAAAGATGCTACGTTTCACACAAAAGCCATTGGATTTCACATCTCAAGCTCTTTACTTTGGAAAATTGATTTGTGCTCCTAACTCATGCAGACACTATGAAAAATTTCCTGTAAGATTATCACCATGATATGACATTGCTTACCATACATCGGAGACATTTTCATTTCAGATCATTTTACCTCTTGAGACTGGTAAAGAGAAAAATGAATGCCTTTGATTTGGCCTACTCAGTTTGCATACTCAAGACTGTCTCGCCATCCTAAAGTCATCTGTCAGATCTCTCAGTTACGCAAACTGATGAAGTGAAATCCAGTATTTGTGTTTCACTGATGCAGAAAATATTTGTCCTTTTAACTTATTTCAAATTTGCAATACATATGGATTTGCAAAGGCAAAGGCAGTATTGATTTCTGCATTGAATTCTATAAAGAAAAATTAAAAGTGCATGATATTCTCACGCAGAACTTCAATGTAAAATATCTCAATTGACTGAGTGATTATTTTTCAAGAACTGAAAAAACATAATTCTATGGAAATTGCTGATGCACATGAAAGATGAACAAAAGTAGCAAATGATGGCTGTAAGCCAAATATTATGGAAGAAGTTCCCATGTGTTAGCTAATGCTGTTTCATGCATGAAATAGGGAAATGTTGATGACTTTGCCTCTCTTTGTACAGATTTAAGTACAGCTATATATTTATTTAAAGCTATGGATACCTTCCTCTCTGATGGTTTGTGCGTAAGGTCAGAAAGGCCAATGTGAATTCTCCATTTACATTTGTTTCATGTGATTGACATTTGGGATTTCAGGCATGAGAGAATGACTTCTTAGTCCCCAAAACATGGACAACCAATCAAGACAGTTAACTCTTCAAAGCATCTTAAGCCCTCCCCTAACACATTGACCAGAGTGTGCTCTACTGCTTCCTAACTGTGGACCCTCTCCCATTACCCCCCCCTGCAGTGAAGCTGTGCTGTGCTCATAAAATATGGGCAGGGATATCTTTCACTAGCTTATAAGCAAAAAGATGCCCTATCTGTGATTTTGGGGTTTTTTAATCACAAGAGTATCTAAATTGAATTTGATTGAATATTAAATCCAATATCTACATCTCTTTTACGATACCTTAATTTTTCCTTAAGGTTGTGTGATAGTAAACTATCTAACAAAATACTGCTATTCCCTTCCACATGTACTGTTTTTGTTCATTGTGATGAAGATGTTTCCCATCCTTTGCCACACAAAATACCAGTAAAGTAAAATCCCTTATTGAAACTACTTTCAAGCACAATAAAAACATATTCTTACCTGTTTAAGTTTCTTTAGATCTTCATCCAGTTCCAAGTTGTCCAAAATAACAGCAACAAACAAGCTGAGTAGAATCTACAGAACAATTGTAAGTGATTTGTTAAAGCTTATCTTACTTGTCTTAAGAAGTATTGTTAAATAACATGGAAAAATGAAACCCCATCCGTGATGTAAAAGGGTTCTTGCCTTTGACATCTGTTGAACTAATATCACCTGCTACTATATATCTGCTAGCCATTTTGCAAGTAGTAAATTGGTTTTTATCTTACCATACAATTAGTATGAGTTTAAAAATGCTGAATTCTAGGTTACATGACCAATGCATTATATATTTTTAACAATATACTCATTAAAATATACTTTGCATGAAGAGAAAATTAAATTGATCAGAAATAATAACAAAAACCAACAAGAACAATAATAATAACAATAACAACAACAATAATAAAAGAAATGCAAAGCAAAATCCTAAAACATCTTGTAAAGCCAAGGTGGTTTTCAATTAAGGTGTGACTTTTTAGTCATCTGACAGTCACTTACTTTATGGACTTCCTTTATGCCCAAAATGCCTCTGTGAAAAGCAGCTAACTCCACTATGGAAGAAAAGTAAGCTGCTTCATTATTTGCATGCATCATATGTATAGGAAACTCATGTCACAGAAGAGGAAAATCAAGTGCCTCCATTTACTTTACATTAAATATTGTTTAGGTAAGTTTCTAGAAGGAAGAATCCCAGGGAGAAAAAAAAAGTTTGTATCAGAATCAGAATATTTCCCTTGCATACAGATGCTGACTGGAGCCCAAAGAAGCTGAAAATGTGATTGATATAGCTGAGAAGCAGACAGAATTAGGAGTATGGTAGGTAAGAGAGGATACCACTGTTCAGCATATATTATCAGATAACTTCTATCTAAGGCAGTAAATATGTACACATTCATAAGTCAACAGCTGCCCGCAACTGCCAAGGTTTTAGTCTTTGAAGCTCGATGCAAACATCCTCAAACACATTGAGCTTCTACAGGCAAGCACCAATTTCTGATATAACAGAGGGGTACCAGAAGGTATCCTAACTATTTTTTTTTAAAAGAATTACAGGCCTAGAATTTTTCTGTGGTCTTGGACCACTGAGTGACAACCAGAGCAAACATATCCTTCCACCACTGCTCGTAAATGAAGTGTAACTTTGCCTCTCACTCTAGAAATTTATTCCCCACATCTACAGAAGTGGGGGTTAATATATCAGTGGCTTATATATCAGACAAGGAGTTTGGAACTCAAACTGTATTTAAGTCCAGTGGACCTTATTCCAAGGCAGGATTTTCTTCTTTTGAACTACAAAGGTAAAGAAGACATAGGAAGGACTAGCCCATAAATTTTTAAAAAAGTCAGTGCTCAGAAAAAAAAAACAACTCAGAAAAAAGAAGCTGGTTTTAGCAACACATAGAATTTCCTGCAGGTATTAAAAGCGATATTGCATGTGCCACAGAAACAATATATCCTATAATTTTCAGTGATCCAACGACTACGAACTGTGGAAGTAAAGATGGCAATCAGAACAGCAATGCAGGACAGAATCCCAGTAAAATACATAATTACTAGCACAATGTAGAGAGGCCCAGAGAAGTTGACTTTGATTTCAGGATAGCCTGTGGTGGTGCACCCCCACATCCCACTCAGGCCACATTATGATCTGAAAAATGCTCATTATGTCTCAGCCTTGATGAACTGCACTCAGACTAAGCCTCTCTTGAGCTTATCAGAAACACTGTCTGCTCCCAGGAATTAACAGGTGTCTAATGAGCACCTGATTTTAAGTGAAAAGCCTGGGAAACACATTTTTTTTTGCCTGCAAAACAGCCAAGAGGAATAGTATTTCTGTTGTTGAACCTTTAAAGAAAGTTACTGGCTTAAATTGTGGCCAAGATTGAAAATTACTATGACTAAAGCCCACTCTCTAATGATCCTATAAACAGTGGTCTGAAGTGAGATCTCGTGGAGCTCTCAATTCCCAGAAGAAGGGGTGAATGTGTATGTCTTGCACACTGATAATGGGAGGCCTGTGGATCCACCAAAGGACTATTAGTAATGACAGGTAAAAATCATTGGTAATAATCAAGAACTATAGGCATTAAAATGCCATGAGAAAGAACAAGGTTTCAATAGAGAATGGGTGTGCAGCAGAGACAGGGCAGCACTCTTCCACCAGCTAAAACACAACACAGCATAGGGCAAGTGCAAGAATGACTTCACATGGACATGGGCATGGCATAGGAATGGACTAGAGGGTGGGACAGACACCACCAAAGACTCCCAAAGTCCTTTAACCCACTTCCAGAAAGGCCTGAAAGAACAGACTGTGCATGATAATTAATTAGCATACAAAGATAGAAACCTGCCCTTATTGATAACCAGGATAACCAAAGAGATGTTTTCCTTCCCATTTTCTCTATAAAAGAATGTAATAATCCCATGTGAAATGCATACAGAAAAAAACTGTTGGGTTTTGGTTTTTTTTAATATAATCCATATTTCTGTTTATATGCAGGAACTGCTGTACCAATTCTCATAATTTATGGCTTGATATCCTATATCATGTATTTTCCATACATTGATTTTGTATCAGGCAACAGGACAGTAGGGATGGCTAGTTAAGGGGTTATATATTAAAGTTTTATACTTCTCACTTTAATTGCTGTTGCAAAGAGAATGCAATGAAAGCTGAGGAGACCAGTTTTACATGATAAATAAAATCACTTAACTCTGAAATCACTGGAGCTGAGAAGATACAAGACAGATAACAATTATATTGTTAGTCTGGCAGTGTCACTTGGATCTAAGAAGAACACCACCTCACACCAGAACAAAGGCCACCACCTCATGTCACATGGCTGAAGGGTAAATTTATTCTACCACATCCACGCTAAAAGCTGTCTATGCTAAAAATGAGCATCACAATTACTTTTAACTAACTGAGAATAATAAGTATATACAAGAGCTGTGAGAGTAGTTCAAAATTAAAGCACAGCACATATGCAAGTGAAAACTTACCAGAGTAGCAAAAAGATGATACAGTATAAAATAAATAGCAACTACTGGTGCCCACATATGTCCTACAGCATTCAGTGTCTGATCCATGACATCCACCCATCCTTCCTGTGTAAGAATCTGAAACATTGACATGAATGCCTGAAAGAAAGAGAATTGCAAACATATTAACAAATTATACTAATATGGTTTTATTGACCCACTCTTAAACTGATTTAACAGAGACACACACGTGTTTTGGTTTGCTTTTTTAAACATTAACAAATGCGTTCAACTTTTAAAGCCAAGTACAAGGCTACTCATGAACGAAAGGAGAAATAAATAGCTTGATCTTTGACAGAACTGTGATCTTCAATTTGTAACACAGTCCTAGCTTCATTAGTCCCTACAAAGACCCTTTTAGTTTCCTTCATGGCTGAAAAAATAGGATAAATATCCTGAGCAACAGAGATTATTGCTCTGAATATTATACTGTGTTGGGATTTTTTGATTATGCTTTTTCTTCCATGTTTCCTCTCTCTAAATACACCTATAATAAAGTGTTATAATTAAATGTGGCCATAAGTTATGTTCTCTTAATAGCAGAAGCATTTGAGGCACTCCACAGATGAGACCAAACAAAACAAGGGAAGGTCTCTGTACCTACGCTTGATTAAGCCAGTCAGACTTTTCCTCTATATTTTGTAAATACCATTTTTTGTGGAACTACTCCTGTAACATTTTCCAATTCCTTGAGACCAGGTATACATGTCAAAAATAGAGGAAATAATGGAAATGTTTCAAACATTTTATTTATTTATTTAGCAATAGGAACATGTGAAAGTCTATAAGCCTAGAACCCAGACACCTTTGAAACCCCAGCTGGGGGCTGCAGCACCAACCAGAATTGAACTCAACACGAGCAATGTGTAACTGCAAGATGTACATCCTACACAGACACTGAGGAATGCACACTGCCTAGGAAACAGAAGTTTAAGTATGGTACCAAATTGAAATATCTTGACAGTCTCATCTGTCTCAATGGGACCAAACTATTGCACAAGTTTCTTTTGCTTTTGCCTGACATTGTAAGAATTCTCTTTCCAGACAGCAAGGATCAAAGCTGGTATCTTACTGGAAGTTTTGCATTACAAAAAAGTGTTGGAAACTGAAAACAACAATACAGCTTACAGC
This sequence comes from Brachypodius melanocephalos, assembly GCA_013398615.1. Taxonomy (NCBI): domain Eukaryota; kingdom Metazoa; phylum Chordata; class Aves; order Passeriformes; family Pycnonotidae; genus Brachypodius; species Brachypodius melanocephalos. Next base: position 46,198,201 of record VZSR01003803.1, read on the forward strand.
TAACAGGATTACTAGAATTCAAAATGCTAACATTTTGTTAAAATGTTAAGGTGATTGCAATCTTATACAAGGATGTATTAGATCTGTGCTCAGTGTGCCCAGCAGCAGCAGATTAACACATTAATGTGGTGGCACAAGAAGAAAAGGATTCTTCTCATTGAACATGTGAGAAAACAGTATCTAGACAGTGCTTCTCATCAACCTACCCTAAGCCAAAACCCATGCTAGAAAACCAAAAACATGTAGCTATACAAACTTATGTGTTTGGGAAATAATGAAATTGTTCTCATTAATTTTTAAAGCTGCTTGCAAAAATAGCTGTGTGGGAGACTTCAAGTTTATATCATTATTACAAACCACAGGAAAATACTTTGCTTGGGCTCTTTTTCAAGTTTATAATAGAGTTTTTCAAGCAAAACAATGATTTCTCTAAGATGTTTCTTCCAAAGCAAATAGAACCATTAAGGTTATAGCCCCACCCTTAGGGGAGTCCACTCCAGATTGTGGCTTCTCACCTTCAGTAAAAGCAAATTTACTTCAGAGAAGACTGTCTGTGCGCATGCACACAGCACGTGGTTTCAGCCCTATGTGAGACCCCTATGGCTAAGAATCATTAATATTTGGTGACAAGAAGTTGGTTCAGGCTATCTGAAATAACAAGAAGGATGTGGCATGACTTGCTACATGCTGTTTCTGTATCATGAAATCAAGTGTATATCAAGGGCTGTCTGCCTAAAATTTGAAAGGAGGGCCTGCAGTTACAAAGCATGCTGAGATGGTGTAACAGGGTAAGGCAGGGACAATCTAATCCAGTGCATCTTGTTATGCAGGCACTGCATAAAAGACACTGCCTTTTTGGAGTGCCCAGTGTGAGAGGACAATTTCCACGTCTGTACCCAAGGATTGCCACGGAGAAAGTTCGTTGGAAGCAGAAAAGAAGTTGACAACTAAGCGATATTAGAAGACCACTGAAACTGCCTGTCCATTCCTTCACTGACCACAGAAAAGGATCCTAGCACTAAAGCTTTTTCTCCTCTGTTGATTTAAATAATACATATTTTAAAGTGCAAAAATTGAATCATGTTGCCTCTAGGTCATATTCGGAGGAAGAACTGTGAATTTTTACTCTGTTACGGGGTTCACAAACATTTAGCTGCTGAGGGTTTCATAAGTAATTTGCCTGCTGACTCACACAAAAAAAGCCCCTCATCAAAGTCCGACTTGGTTTCTTATTCTGTGGCACTCTGAACCACACAAAAGCACAAACACCCTACTCAGTTAAAACCAAGAAGTTTGAGAGTTATAGTTGCTTTTCAGAATTAACTCACAGTAATCAAACTTCCACAGATGCTTAAACCTACAAGTCCAAATTACAAGAAGTGAAGCTGAGATGAACATGCAGGGAGCAGATCACGGCATCCAAATGAGCAATCACACATGTTCAGAGAGAATTAAGCATCAAACTTTTAATTTCTAGACCAGAAACAGCCTGACAAAATGTAAAGTCCCAGGCTTTATTTTGAATGCGCAGATACCACAGAGGACAAAGGCTAGATGAACTAGAAACAGCAGAGAAAAATGCTGGCAACTACTTTCCTGTAAATTCTTTAGGGTGGTTAAAGTCTTTGGTATGTCATTTATTTGAAGAGGCCAAGCACAAGGGCTGATATTTGCACAGTGCCCTCTACCTTATGTTTCTGCCAGTAATCCTGGCCTTAACCAGCACATTGCCAACCTGCAGCCGCATCCTCCCATCAAACGAGTGCCCCCTCCCAGCCATGTGCACAGACTCTACACTGTGCAAAATCACAAACTCTTATTATTAATTATTTTAATTGTAAAAAAATAATTTGCTGCCCATACAAGATAGGCAGAGAAAGAAACATTTAGGATCTTTATCAAGGAAAGGGGTTTTGTAGCCAGCTGAGCATGCATGAAACAAGCAGAAAATTCAGCCTCCTTTAGATCTGCCTGGGGTGCTTCAGGGTGAAGACAAGGACCCCATCAGCGCTCAGCACTGCTTCTCAGATCTCAGGTTCCCTTTGTAATGGGGAGCTGAAGATAAACCAGGCAGCTGTTGTTTGCCTGCACTCAGAGCCAGTGGCCATTGCACCTGATTGGTGTGGCACCCCTTGCTGAAGCATAAAGTGGGCACTGCATTAAGTAATACACCCCACTGTTGGCTTTAAAACACCTGAGGGACTGGATAACTGAACAAGTGCAGTATCCTTTATTCTGAATCACACTTAAATATCACAGCTTACTGCTTAAAAAATACATATATTACTTAATTCTTCAAGGTATAAAAATACCTTCAGTACTCTGTTGTAGACTCCTCATTAATACAATTAATAATAGATTAATGTGGAGAAGACATTCTTTTAATATAAAAAAATCTAGTCTTCCATCCAAACCAGCTGTCCATAAAACATATGGCTTTATAAAATGGCCTTTTAATATAATTTAAGCATTTTATTATGACATTAAATTCCAGTATAATGCAAAACATTAGTTTTAAGCAAAGAAGGCAATGCACAATGAATATATGCTTTGCACCAAGCAATCTTCTTTGGAGCAAGTTATTTATAGCTGAAAGGTGTACCTCCCACTGTTTATTTTAAAATTAATTTGAAATGCAACTAGCTGACAGAATCAACATCTGTGAAGACGAGACCCAGAAATTTATGCAAATGGTGATTTTCTGAATTAATTTGTGTTATAGAAAAGACTGTCAATTTCTTTCAGTATTTATGCCCTATTACTTAATGAGCTGTTTTGATGATGGAAGTCAAACTACCTTTTTATTTATAGTGTAAGATTGGCAAAGGTTTGGTAGAATATATGAGCCAAAGTGCCAGTTCTGACATCTTGTCCAACTGTTACAGGGGTGGTGCCACACAAATTACTACTTACAGTTATGATGTACTTGTCTTTTAACTGATGCTTGTCCATAAAATTTTAGGGACCAAATTCCACAAACCTAATTCATAGAAGCAGTTCTACAATCATAGGGATTGCTTCTGAAAATTAAGTTAATGGGATTTAGGACATTGCTGTAACATCCTTGCAAACTGTTCTACCAGCAGAAATGTATGTTTTCCTCTTGACACAGTCAAGGGGGGCTCAGTAAAGCCCTGAAAGAAGAGTAGCCATCCTGTAAAAATGTGGTAATCATACTGAGATTTTAACTGCATCAGAGAATCAGGACTGCATTGTTCATCCTTTTTTAAAGGGTGGTTGCTTATGTTGAACTAATATTTCACATCATGAACTTTTTCCAAGGTCAAGGCTAGGAGCAGACACTTGGTTTTGTGAAAACTAAGGAATTGTTGTGATCAGTTGGGCCTGGCTTTCATCTTGTGTTGACCCACTTAAAAGGGCAGCATTCCCAACTTTGTAAATTGAGGCAGAGAAGTCAGCACACGGCCGCAAACTCCAAAAGAAACCAGGGCATGGAAGTCAGACACGCTAACAAGGTATTTTGTTCTCCATACAGTGAATTCTCAGCAGTGACTTTACACCTATGCCTTCTTCAGGGGGCCCAGACACCACCCCTGTCCTTCCTCATGGCTCAATATGTGCAGCCCAAGAAGATGTGCAAAAATAAGAGATAGCAGATGGCTAAAAACAGTGAAGCAAACATCTATATTTTTGTACTTAGTATTAGAGAGAAAGCCAGTCCATTTGGCAAGCTGTAATGGCCAAAAGAAGGGTGAAATTAGTAGCTATGGCAACAGTGAGCTTGTGCCTATTGATTTTCATCAGGAAACCATGTGAAAACATGCAATTTAGAAGCATTAGCAAAAGGAGGAGGTCTATTTGTTCCAAAACCCATACTGTGCCCTCTTATAAAGCACTTAGTTTCAAAATGATTTTAGGTTTTGTCTGTTTCAGTGTAGAAAGCACTTTAATATACAAACTCAAAATTTAGCCTCTAGTGTCACCATTATTGTTATAATGCTTGTCTTCTCTGTATTTGTAACTGAAAAAACTCTCAGCAACAGTCCTGGCTATTTAAGGTTTGTTCTTCTTTGAGGATAAGCTCCTAACAATTTATCTTGGCAAATTCTGGTATTGCAGACTTCATACAATCTCGTATGTCATATGTCTTCAGTCATGTTTTGAAAAAAATTATAATTGTCTTATTGCAAACTGATTCAGTGATCTTTCTTCAGGGAAGAAAATTTGAGAATTCCCAGACTTTGCTAGGAAGACACACTCCTTCAGAGGGATGCCACTATTTCACACCATCACAATTTTGAGCACAAAAATTTCACTAACTTTTAATCTAATAAGAGATGCTTTACTATAACACCACAAAAAGAAACCACATACTGTAAATTTTACACTTCTGAAACAACTATAACCAGGTGAATATAAATACATTAAAAAATATGAGGCACTCATGCTTCTGGCTATCATATAAAAATATTGAAAACATTTCAATTCTGGAGTGCTGGAACACTCTTCTATTGTTGCTAACAGTTCTTCTCTTTTTCCAGTACTTAAGTAATAAAATAGAAGACCAGTAAAGACATTTCCTGTTTGTAAAAACACTGTATAATTTGTTGGAGGAAAATATTTTCTCACTCTTCCAATATGTATTCAGTATTTACATATACCTGTTAAAACTCTATATATGCTAGAAGCCCTTATTGAAGCCTAAATGGCAGCAGATTAAAATGCTCAAATAACCAAAAACTTTACTAATGTATTGATTTAAATTGGCCATTTTTCATTGCAAATGGATCTTTCTCAGGTACTTATACAAATTTATCTGGTTAAAATGTGAAGGTGATTGCAATCCTGTCTTATTTTGATCCTACTACAAATATTCTTTCAGGACTTTCACTGACATTTTACATAAATAATAAAATAATTCTAAACCAAAATTCCATGGTGATTTTAAACCTGCAGGTTTTTTTCAGAAGCTGTACATGGGAATTGAGAATAGAATATGGAGGGAATATAATCTGATTTAGAGACATGACTTAATTAGGAAAGCTTAAGTTTTATTTCACTTTTTTCTTCTTCAGCATTTAATGAATGGTACTGAATATCTAATTCTAGTGGCTGCTTTTCTAAGCATGTTTTCCAAAATAGAAAGCATAGTGTTACATTATTCCCTGTGGGTAGGCATTTTTTGTCTCACATTGGATGGCCAGCTTCCCATACATCAAGTTCAGCTTGATAATTACAAATTGTTGTTTAGCCATTTTGTTCACTAAATACACGACCCTTGAGGCTGCCTTATTATTTGTTATTTAATTGTTCCAACCAATGCATTTCCACTAAAATAGATACATTGGATAACCAAACTGGAATGACAGAAACAAATAAATTGTCACTGGAACCAATCCATGTACACTCAGTCTAATCCACTGTTAAAGAAATTGCACTATTTTAATTCAGAATAGCGTGCTTCAATAAATACATTAGCTCCAATTTCCACTGATTTTCAATGTTCTGTTCTGAATTAACGTAATGCCCACAAATACCCATTATTTATACCCAAAAGGCAAACACTTATTTTGTCAATGCAGATAAGTTTTATAACCCTGTGTAAAACAAGCATTCCTGTACAAATCAAGAACAACCACTTTCATAATATGAAGATATAAGTCATGTGTAGACATGTTTTATATAAATTTTCAGGCTAATATTTGTGTCTGTGGACAAGAATCCTCTTCCTGTAAAATGACAGAGTACAGTTAAGACCTATGCTGTGCTGTGTCATCACCATGGTGCATGGGTAAAATTTCTCTGTATTCTCTTGACAGCAGAAATAGAATACCTATCACAAGGAAAGATGGTTTTCACTACAGAAGGACTACAGGAAGATTATTACACCCAGAAAATACAATTTTTTAATCTACACATATGGAGATAACTGCTTCATGTTTCTGAAGGAAAGGAAGACTGCTAATACAATAACAAATACGATAGAATCTGTCCTGGTTTGGGCTGGGATAGAACTAATTTTCTTCCTAGTAGCTGGCACAGTGCTGTATTTTGGATTTAAGATGAGAATGATGTTGATAATACCCTGATGTTTTAGTTGGTGCTGAGCAGTGCTTGCACGGAGGCAGGGCCTTTCCGGCCTCTTACCCCACCAGTGAACAAGTTGAGGGATCACAAGAGGTTGTGAGGGGAAACAGCCAAGACAGGTGACCCCAAATGACCAAAGAGATATCCCATCCCATATGGCAACATGGCCACTACATAAGCTAGGGGAAAGCTGGTCAAAGGCTGCAGATTGGAAGCTGGTTGAGCATCAGTCAGCATATACTGAGTAATGGCATTGTGAGCCACTGATTTTGTATATTCTAATTTTTTTATCATTATTGTCTCCTGTTCCCTTTCTGTCCTACTAAAATTTCTTTATCTCAGCCCACAAATTTTACTTTTTTTCCCCCAATTCTCTCCTCTATCCCACTGCAGGTGGAGGATTGAACAAGTGGCTATGTAATGTTTAGCTCTACTGGCCAAGTTAAACCCCAACAGAATCACAGAATCATTACAATGGAAAGGATCTTTAAGATCATGGAGTCCAATCATTTACCAAACACTGCCAAGTCCACCATCAATGGTATGAAAATATCCACGGTAAAAAGATAGTGACAACCAATGAGTAATCAGTGCTTTTTATACTTGCCCTTGGAAAGGTTGTAAATCTATCCAGTTCTTCCACAAAGCAAAACATCTGTAAACTGATTGCTGACATTACGATCAAAAGGCTGGCAGTAAATACTACCAAACTCCCAAGTTTTTTTCCTGGTCCAAATATCTTATACACAAAATCCTCCAAAGCAGGAGAAATCTTTATAAGCCGAACTACTCTAAGAACCTGCAAAGAAAGAGAAAAATGCAACTGTATCAATAATTTGATTTTCACATTAATCAAAAACTTTCAAAATATCAAACATTAATAGCCAAAAAGGGACCTGCAGCCTTTTAGACCAATAAATATCAAGTTACCACCACTTGTAATAGATGACAAGTTGTGTATTTGGTTAAAACCACAAAACCAGGAACATAAGCAGAATTGAGGGATACAAGCACAGGATGATAGTAAAGGCAAGGGAGGACCCAAAGTCTCCAAGGCTGTAGTCAACTCACTGATCATTAAGAGTCATTGCAGAAATGCAATTGGGTGAAGGTGGTGCTGGAGTAACAAAGGGAAAAAATTACATAGACAAAACAAACCACAGATACTAAATATGAATGTAATGTGAAATTAGAGACCAAAGGAGGTTTATAGTATGTTATGAAACACAACAACGCCTCCAGGCAGGAGTCAAAGCACATCGGTCTAGATTTAGCAACTGAGAATCTACTGAAGTGCTAGGTAAATGGCTCCAGTTTGATTATCATCACTGTTAAAATTTCATTCTTATTCTAAATGGACAGGGTCCTCAACAGCCTTTGACTAAAGCTCTGCATTGAGTAGCAAGCTTGATGAGATGGCTTTGAAAGGCCACTTCCAACTTATATTTCTCTGATTTTATGACGTTTGTTATACCAGGTTACACATTCACAGAAAGAACTGCCAAATCTTCCACAGATGATCCTTCTATTTCAGTGACCTGAAGCAAAACTGTTTGGTATTACATACCACTTAACCTAGAAAATTTAGTAATGAACATATTTTGCTATTTTATATAATATATGGGAAATCTTGGGTCATGTTTCTCAGTATCAGAGAAACTCAGTATCTCCCAACAGCATTGTTTGCCCCGACATATTTGACACCTCTCAGAACTCACAGCAAAACTTTCATCTTGTGTTGAACTCCTGACCCATTCACTGCTGAGTCTACTTTGAAAGAGCTGCTGACAGCTCCGATTCTCCTATTTTTGCCCTTGGTTTTGACACAGTGACACAAACATCAGTATCGACAAGAGGCAGTGGCAGCAACAGTAGTTGCTGAAGACAACAGACAGCAGCATTCAGGGCAACTGAGATTCTGCAGTTCTGAGGAAGAAGAAGGCTCTCTATTCCAAGGTATCACCTGGATTTCCACAAGAATCATATTGAAACCAGAAGGCAGGAATTACAGTGCAATTATTGTCTGACCTTATATGTATAAGTCAAATACAATTACTATGCTGTTTTTGGAAAGAAAATAAGTATGACAGAAGTTATTCATACAGTGAGTTTGCTGTAGCTTGCTAATAATATACACCTTTGGGTTTCACATGAAGCTAATCTCCCTACTCATTTGTAAAGTATGCAGAATATGTCTGTCATCTAGATTTAAGTACCAAAGCAAAGAGAGAGAGAGAGTCAACTCAAGAGAGCAATTATTCCAAACATACCAGAGCCCTTACACGAGATGGGATAAGCATCCACTGTCTTCAGTGGCAAACAAGGGTCCTAGATTCAGTGGTTACACTAGACAGCTTAACTTTCGCAAGACTAGCACAAGGTGAGATGAAGTTCCTTCTTTCATATTGGTGTCATGACTACATTACATACAATCTGAGTACATGAAACTGGCTACCAATGCAGACTGTGAGATGAGTGAGATTTCCAAGTACTATTGAAATGTAAACACGGTGCCTTCTTACTTACAAGATTTACTCATGGTGTAAATGTTAGCTCTGTTCCCATCAATATCACTTTCAACACAGACCCCAGTGGGGAGAAGATTTCATGCTAGTTGGTATTCTGAGTGGTGTTTTAAATAAACTCAATTATCTGCCTTATTTTTTTCCCTTTCTTTGGGGAACTTTAATTGACCTTTAAGCAACACACTAATCTTATTGATACTACTTGGTTTCTTCATTTATTTTCATTAGATAACAAATTGAATCTAGCAAAAGTACATTCTAATGAATTTATGCATTTTGTGTAATTTGATTGCAAATAGTATTAAATTTAGGAGCTGTAGAAGATGCACTGTTTGGATTAAATATAAAATATATTAAAAACAAATCAAAACGAATAATATGAAAAAGTAACCACAGCTTTCTTACAAATAATGGCTGCAGATCCTGCAAGGGATGATAGTTATTCAGAAAATGACTCAGCAGTATTTCCCCCAAGCACAAATACAATACCATTTCTTAAGTCCAGTGTAGCTTAAGTTCTGTTTAAACCTCTCCCTTTTATGCTGGTTCCTTACAGATCTCTGCAATAATACACAAAATATGTCATTTCTCCACTAATTTTATGTCCTACAGATATAGCTATGTAACAGTCCTTTGCTGTAGTCTTTCACAGAGGGCTTTGCAAAGTGTCTTGAATGAATGCATAGTGAATGCAAGGAAGATAGGTGGGAGGGTGGACAGTAGCCAAGACTGAGTGATGTGTCGGCAAAAGGTAATGATATAGACCAATGAATAATGCAAACTGAAATGTATGTAAGGAGGAATAGACAAGCCAAACAATAATTCTGTCTTGCTATTCTGGAATGTGTCAAGAAGGACTTCTGTTTTCAGTAATCTGTTTTGTTGGCTGACAAGGAACACATTTACCCTGTCATCATGAATACCTAAACGCCTGGAAATCTGCCTAACATTAAGGTGTATTCATGTGAAAAAGACTTTTTGACCTTGGTTGATTTGAAAATGTGTTATCTAGCTGGCCCAGAACTTAACTGTGGAGGAATATGGTGTGTACCTTACATGCTGACATCAAAGGTATTCTGCAACCTTCCAATCATTCTCCTCCTAGGGGATTTGGATCACAAAATACAACCCAAATATTTCAGTGTAGCAGGTGTTTCTGCTTGTAAAACATATGTCTTTCATATATTTTGGAAAAAAAAAAACCCCACCACATCTTGAAACTTTCTGTCATAAAAGCTAGCACTGTGTAATTAAAAAAACACCACCACCACCGCTCCACTAAACTAATTAAATCCATTAAAAAGAAAAGACTTATTATTTTATTATCAGCATCTGCCCACATTTTAATTATACTTTCAATCCTCTGAGTTATTGATGATGTCATCCATTTAGTCCAACATTCATAGTTTATGCTGAAAATTCTTATGAAGAAATCCCCAGTCATAAGTGGACTATTTCCCAATTAATATGAAGTAATTTTTAACTAAGTTGCTGAGTGTTTTAACTGAGAGCTCCCATCTATGCTCCCTGTGTGCTTTTGACACAAGAGTGCAATTGCATACTCCTGACAGATCATCCTTCCTTGCACCTTGGATGTATCATGTTGAGTAACAACATTCTACATATTTAGACAGCAAAGTCAAAGCTATAATGACTTAAAAGTCTTCAAATGATATCTGACAAAAACAAAATACATTTTTCATCCTGAAAGCTTTCTGCAGAACCATTCAGAAAAAATACAGGATGACATTTGCAGAAATCTGAAAAGGCCATTATATTTCAACCCACACTTGGGGAGACTGCTTCTCCCATGCTGTACTCATGTTTACAATATGTGTCATTATAACTAATCTCATTTATTGACAGGACTCTGATGATTTATTATTGTCCCTTATTCAGTATTACTTATTCACCATGCCAATCCATTGCTGAATAATGGGCAGATATGAATCCTTTAATATATATATTCTTTAAAAAACCCTTTCTTTAGCACTGTGGAACATAACACATAATAAATGTCCCAAAACCGGGATTAAGCCTAATCACTTGAAGAAGGATGAATGGGGAATTGGTTGGGCTGGCTGACAAGAAGAATTGTATGTCAGAATTAATCAATCATTTTGGTCTCTTTCCTGCTCTTTCCCCAAGTAAAAACAGAGGAAGAGCCCCAATAAACACATTTTCCCTCTAGATACGGAATGGCTGGAGAGCTACAAAACCCAAGTCTAAGATGATTCTGGAGAAATTACCCCAGAAGATGCACAGTAACTTAGCTTAGCATGTGACTGTCACAGAGATGAAGATTTGGAGAAGCAACAACAAGTGAATTGAGGCCTCAGGGAGAGCAGCCAGGAAAGGAGCGGTGGACACTACAGGAAGGTGATGTAGTAAACAGCTGTGTAAAAGGTCAAGGCTCAGTGAACAGCAACAAAGAAACAAACCAGAACGTACTGAACAGTGCAGCTCAGATAACAAATGGGAGTTACTGGTAACAGAAAGGACTTCTCAGCAAAGTTAGAAAGAATCCTATTTTTGTAAATCTACCCAATGAAAATAGTTACAAACAGGGATTTTTTTATTCTGCAGTTATTCTCAAAATGAGTCAATATTGTAAGAAAATTGAAATTTGTGTGAAATGTGGATGGGTAATGTTTTAATTTGGTATATAGAGTAAAAAGTAAAATTAGGTGATCATACCTGAAAATATGTAAATTGAGAGTGATAGAGGTCTGGATAAATATGGAGAGTGGTTCCAATTACAAGCAGCAACTCAAACTTGTGAAGAGATGAGCTGATGTATCCTGTGAAACCCAAACACCAGATCTTCAGAAGAGCTTCTAAATCAAACAGAACTGTAAAAGCAACCTAGACGAATATATAAAATAAGAAAGATGCATTCAAAACACTGAGTTAAATTAGAAGTTTCTATGTCATGATTTCTATCAGGGCTTCGTATGGCAAAAATAAAGATCTTCATAATATTTAACAAAACCAACCGTATTCTAAACAGAATAAACAACAGTAGATTTCACTTTATAAAATTTTCTAGACTCAACACAGATAGGTAGATTTCATGATTTGGAAAGCACAAAGTAATAAATCCATCTATTTTATCTTTCACTTTAAATACATACATTAAAAAGAAAATACGATGACTTCTGAATTTTTCAAAATATGAAGTAACACATATGAGATTTCTGAAGAATTTTAAGAGATCTAGGAAAGACATCAACATTTGAAAATTGCTACTTCAATTTTCTAAAACATCCATATTAGTACAACCAAAACAGGTAGAAAAGAGGTAATAGTTTTTAAGCATCTAAAACAAATTTAAAAAAGAGAGGAAATCCAAAGTCAGTCCAGAACTACTTAATTTTCACAATGATGTTAAAGAACTTGCACATGGTGGGAAGTTACAAGGGAAGAAATCTACTTGTAGGCAATAACTTAGTGATTCTTGCAGAGGCCTTTCTTGAAATATTTGCACAGTAAAATGCATAATATTCAGTTTGAACAAAAGCATGGGTGTACATCTTCAAGACTTATTTTCTCTTACTTCTCTCTCTATTAAAAAATCCTCCTGGCCTGGTGCCCTTCCTCATGCGCCTTCTTATTTTACCACTGTACATACTCTGAGATGCTCTCTTCCACACTTTCCAACAGTCAGGATATGCAATGGAAATGCTTTTCTGTGACTCAGAAACGTTCCTCTCTGACCCTTTATACACATTGAGGCTTAAAAGAGACCCTAATATAACACTAGGTTGCATCTAAATACAGCTAATACTTTCAAAGTGAAGTACAAATAAAAAAAAATGCAGCTTAAATCTCCTTTGAGGACAAGCATTATTAGTCTGTTAAGATGGAGAGACTAATTGACTGTAGGCCATGAGGTCTACCGAATTTGGCAGGAGATAAAAAAGTTAGAGACTAAGATTTTAATCCTGACTCTGACGATGAAAATCTCTGGGATGCCGCCTTAAGTAATTACATTATTTAAAATTTAAACTTGACAGTACAAAAAAAATATATTTATCAACATGAAAGAGGGAGGCCATGAGATAGCTAAATAAAACTGTACATATTTTATGTGTACAGGACTGTCAGAAGCAGGAGCAGAGATGGAAATTAAACACTGCAGTTTATGCCATTTGTTTACTCCCCTAGTCCACACAGCTATCTACAAGCAGTGCTACCAGCTATACTATATGGCTTCCTCAAGGCATACAAAATAATTATCAGGCTTTAAATGTCTGCAGAATGATTAAATCGAGGCAAAATGCTTCACAGCTCTCCAAAAATCTCTTCAGGAAATTTTCCTTTTCTTAGGAAAGAAAGACTACGAAGAAACATTTGTGTGCTTTCAGTCACAGACAGTGTAGGGACACATTTATGCCCTTATCCTCAAATGGATCTGGCCAGTTTTTCAGCCTAGGTTCTAGGCTGTTCTAGGTTCTAGGTATTGTGTTCTAGGATCTCAGAGCTCTAGGAGAACAATGAACCAGGTTTGAAGAGACTACTTTTTTACACAAAAATCTCTAAGACACAAGGAAAATGTTTTAGCAAAAAATCTTAAAAGTAAAGCTCACTTTTAATGGCACATCATCTAACTGAGTTCTAAAAGAAGAGCATTGAATTAGGCAAAATGGAACAGTGGTTAGAGAGCAGCTGGGATTCAACTCAGAGCAGGTGGAATAACAATGCCATTTAAATACACACATACACACTTCAGAGCACATAGGCTTCCTATTAGAACAAGACTAACAAATATGATGTTAAGTGTATTTTAATTTATTCTAAAAATGTGTGGGCAGGATCATTTGCATTTCACATACTTGTCAAATGAATTCAAACCACTGGCACTTAAAAATGTATCAAATGGTTTGCATAACATCTGATTACATTTATACACCTGTCTTCCTGCTGACAGAGCTTGTATTTTTTTCCTTCCTTGTAATTAATTACAGGAGAAGATTCAGAATATCCAACTAGAACTTTTTGTTAGGTATGAAATGCAATACAATTTTATAGTTTCGTGAGGTTTTTTTAAATCTGGAATAATTTCTTTCATTGCTGTAGAGACAAGGCAAAAGCAAACTCACATAGGAAACCAGAGCAGGAAAAGCAGGTGTAACACATAAGCAGTTGCCAAGCAGCCACCCTCCACTATGTTGCCAATTCTGCTTTGGGGAGGCCAAAGAGGAGCTAACAGAAATGGACCATTTCCCTGACAGTCATGTCCCTTTTGGTCCCCCGGAAGCTTTATGGCATTAATCCTACCTTCATCAACATGACCTTTTGCTAGTAGCCACTCAATACTTTTTTTTGGCAGAGGCACAGCTTACTATCAGTCAGCAACCAACAGTGACAGACTAATTTTTTTTTTTTTCTTTGTAACTGTCTTACTTGAAAAGTTATCCAGCTGTCAGGAAAAGATAAGAATTCTTCCAAGGAGGATCAGTGGGATTAAGGGCACAGACCTCTAGCACTTCCCTCACTACCAGATTTGACACAGCATTCAATCCTTCCTTCATGCAGGACAGGACAAAGGCTACCCAAAGGCAGCAGTGCAAGGAGACAGGTTAAAAAAGGAATCCATACTAGAAAGAGAAACTATATTGGAGAACCTGGTTTTGAATTCTGGTACTCAGACAGTCTTTGTAGGAATCATATGCAACTCAAGTAAGACAAGCTAGTCTGTAACATTTCTAACAGAAGATCCATATGAAAACAAACATCCATCACTATTCTGTCTAGGTATTGAGCACTTAAAGTCAGCATCCTCATTAAAAATTACCAAAGTATGTTTGAAGCTCTACTCCTTCCAGGATACTGCACTGAGGTTTAGAGTCATCCTGTTAAAATTCTGGTTTTGCTCTTGCAGGACTGATGCATACAAGTTGAAATGCCTGTCAGAACCTCTTAATTACTACTCAATACACAAAATTATGCAAACAATGGGATCTGGGTATAGATTAATTCCTTTTATCTTGTTTAACCTCTCCCTTCTATAGTTTGCCTTTTCTTTCCAACAATGAAAAGTTGGAAAGTTTTCTTTTCTTGGTACAGAGCATCTCAATAAATTCATTTAGATTTGCCCATCAAGTTTAAGCAGATGTATTTCTACAACTCTAGGCCACTAAAATGTGTGATACATAGAATGGACCAACTGAGATATTTTATTAGACATGTCTTCTCCTAAAGCCAGCAGCTTCCAAGATAACCTCTGGAAAACCATCAGAAACTATCAGAAAGCCAAACATGCTTGCTGTAGTCTATCTGGCCATCTCCTTTAGCAAAGTGAATCCTCATTGCTGTTGGCTGCTCAGCTCCCACTGAAGGGAAAGCTTTCTGTAGCCTCCTCTAATGGAAAAGACAGAGCAACAGCAGTGCATCCTGCTCCAACTAGTCATTTCACCAAGCAAACAAACACTGTGGAATAACCTGCATTGTTTGGGAATCCAGCTTCTTCAAGGCTCTTTCCTTTGTACACCCTTTGTGCTACAAAGAACAAGTTTCACAACAACCAAACAGAAAATGACACCAGCTTATCGATTTTTCCTCTCTCACAGCATTTTTTTATTCTTCTGCTCTTCTGATACTTTGTTTCTCCTTCTATAACATACTAGGGTTTTGTTAGTTTGATTTTTATAGTGCCTCTAGTAAAAGCATCACAGGATTAAAAAAAAAAAAAAAAAAGAAAAACAAAACCAGGAAATCCAATTAATGGACATAAGAAAATGCTTTACAAATAAAAAAACCCACTTTTCTCCATCCCAGAATACTTTACCTCATACACTTTGAAATGTAAAAAGGTAAACAAATGAGTTTTCTGACAACCTCTCCAATAAGAAATCAATTATCTAAGCTATGCAGAAAGAGAAAAATGTATTATTAAAGAAAACTGGACATTGCTTACAGGACAAAATTATAATACACTACTCTACATTATACACTCATCTTGAATAAACCCTGGCAAGTATTTCTACATCAAAAAAAACCCTGCAAACTTTATACTTGAAATAAATGTTGAAGAGATTGTTTCTAGCACTGATTAATAAAAGCATAATTATACTATATATTCAGAGCCAAAATAGAAATAGGACATGCAATGTTTCCTATTTTGAATATAAATAGAATTAATGCTATTTTGTTAAGAATCCAGGCTCCATTTGCTGTATCCTGGGCACAAAGCAAAAATGTCTGCTGTGAAGAGTTCACGGCCTCAGGCTTTAATGCTGACTTAATTATTTGTTTCCAGCCAAGGACATTGTACTGGATCTGCCTGTGACAGAGTTAATTTTCCCCATCATAGTTTGTATGATGTTATTTTGAATTTGTGCTGCAAACGGTGTTGGTAACACAGGCATGTTTCAGCTGTTGCTGAGCAGACTCCCCACCAGGGAGCAAGCTGGGAGTGCACAAGGAATGGGGAGAGGAAACAGCCAGGACAGCTGATCCCAGCTGAACACAAGGATATCCTGTGCCACAGGGCACTGTGCCCAACATATAAGGCTGGAGGAAGCAGAAGGAAGGCAGTGGGGGACTACTTAAAGTGATGGTGTTTTTCTTCCCAAGTTACTGTTATGGCTGATGGAGCCTGGCTTTCCTGGGAATGGTTTCCCTGCCCACAGGAGGTGTTGAATGAATCCCTTGCTTTGCTTTGCTTGTGTGCACGACTTTTGCTTTACCTATTAAAGAAACCATTTTTATTTCAATCCATGAGTTGTCTCACTTTTATTCTGACCATTCTCTGCTCCATCCCACTGAGAGAGAGTGAACAAGAGGATGCATGGGGCTGAGCTGCTGGCTGGGGTTAAACCATGATGGAGATTAAAATGAGTTAGTTTCCCTGTCCTCAATTCTACTCTAAGATCTGTGGAGCATTTTAAAAGACTTTAAAAGCACTTGCTGGTTTTACTCCAATGTCTTATTTTCAGGATAATAATTTTCATGTTCATGTTGTTTTTCAAATATTCTTAGAACTTGAGATAAAATAAAGACAACATATTTCACATTTATTCTTGTAATTGTTGTCCATGCCAACATTGACTCAATATTCATAGAAACTACAGCAATCCCCAGCAGCATGAGAGACAACAAAGAATGATGCAGCACTGCTAGCTTTATAATCTGCACTGTTTTAAAGGTTTGGACTCCTGTGCTGTTTTTAATAGCTTTTTTTGCTCTCATTTCTGTCCCAGAACTGGTAAACTCTCAGCTTCATTGATTCTTATGATTTTAAAAGATCAGATACAAATTCTAAAACTAAGATAAAAAATATGTATCAACTCAACCTTCCTTTAAAAAAGGAGATTCATAAAGCATTGTACTGTCATGGACTAAAGGGTTTAAAGTTGGGCATGTGAGTCTGAATATCAAATATATTCAGACATAGAAAACCACAAAACAACCAAAACCAGATAAACAATCAGGAACATTCTGCTATCATCCACTCTAGTCTAAGAATGACCCCTCTGGCTCCAAAGGAGTGTGTAACTATTGAAGCCAGGCACACTGCAGTAAGCATAAAGTAGAAGTGTACCCTATCCAGGCAAGGTCCTAGGATCTCCAGTGCATGCTTTACAGTAAGATCCTTGACCAGCTAATGACTCAAGCAGGCTTCCTGGCAGAATGTCACTTGTACCTCCAATTCACTAGTTTAGGAGCACAGACTCCTCCTTTACAAAATTCATGACTGCATAAACTTTTTTTTTTTTTTTTTTTTTTTTTTGTGGTGTGCTCTTGTGATTGCTGAAGCCAGACTATTTGTAACATTATTTTGGTTATGCTTAAGGACCTTCTGGCAGCTAAGGATATATATCAACTAAAGATTATTTATGAAGAAGTTCTATATTATATTTTTTAAATACAGTGTTTCATCATTCTTTTAAAGTTAAATTCTTCTGAATGTTACACTCCTGCTAGAGAAAGATAGCAACTCAGCACCATGCACTGCCTGCAGATGTTATACTTAAGCCTCAGATCACAACCACTAACATTTTGTTTGAGGAAATTACCTTTCAAAAGATTGTAAGATAGGGCTGTCAGCCATTGCCAGACAAAGTTGAACCAGTTAGCAAAGTATTCTTGGAATACTTAAGGGAATAAAAGAAATTACCCACTAAAATGTTCTTGACAGTCACATTTTTTACTTTAGCTTATCTTGAAAATTACCCAGATAGTCATTTCAGCATACTCACCTCAGCAAGGTAAAATTCATCATATTGTCTCTTGAAATTTTCTCCTTTATAGTAGTTGCTAGCAGCAACAATCACATCGACAGCAACCATGCTTAGTACGAACATATGAAACACGGATGACCTCATCATTTTCTACAAAAGAAAAAGTAAATTTTATCACCAAAAGGAGTCAAATCACATGTATTTTAAAGTTCTATTATACTGTCAAAGCATAATGAATTATAATAATATGTTATTCTAAAGCTTCTTTATATGATCCTAATTTATTACTCTTTAAAATATGTTTTAATATGTTGTTTCAATGGGTTTACATGTGCAGGTTTTGAGATTTTTTTTTTTTTTGTACTTTTTAGTTTTTATTTACCAATTGACTTCTTACTGAAGGTTTATAATTTAATATGATATCCATTGCTTTAGTATGTTTTAAAGCATAAAGGGCACATCTATCTAGTCATTTAGCCTTGTTTAATACTCCTGCATTATGATTTATGCATGCAAAACTCGATGACTTATTGTTTTAGAAAAAAGTTACATTAATTCTATTATGTGCACTGCTTTAGCTCAAGAAATATGTTTTATTGGATTAACCTGATGTCAAACTATTGCCTAAATGAATAAAACACATCTACATATAGTAGATATACACATCTGGGCCTATGGGCTATGAAGTAGGCATACAGATAATTCACATATAATGTGTACTTAATGCTTTGCATCACTGCTGCTGCAGCCACACAGGAGAGAACAGAAACAGAGGCACAGAGCAGTGTCCAGGGGTTTACATCTATGAGATGCCAAAACATTACTGATAAGATATGTAAGATGTATGCAGAAGTTCAAAGAAGTAACTTCTAAGCCTCCACCACAAAGACCATGGACTTATGATTTACCCTGAAAACTTAACCACTTCCCTCACTGGGTCAGCCACAGTAGAAGCTGGAGTCAAACACAGAACATACTGTTATTTTACATTAAAAAAAAAAAAAAAATCCCTGAATGAATGGCCACTAATATTGATACTGTGTTACAAATTTCCACAAGTAATACAGCTCAGGTCTTTAATATGACTAAGTTATGTACCATTATGGTTCCTTGTGTTTAAGTTGCGCTTACAGTGAAAAAAGCCTATTTTTATTTGTTCCTGAGTTCATATGTAAAAGTGCCTAAGAAAATTTCAGGAAAAACAGAACTCAACATTTAGAAGAACTCGGCCTCCTTCAATCCTTCCCCTAAAGATTCTGTCTACCTGTAATGGTTTATGTCCACATAATCACATAATTATATGTTGGAAAGGATTTGAGATGATCTAGTCTGGTGCTGTCTGCTTAAGCAGAGTCAGCTAGAGAAGGTGTTTCAGAGTTTGAGTATCTTGACAGATTAAGGCTCTGCAACCTGTCCGTGTAACCTGTTCCACTGTTTGACCACCCTCACAGTGGAAGAGTCTTTTGTTTTGTTCAGCTGTTCATCACGGCTCCAGACTTCTCCCAAAACTCAGGGGCTTAAGATTCCTGGTCAGTCTTACCTATCAAGATGGGTGAAAAAGGCCTCAACCACTTCTATGCCATTGCCTTGCCTTGTAAGGTCTCCTAATCCTTTCAACAGCAGGCCACATTTTTCTAGTCTTCATTTTGCTTCTCTTGCATTTGTAGAAGCCCTTCTTGTTGCCTTCCATGTCATGGCAGATTCAATTCTATACTCCATTCTCAGACAGAGTATTTGTATTCCTCCTGGGCCACTTGGCCCCGATGCCATCTCTTATATGGTTCCTTTTCAATTCCAAGTTTTGTCCAGAGCTACTGGTTCAATTATGTGGACCTCCTGTTACATTTGCTTGATTTTCTGCACTTGGAAGGAGACCATTTTTTAACTTCAAAGGAGGAAAACCCTTGAAAATCAACCAGTTCTTCTGGAACCTCTAATCTCTAGGATTGTATACTATGGGATTCTACCAAGTAGACACCTGAACATGAAAAAGTCTGAACACCAGGGTTATGGTTCTATCTTTTGGCTTTGTTCCTTCTTTGAAGGTTCCTGAACTCCATATTCTCACAGTCATTGCAAAAAAAGACTGTTCCTGAACCTCACAACCTGACCAATTTCTCCTTCCTGGCAAGTATGAGGTTCCTTCAGAACATCTGATCTCATCAGTACACATTTAGGAATGCACCACTGCAGTGCAGAAACCTGGACTGTTTTCTGCTGTGTTGTCCTTCTAACAGAGTAGTTACACTACCCCAGGAGAAGTGAGGCTTGTGAATATGAAACTCATAGAACCATAGAATAGTTTAGGTTGAAAGGAATCTCAAAGACCATTTACTTCAGAAGTCTGCAAAATTTAAGAAGCACACACGTTTTTACATTTGTACAGTATATAAACACATCAGAAAATTCATATAGTTGTAAAATACTGTCTCAATCTTTAATGAGCTGAGATTGTTATATTCATGAAGAATTGTCAGCATTGACATTTTATGTTTTAACCCTGCCTGAAGCTCAGTCTTAACCAAACTACTCTTCATACAGGGTTGTTGTGTGTTTCTTCTTTGATAAAATTAGAACATAATATGGGATGTATGTGAGCCTGCAAGGACTAGTACTTCTTCACCTTTTAGCAAAGCCTTGTGCCTGCCTACTGAAGAATTCAACCCCTCTTGAATTCCACTGGAGTTTAAGATAGCTTGCTTAAATTGAAGCTGAATGGAGACTAAGCACATATGTACAAGCATACAAACTGATAGAATTGCCTCCTGTCTCTTAATATCTGGACTTTCTGTGTGAATTACAGGTAGCATTGCAGACAGAAGACAGCTCAAACCCTTCTCATGCAAGCTGGCTTACTTTTGACCCTAGTGACATAAAAGTTTTGTATATGCTATTCTAGAAAGGGAAGAAAGGGAGGTTCAGGAGATAAGCCTTACATTCAGAAATTTACAGAACAAGCAGGGGTTAATAATACCTAAAGCCCAGGTAAATCACCAAAATAGTGGCTAAATAAGGTCTTTCTTTTATTTTTAATCCACAGGGCAAGCTATAAGAATACAATAATTAAAGGTAGGGCTGCTGGCATGCTTTTTTTTTAGTGTGATTCAAAACAGGTGTCATTTTATCCTTTCCATTTCCATTTCACACAAATTCTAACCAGATAGTCTCTCTGCATATTTTACGCTGTATTTTTAATGGTGTCAAAATTTCCACCATAATAATGAAGTATTCTGTCTCATATGTGAAAGTACTTGCTAAAAGACACTAGTAAGTGAGGTAGCAAAAAAGCACTTTTATCTACTTTCACAGGGAAGCAAAATGGTAATATAGGAAAAATAAAAATGCATAAACTGTCTTGATAAGCATGTACATATATGCACACTTGGTCATCTAGCCTGTACCTTTGGACACTGTGGTGATTTAGGAATGCTACTCTTCAGTTTAGTGCTGCCCCTGATACGCTCCAAACCACGCTGCCACTTGCTCACTCCCCGTCTCCCTCCCCTGTTGGTGGCTGGAGAGGAGAATTGGAGGCACAAAAGGTAGAGATCATGGGCTAAGAACAATTTACTGGAGATGGCAATGAGATAAGAAAATGAACAGTTACAGCAACAACATTAATAAACAAGCATACAAGAGAGAGATGAGTGAATCACACACAAAATGTTCAGAACCAGCATTAACCCAGCACTCCCTCTGCCACTCCCTCCAGAAGTAGACTCCTTTTTGTTGCAAGAGAGTCCTTTACCCCTGACCCTAGCAATGACATGAGGGGGTATAGAATAACCTCCAGGTTCTAGCCACTGCAAGTCTGGCAAGTCTGCAAAGACTAATCTTATCCTGGCCAGAACCAGAACAGACAGTCATTAAAAGATTTTGCAGTAGCATATTTAACCCTGGAAAATAAATAGCAATAACAGAAATAATATCCTAATCATAGTTTGGTTCATAGAATCACAGAATGCTTGATGTGGAAAAGACTTTGAAGACCATCAAGTCTAACCTAGCACCACCACCATGTTCACCATTAAACTGTGTCCTCAAGTGATATAGTCACATGTTTTTTAAAAAATTCCAGGGATGGTAACTCCATCACTTCCCTGAGCAGACTATTCCAATGTTTGACAACCCTTTCCATTAAGAAATTTCTTCTAATATCTAATTTAAATCTCCCATAGTGCAACTTGAGGCCATTTCCTCTCATCCTGCCACTTGTAACCTGGAGAAGAGATTGGCTCCCACCTTACTAAAATGTCCTTACACGTAGTTATAGGGAGGAATAGGATTCTCCCTGAGCCTCCTGCTTTCCAGGCTAAACACCCCCAGTTCCCTCAGCCACTCCTCATAAGACTTGTGCTCCAGCCCACTGACCAGGGTCCTTGCCCTTCTCTGGACTCTCTGCAGCACCTTTTGTTTTTCAGTAAGATTCAATAAAGCTTGTTGTCAAGGTCGCCTTCCCAATTAAACTGAGACTATTTAGCAAATAGAAACTATTACACTGGCATAACGTGATTCGACATTAGGATAAATAAGGAAGGAGGCTCAGACAGGATGCAAGCCAGACACAGGCCATGTAAAGGCAGGAACAGCTGGCAGAGACAAGAAATTAAGAGATAGCTGGGGTGAGGAACAACGAAAGCACCTAGGTGCTGGCAGAGAGACAGAGAGCACACAGGGCCAGCAAGGTGGAGGCATCTGAGCAAATACCTCCACCACACACACAGCAAAAGCTATGCTTAGGAGATTTTAAAAATTCATTATTTTTTAAATCCCAGGACTGGCCAGTTCATGGGGGCTATCTGTGTTGATTTTTTTCTAAATTCTGTCAGAATCTAGCTGCTCACTTGTAATGAATTCTGTGCATGATAAGAGGCTTTCCCGTTGGCTTCTCAGACAGACTGCTGTATCCTTAGGAGATCAACCACAGTACTCTGACGCACACACCTACTGTGCCCAGCTTTACCCCTACTCTAATCTGCCTTACTTTGTTCTTTCCGCATCACAGAATTTTAATTTGTATTTGCACCCTTAAAACAGTTCAGACACATCTCTGCTGCTATGTTCAACCATGAGAATCCACCATCTCTTTACATATTTCTGTATTTGGAATGAGGTCTAAATGAAAGCTGAATTTAGTCCACAGCTCTTGCTCAAGCCTTGAAAGTCATTTTGGACCATCGGACCAGCAGTGTATCATTTGGATTACAGCGCTTTTCAGAGCACATAGGCATGGAAAATTCTCCATGCAAACTTGAAAGAGGGGACATAATGCCAGTTTTCGTTCTTGTTTAATTTACTGACTTTTTTTTAGCCCTTGGATGTATGTTTCTTAAGCTGTGTAGGAATGAGATGAAAGAAATATTCTAATGTTGCTGTCAGCCAGATACATGGTAAATTGTATCTAATATTAAATTGGATTTAAGATTAGCTGTGTTGAAGAAATCTCAAGTGAAATGCCCTGCTGCTGCCATCAATCAACTACAAGTGATGAATTTCTTACATTTACTATGAATTACCTATAATGCTGGCATCTGACTTCATGCAGGATGCTAGTTCTCAGCATCCAGGACACCAAAGTAGCTGTATGGCATGGTGCATTAGAGATGCAGTGGCCATAAAAACCATTACATGACAAACTGTTTAATCATCCAAATTCTTTAATAATTTGGAAATACACAAAAGGAGCCAAGGACTTGTTTTGTGCTCAGATGAGAATTTCAAGAATGCAAAAAAGACCTCTAAAATACTACTCACTTATTTAACATTAGGAACATGCTTGGTGCAGCTGAGGAACTCTGAATGAAAAACTGCATTAAATATCCTGGATTCACCCAAAACCTCAAGTAATGACACTGCAATTGCTGACAGGTAGAGACTACCTGGCTCACTTAGTCTTACAGAAAATTGCAATGCATGGCCTAAAGCAGTCTTTTGTCACTCCAGTATTATCAGAATGGGATACATTACTTTAATACTCCTCCCACGTTCCTGAATGGCAGAGGAAGGATGAGTGACATAAGTTTGCCTTTGCCAGCTCACTTCCCTGGAGAACATCCACAGCAGCTGCCACTTTGCACAGCCAGAGCCACAGACACTGGCTCAGGAAAGCAGTGGTCCATGCAAAATGCACTCACTAAGCAAACAGGAATTACTGAATATGAAACTGTCTTTTCCTAATACTAGGTTCCTTTTGGGGCCTTGATATGCACATCAAGTCACTCTTTGTATCACCATCCTTCATACAGGATTTTTGTTTCAAGTCCGTAATAGGCCTTACTTACTAAGCAAGATGGTAAATGTTGCAAACTTGTAGCGTCTGAGGGACTTAACAATAAAAGAACCCATGGGCCATATTACCCTGATATTACTAACCCAAAACTAACCCAGCTGATAATGTTTAATATTAAGATGTGAAACCTTGAAAGAGGTATCTTCAAAGGGCTCAATGGTTTCAGTGTAGACCTACAGAAATCTAGACCGCATCTGATAATACTAACAGTCTTGGTGGTAGTCTAAGAAAAAAAAAAAAAAAAGAAAACAAATAGTACTGAAGAATAAAAAATTACCTACAAAGCCATCAAACTTATTAGTATTGAACAAGACATGGTGAGGATCTGATATGTAGAAAAGCTTTGCTTATTTTGGCTATTTAGTGTGTGAAGAGCTTAGACTGCATAGTTGTCAAACTGGAAGTGTAGCTTTTCAAAGTACCAAACCAATTAATGAACAGTGTAAACATAATTTAACTAAAAGACTTTGATAATCACTATATGGGTAAGCAGCTTTCTTTTCAGATTTTGATACTCTTGAATTGTGCATTCATCAATGGCAAAAATACAGTTGTATCTGTATTTCTTTATATTTTAGATATACTTTAATAC
The DNA here is from genome assembly GCA_013398615.1 of Brachypodius melanocephalos. Lineage (NCBI taxonomy): Eukaryota > Metazoa > Chordata > Aves > Passeriformes > Pycnonotidae > Brachypodius > Brachypodius melanocephalos. The sequence goes on from VZSR01003803.1 coordinate 46,222,840, forward strand.
TTCATAAACCAATTGTATCTCCTCCTCTTTGTTACAATGGAATGGCTGTGGCAAGCTTCTTACACCCTTTTTGGCTTTTGCTATTTGCACAAGGAAGCTAGGTCCTGCTAAAAGATTCCAGCCAAGCTTCCAGCCATACCTGTTTAAAGACTTTATACTGGCTATATGATCATTGTGGTTAAGTTCACACCTATCATTACAATAATGCTGTATGTTATTTGTATTCCTGTCTATACACATCTACTGGAAGACCATCCTTTCTGTAGTTAGAAGAGACTTTGATTTTTTAAAGTTGTTTAGATGTGCACAAAAGAGTTGGGTGATATTACTGAACAGCAACTGAAAAGCTTGCATTTGTGCTAATCCAGCATTTTTTTACTTACAGGCCTAGATCCTACCACTATAGGATCCTATAGGCTCCTATAGGAGCCTAGATCCTACTACTGCAGTGACACAAAGGCAAATGCACATCCCAGCTTATTTCCATGCACAGAATCACCACGATGTGTGGAGATGCATTCTGGAACAGAACTGCAAATCTTATGGTACCCACTCACTCCATAAAGCCCAACTAGCTGGAGTTATGTGGGCATCACAGAATACAGAAAACTTGCTCAGAAGTGCTAACAAACCTTGACTCAAGTTCATTAGAGCAGCTTGGAAAACAGTAGGTCAAATAATAATAAAATTGTCATTCTTTCTGGACATTTCAGAGGTCAACCCATAACTCCTAAATATATATAAAAGGATTATGGGTTTTATAGAGCAGGGCCGGTTTAAGGTGTATGGATAGCATTTATATCACTAAAAAAGGAACATAATTGCCGGTCAGTCTTTATTCAATGTTGAAAACAGGACACATCAAATGCCACAGAAACTATCATAATACACAAGACTAGAAACAGCAAAACCCCCTTGATACTAGGATTCTATGACACAAGATTTTTAAGAGTCACCAAGCAAAGATTCAGTCCTGGCCTGAAGGAAAGGGCAAGTTTTTTTATCCTATACATGATTAGTATACTTATGATGCTTATTTAGTCTCTCTGCTTTTTTTTTTTTTTTTTTTTTTTTTTTTTTTTTTTTTTGCAAAGTGCTTGGAGATACCTTGAATATGAAAGAAGCTTTAGAAAATCACATTCTATACACTGCTAATCACAGATAATTCATAGCATGAATAGGATAAATTTGATTTTCATCTTGTTGGTTAATGGCCATCTGAGCAAGTACAAAATTGTGAAATTGCAGAAAATGTTCCCTTTTGTTTGCAGTACATTGTAGAGCATTTTACAAGCTATGTAACTAATTTTCCATAAACCATTTTCCTTTCAGCTTACTTTATGACTGCCTGACAAAGATATGCATGTGAGGAGAATTTAGCAATTATTCCCATGCTCTGCAATCTGAACATTTCTGAAAATTATTAAGCATTAAGCAGAAATTTTATGGGAACAAGCTTTTTAAAACTTTATATTGATGCAGTTATACATCAGTGTGGGACATTAAGAAACATTGTAAATCTAAGATACTATCTACCCTATTTGAGAGGAACTTCACTGCTAGATGAATTCAATTCAAATAATGCAACTTCATTGAGTAAACAAGGTGAAGGATGAGTTTTAAAGATGCTGGAAGAGGTGGCTTTTAGCTACTGCAAAGGAAATAAGTCAGAAGCCACAGCTCAGATATTTGGTGATGTCAAGGGGGCAGTCTTGGCTTTACACTGCAGGCCAATTGTCCCACTGCAATAAGAGCAGGGTGGTTCTTCAGCAATTTTGTCTACAGAGGCTTGCTTTAACATTTTGATGATGGTAGAGGGGAAGTTCTTAGGGTAGTGATGCAGTAGAGATGAATGTAAAGACCCTTTGAGATCCACAGTCCAATGAAAAATCTTAGAAACTCTATGCTACTTTCAGATCATCTTAGCACAGAACCTTTGTTATCCGCTGCAGGAGATACTTAGGTGGTATGGTGATAGTCAAGGGAGGAAAACAGTCCCCAAAACACAAACATTGTAACTCTTGCAAGTTTTAGAAGATGCATTTGGTAACTTTCCTATAAATGTCTCCTGGCTGCAGCAGAGGTGACACTGACACAGCAGAATGAGCACTATAGACAGTAAACTGTGCTGGCTAATAAAATATTCTACAAGTTTTACTTTACTGTGCTTCTCTTTCCACCTTCTACCACATCTGATGAGGATGCAAAACTCAAGGTAGCCACCGCATTTGTGTTTTCACAGGGTCTCCTACCATGCAGCCTCAAAACAAGCTGGAAGGGGATGATTACTGAATAATGGTAACATTTCTGGACATGTAACTATATTCTCCAATCAGTAAGCATAGGATACTGTGCTACCACTATATGGTTTTAAGGCAACAAATGTAATTTTCAGATGACATGGTACCATAATGAAATCAAAATCATAAATAAATAATATCTCCATAATATTTGAAAATACAGGTGAGTCATCAATCTGTCACATTTACACATACTCTCCTGCCTTTCAGCATAGCTAATTTTGATTTGAAAATTAAAAGCTACTTTAAAAAAGGCAAATGAATTCTGATTGAAGGAACGAAGTAAAGTCAATAACACAGCAAGAATGAGAAAATAAAACACTTAGGAAGTAAACAAATGGAAATAATGAAAGAAAGCTTAATGAAATGAAAAATTCTTATCTTAGAGTTTTTTTTGAGTAACCAAGCCTTCAAGGCCTTTAAGCCTTTCTGTCAGAAATTAGATACATTTTTCCCCTTATATCCTAGATTTGAAAGCCAAATTTCTTCTATAGGGCTAAAGAATATGTTGCATATGCCTCTTTCAGACTAGCTGCATCCTGTTAATTCACATCCTGCAACAACAGAATAAAGCAGAAGCATAGATACACTTCTGTATGCCTCTTACTAACAGCAGCCACTTTTCTCCTCCCACAAACTTCTATCAGAACAGTCAAAAAGAAAATGGTGACTCTTCTGCCCTAAAAATACATTAAATAATGGCTTCTTTGAAACTAAACGTTCCTCCTCCCAACCATTTTATAAATCAGCTAACACAGTGTGTCATTTTCTTTGCAAGAAGAGAGGAAGTAAGCGGCCTTTCAGCAACTGCAATCTGACTTAGAGATATTGAGAGCAGCTGTTACAACATAAAAGAAATCTAAAAATACTACTTAAATTGTTCACGATATCAACAATGCATAGAAATTGTTACCTACCTGTCAGAATTTTAGAACTGTTAATAAGTATATCATCACCTCAGCAGTAATTTTCTCTAAAGCTACACAGTACGAAATGCAAAACAGAACCCAAATAATATGAAGTTTTATTCTTTTTCCTATATATAGCAATACAGATCAATTCAGAAAATACAAGTCAAAATAATTAATGACTGAAATCTGCAATTAAATAGGCCAAATTAATTTTTGTTTTACATCTAGTGACTTCATCAAAGCTGTTGGGTGGGCATTCACTCTTAACTTTACTAAGGTGTGATTAATCACCTACCTGTCCTATGAGGATTAATATGCTCCTTCATCCCAGGGTATTTGCAAAGACAAAGTATAAAAGTTCTTTTCCTCTCACAATAAAAAATACCAAACTAGCTTAAAATTATAATGCTAAATGCATTTAACTTTAGTGCATTTTATCTATATTAAAAGGCATTTAACGTTAATGCGTTTTATGTGTTAACCTCAATGCATTTAATCTGTGTGGGTGACCACACACCAAAACACGTTGCTCAGAAAGGTTGTGGAGTCTCCCTCATTGGAGATATTCAAGAACCCTCTGGACACATTCCTGTGTAATGTGCTCTGGTGTGATCCTGCTCGAACAGGGAGGTTGGACCAGAAGTCTCACTGTAGTGCCTTCCAACCTTAGCCAGTCTGTGAACCTCAGGTACAGGAAGAGGTATAGACGCACTCTCACCCACTCACATTATGGATAAACACCACATAAATACATAATTATATAAACAATATATGTATGCACATATATGTATTTATATAAATATAAACTTATAGGGCAGGCCAAATTTATAGCCAATAGCTGATGCTGTCCTCAGTCAACCACCTTATGATGGATGCACGTGACATTTTTAATCTGTATTATCTAATAACATCTCTGAAAACTCCAGCTGATTAACTATCTGCATTATAGCCGTATCTGTGTTTATATATGGTTGCTGAATCTGTGAGAAGAGAGACAGAGACAGTGCTAAAGGCAATCCTGCCCCTGATACATTGCAGTTGTGTTAATTACCAAAGAGTGGGAACAGCCTTGCCCTCCCAGCTCTGGGTGTGATAAAGAGTGAGTGAGTTGGTAGAGAGTCAGCTGGAGTCTGCTGGCTGTGCTGTGAGGAGGAAGGGACAGGAGGATGGGCAAGGGACAGATCAGGTGAGCCACTGTACGAGGGACAGACAGGGTCAGGTGGAATTGATCATCACAGGCGCTTCAACTTTCTCCCAGATTTCAGGGAAGGTGAGTGATAATGGAAAGAATCTGGGCCCTACCTTTGTTGTATTTTCTTTTCAATGCCTTCAAAATTTCTGTGACTTTTACATTTTAGAACTTTATAAACTTCACTTCCAACAATTTTCAATTAACACTTGTTCCTTGAGTTATATGCCTTTGAAGATCTCACCTGGAAGGCCTGAAATTGCTTCAATAGACTATTTACTCTTTCACTTACATTTCAATTCGAGAATCATGTCTCTGAAATGTCATTTATCAACCAGGTGCGAATCAGCCATTTTCACTGCCTCTTTTTCATTTGGCCTTTTATTTCTTAATTAATTAGAATAATTTTTATGTTATTGCAGTACTGTAGATTTGCTAGCTGTTTTATAAAATACGAAGGAAAATGTTGCCGTTATTATAATGATTAACTCATGAGCTGAAAGAGCAGTAAAACATAATGTACACACTGCATCTCATTCTGCAATTAGTACTTATGATTATCATGAAATCCTTCAGAATTCTTTACATTATTTTTAGGAAAATACTCATGTACCAAGACAGGTGCAGCTGTGCTAGAGTGTAGTGCAATACACTGCCTGCCTTTCCCTTTTTGCCCCCTCACAATTTAAACCCCCTGCTCAAGAATCCAGATTCTGTTTCAGTGTGGCCTTGTGGATGTGTCAACTCCCATGAGTGAGGTGCTCGTATCAAAGATGGTACCTACCAATTCTGCAGATGCTCTGTAGGGGACAAGGCTCAGTGCTGGCCACATGTGCTGTAACCCAGCTCTCCTCACAATAGCATTCATGTCTCATGAATGACTTGGGGGGATGTTCTGATATTACAAAGCGACAAGAGGCAAGAGAGCACTTACAGTACTCAGAATGGGTTGGAGGACTGAAAATGTAAATCCTGCTGTTAGGAAGATTTAAGGGCATATCTTTTCTTTTGGGCTCATGAAAAAACAACATAGAGAGCAATTCATGATAAGCAGAGACTGAATTTCCACTTGCCTGCAACCTCTTGTACATTGATTAAACACTGTTTTAAACTCCCAACTACTGAGAAAGCACTAACAATCCAACAATTTAACAGAAAAGAAGAACAAGAAAAAACAAACAAAAAAAAAGACAGATGGGGAACAATTTTCTTGATTTTGAAGAAGTGGTGGTGAAACAAAATTAAATCCAAATGCTTCAAGGAAGCTTTTGTTCTTCTGACATAGAAACAGCAAAAAAAAAATGTCTGTTTAAGTTTCTAACATCAAAATATACATATGGAAGCATCTAGTTCTGTCTTTGGACAATCTGCTGTTAATATTTCCAAACAGCATGAGAACCTGGAAAATAAGATTCTTAAAAAGCAATTATCCATGGAAGGAAACATTTTTTAGTGTGTTTTCTTCCTACTATCATTGCATTTCCTGGAAAACACACTTAGATAAAGCCCTCCTCCATGGAAAAGTTTTATATACAGCTGGAACTCCTTAAAATCTCTTGGTACTTATTGCAGCTTTTTATTTTAGTACAATGATTATTATAATGTGTGCTTTGAAATTCTTTAGATGGCTGAGCTAAATTTCAGTGCTTTTTCACAGCTTTGGTATTGTTGAGCTGTTTAAAACTTAGAGAAGTACTTGATCAGCATTACAAAAATTAGAATATTTCAGTTCTTTGATAATTTCCCTTCTGAACTCAAACCTGCCAAATGTGAGTTTTAGGTAATTAAGACAACTCTACCCCAAATTAATGAAAATATTTTCCTGGGTCAGACTGGCCATTTTTATTTACTATTGGTTTCTGCAATTAGGACAACTCTAATTAACCTGGAAATAATAATTTTTTTTTCCTGGGTCATATTGTATTGATTATTGGTTTCTGATTGCAATGCCTCGCCTCACAGAGTACATTAATCTTGGTTACTGTAGGTACTGCATTTATCTCGGGAACATGGTGTACAGTGTAGTTCAGACTGTCAGTTGCTTCCTCCTTTAGAAGCCTATATAAATAAATATCAAACATCTTAATAGCATTTCTACCTTTTGATTAGAACAGTTTTTCCTTGCATTTTCCTTGTGTAATTTAATTAGCACACTCTCAAACTCGTGATTTACATATAAAAAGCAGAAATTACTTTGAAATAAATCAAATGCTCCATTAAAGAAGTGATCAGATGAATAATCAGAAGCAAAAGAATATTTTTTGCATTTAGGCTCAAAACCTACTTTCTAGTAAAGTGGCTTCCAATCAAACAAAATTTGACACACAGAGAAGAATCACAGAAGTATTTCTCCCCACCTGAAATAGCACTGGAAACTGCTGACAATTTAGGTTCTATTGCCTAGGGCAGGGGGATAGCAGAGCTACTCAAGAGATTTTGATTGCCATTAATTCAGAGTTACTTCCCTTTTTTCTTCCAAAGCATCTGGTCTGCAACTTCATCTGCCAGACTACCTTTACTGCAGTCAAGCTGTGATATCCCTTCTTCCTTCAATAAGGTAAAACCAGTGGTTAGACCTGTCTAACCAAAAGGATATGGAAAGACTACTCAGTTTAATGTGGCTTGGATGAAACACAGTAGCATCCCAGAATGAAAAATACATTGATTGTTTTTAATTGCTTCCATCTCAGGTAGTAGCAGAAGAAATTATTTCCCCACTTTCTAAAAATGTCATGATGTTAAGGTTGGATTTGGACAGGACCACATAGGAATCGTGTCCCATAAATTTGGAGATGCTGGAGTCATAAGACAAAGGAATTGCAACCTTCAGTTTATATTCTAGAAACATCCACACAATTTCCAGTGGGGTTTTTGCATGCTTTTCCAAATAAAATTAAGAAGAGTTCAAAATTTAGATGCCATATAAAAATAAGTGTAATGTGTAGTGTTCACAACTGTGGTCATACTTAGAGCATAAAACCAAGCAGGTCCTACAAAACACAAGCCAACAGATGCACCAAATGCAGGTATTATCAAGTCTTCTTTCAAAGCCTGGGAGATGGTGTGTAGAGGGGTACAAGGCAATCTTTGGACTCCTTTCACCATTTCAGCTTCACAGAGCTGTGTTACCTTCTGCTCATCGATACCCAGCAAACTAAAAGAGCTGGTTGAGCTAAAAGAGTTCAGTTGCATGTGGAGCTGATTTGTAACACTGACAGCTTTAACACTACCTAAACAAGAGCTGCTTCACTGAATGCTACTAGAGATGGTTAGGATTACAGAAAACAAATAGGACTGATCAAGCAGTAAAGACAGTGGAGACACATAAGGTAATGTGAATGTGTTTTTGAATGAAAATTATAAATTCTGGGGCATGTCCTCAATACTGAGAAGAGACATGGCTGGAAAGAAGTTGCCTAAGTAAGGAAGAGTAAAGAAAATACATAATTTTCCTTTCCTACAAATTCCTGAACTCTTAACCCAAAACTTCTCCCTATAACCCATCCTTTCAAAAATTATTCCCATATGTCCTTTAATTAATTTTGCCTTCAGAAATACTTTCTTGATGTGAAAGCATATGGGAAGGGCGTTAAGGAATGTTCATACCAGGGAAGCACAGAAAAGCAGAATAAGAGCAAAGGAGAAAAAATGGGTTTAGTACCATGTTACTAAAGAGTGTTTGACAGAACTGTGAGGGGATCATGCAGGGGAATTGCTGTTCATGGGCTGTGAAACTCATTCTACAAAAAGGATTTGTATGAGCCTCACTTCTAGCTCCTGCTCTTCAGCTGGTGAGTGCATTGTCTGCCTGAAAACATTGAGTATTAAAATCAGGTTGGGAATTAATAAGAAAGAAGATTAAATAAAAGAAAGCAGGTTAAAAGTTTGCTATCAGCACATACACAGCTGTTTTTTAAAAGTTTAATTAATAAAATATCTATAATTGTGATTTGATTTTGTTATATGCTAAATCAAAATGAAGCAGCTAATTAGTAAACTAAATCTTGTCTGGTCTATATGGCAAGAGTTTCTATTGAAGTGAACTTCAAAGGATGTCTTTAAAAATATGAGCATCAAACATTTTTTTGAACAACAAAGGAATATCCTTTGATAGAAAAATGCTGTTGTCCTATATTTGTAATATATAATTCTTATTTGATAATTCTCAATGGAATTCTAAGGTATCTCATAAGACTTTAGAAAAGTAGAAGGATACTGTAATTAAATGATAAAACAAACTAATAACATGTCTGACAATATTGGTGCAAGTTCTGCAAATTTTGATGGTTTTTTATTTGAAAATCATTCAGCTTATTTCATTTTTCCAAAGGAGATCTATAGCACTTAAAAATTGTCACATTAATATGTATCACTGAGTAACATTTTTACTTTTGTCATTCCTGAAAAATGGGAAAATACAGAAATTTGAGATTTTAAAAAAATTATAGATTTATATAATTTTGACTATATCAAGTATGAAAAAAACCTGTCCTTTTTGAAAGCCATCTCTTTAATTATGGAACTGAAATACATCCAAAACTGAATGCCTCTCTATGACCATGATGGCAGTTTAGACCTACAGAAACAGTAAGGCTTACCGAAAATACATTACCATAATGTTATTCAGTATTTTCACGGTGAATTCACCTGGAATCTTATCATTTAAATGACCAATGTTTTGAGTTATCATCAATGACTGTCTTAAAATTACATGAATCACCTCTTGTTGGTGCCTTTTTCTTTTGATTATAAAGTGCCTAAGGCGATCAACTCTTATCAGTATATTTAATTGCCAGACTCATAAGACTGCCAAATAAATTCTATTCCTTCTATGTCTGTACAACCATACCTATGCATAGCTATCTATTCTTGCCCTCATTCCCACCCCTAAGGCTTTTAAGTATTTTTAAAATTAATTTCTAGTTAATATTGCTATCCCACCAGTGCAAAGAATAAAATCATTAAAATTAAAATGCTATCTATCACTGCCATATATCCCCTTCTAAGCTGCAGTTTTATTCCATTATTCACCCTTTGCACACTGTATCTTATTCTTTTAAACAACCAGCAGGATTAACCTTACTGGTTGTATATATAATGATTAATGCCGAAGTGAAAGTGTGTACAGGTTAAACTGTACATTAATTTACAGTGTGGGCGAGGCTTTATGTAAAAAGGGAACTTCATTACTACAGGCAGCTTTTTCCAAGTGATCTGCAAAAGTAATTACACTGGTTTACCATACTGTTATTTCAATAATGATGCAAGTCCATAATGATTTTGTTCAATACACTTGCATAATCACAATCCATAATAATAAATAAATTCAAGGCACACAATATGAGTCATACATACACTTACCTGTCTCAATATAAACTCCTTCCTGGTTTATGAAAACATATCACACTCGAATGTTGAAGAGTTTTCTTAGAGGTCAAGAGTTTCAAAGCAGTCGAGTGGATTTAGACATGTAAGTTTCACTTAGGTAATGAAATAATCAAAAGAAATTCTTGAAATCGCTGAAGCATAGCACATCATTAATTCTGAGAACTAGGCCAAACCATAGAAATGTGTTCAATGTTAGCAATAGGCAGTAAAGCAAATTTAAGGAACTCCCTTTTCTCATTGTAGTTATAGCTGGAATAAATAAACAGCTCTTTTGTCCCATACATCCCTAAATCTTCATGCTTTTAAGGAGGAACATTTAGCAAGTGCATGACTTTCACATATGGGGTTTTTGGTATTTTTATGCTTCAAGACTGTTTGTTTGATATGTAGCTTTGTTTCAATATGCCATTTTAATGACTACGAACACATTGTTCTATATTTAAAACATTAGAAATTAAATCCTGCTGAGCATTCAGTGGCAAAACTCTCACTGAGTTTGATGGTGCAAGGGTTCTATTTCTTCTCTTCTAAACTTCCCCCAAACAGAAAGGGAAAAAATCTGGAGGAAGAGTGGAAAAAACCCCTATGCTAGTCTCATCTCATGCCCTTCTCTCCTCATCTCTTCTCTGAGGAACAGGTAGAAGACGATCTAGCATTAGTGTTTGACTCTCCTTAGCCCTGCAGTACACTGAGAATCCCCCATCAATTTCCTCTCAGAAATCCAGTAAAAGAGCAATGAATCATCCTCTTTTGCAGCTCAATCAGTGAATAACAACCTGCCTCAGAATACACAACTGTAAGACTGACAAGCCAACATTGGTATTTCTGTATCATACACAGCTCTTTGCCCAAGTATCATTGCAGGTACATCTTCACTGCAGGTTTGGTTTTAGTTTACTCAATGACAATCTCAGCTAAAATAAGCTCCAAATTTGCCCTCTTCCCTATCACTTCTTGAAGGATGCGACTCACTGCCACCTCTAAGTGTCCTGAAATAAACTGGAAGATGCCAATGCTGTAACATAGCTATACCTCGCCTGACTTCGTCCACACCCTGTGCATCCACATCTTTTGCAATCTTCGTGTGAAGCATGTTCAGTAGTAGTATCCTTGAAAATGAAACAGTGCTACCTCTTCCCACGGAAATCCTTCTGGACTGGTAGCAGCCCAAGAGCCATTGTGGTTCCACAAAGCATACAAGGCATGATTTCAGCAGAAAGGCAAGACCCTCAGCAGAAAAAATGATTCAGATTACATTACAGAGACGAAACATGAGATTGTTCACCCATATCATACTTGCTCAGGGAGCTCTTCCAGTTGCATCGTTTCTGTCTTGTTTCAGTGATTGATATGCATAAAGCTGTACAAATATGTACACATGTGAGTGGAGGAGCATATTTATAACTCCTGATTAATTGGTAGCAGCTAAAGGGATGAGGGAGAGTAGTTCTAAGCAGCGGAGGTTATCAGCCTTGGCTCAGGACAGACAGTATAGACCAAAGGTTGCTGAACCTTGGCTAAAGAAGGAAGAAATAAGAATTTAAGGGTCTGTGAATAGATCTATTGGTAGTGATCTCTGTGCTATGAAGCATTAGGAAGTTTTACTTCAGGCAGAGGATGAAATGGACCTACTGAGGGTAAAAACAGTCAGACTTCTCTTGCAAACAACCATGAATAGTCAGAGGGAAGGAGTTTCTCAGTAAAAGAGAAATGGCTTACAGGATACTAAAGCAAACTGAGATCTTCAGGATGATAGTTCTGAGCCAAGAGAATAACAGACTGGATGGCAAAGGTTTATGCAGCTAGAGAGGATGAGAGAGGGAATTGAAAGTACAGTCTGCTTTCACTAATTAGTGTTTCGGTTCTTCCTCTCAGTTATCCAGGATCAGGGAAGTGAAGGCCAGAAATAAAGAAGCACAGAACACATACTGCCAACTCCGCTACATTAGCAGTGTCTGTAGTAAAATTTCTTCTGAAATCAAGCCCACTAGTGCATATATCTGCTTTCCTAAGCCAAACCTTCTGAAAAGTTTATGACAGAGAAAAGGAAATTATTTATATACACTCTTGGTAATGGGCAATTAATAAAATGTCACCACATATAATAGATGCACCAGGTGGCATTAATGGCAAAATAATATATGGCACTTAAAGTATGATGTTTCAGGCTGCTATTCAAAGGATGAAGTAAAGATTCGATGAAAATGACTGATTACGGAAATTAATTATGCAAGTTCCCAAAACACTGCAATTTAAATATGTTGTGGATCTAGGCCTATAAAAATGGAGGAATCTGTCACAACTGTTAGGACTGTGTGATTATGAAGAGATGCCTCTGCACAAATTAAGGTGCAAACAAGACCATATGTCCAAGTCAATAGCACTGATTTTATTTAACAATAAAAACTGAGGTAGAGAAATAGAAGAGAAAGGAGGGTGGGAAGAGGAAAACGAGAGGGAGAGAGACCACCACTCATGGATCCAGCAGCATCTCATTGATCCTTTTTCACCCTGGGCTTCTTGGTGGTAGGGGGTCCTGAGGTCATTCAAACTTGTCACTATTTATACATTTTACCAAACAATGGAATTAATGCTCTTTGGCTAAATTATTTCCTTGCATCTAATGGTAATTAGTTTGCATTCTCAGTGTTTCTCATCTTTTGGGTTGGTGAATTTCTGGGGTAGATGGGCCATAAATTGGTCATTGTGATCTCCCCCTTCTGGAATTACTCTTTATTCAGTCAAAGCTGATTTCAGCACAGTTGCTGGGTTGGCTTTCCTTGTGGCTGCATTCTTTATGTCCATTATCAAAGATGCATTGTTCTACCCCACCTTTGTTTACATCTCCCGAGGTCCGAGATAGCACTTGGACAGTAGTACCACTTTTCTCTTACCTCAAACTCGTCACTGTGGCTTAATTTACAATCCAAATTTCAAGTATCCATGGGGCTTCAGTGATCCCAGATGCCACCTGTCCCATAATGTGGGGTAATCTTCATTAGAGCAGTAATGTGTGTACAAGCAGTTGCTTCTTTACACAGTTTGCCATAATGGGAATTTTTGTCTGGATGTATTATCCAAGATGTGCTAGCCAGACTTCAGCCAGGCTTGGAGTTAGACCACCCTGCTGCTCCATTCTGTGCTTATCTCATGGCAAAGTCCTTCTGTGGCTCTAACAGTGTTTGAGATAGGCAACTGTGATCTTTAAGTCCTTACAACAACTAGCAAAGAAAGTGCTTCTCTCCACTAAATATAGCCCTCTATGCCTCAGTTGGACAAACAATTTTTAAATAACTGAAGTTAAATGCCCATTCCTGCCCATAGGAACAACTGGTTACTGTTTATGAAGAAAGAACAGTCATTGTTTTGCCAATTGTCCTGACAAAAGGAAGCCCAAGTAACAGCCCTGCACTAAACTGAGGTGGAAATATCAAGGCTCCTTGTATAGACAAAAGGCTAAGCTGGGGAAAGAACGCAACACAGAACCGGCTGAGTGCTGGTTTTACAGTTGTGATTTAATTTTTGCATTTCTCAAAGAATCACAGGATCACAGAATTGTTAGAGTTGGAAGGGACTTCTGGAGATTATCTAGTCCACCTCCCCTGTCAAGGCAGGATCACTTATAGCAGATTATGTATGAATTCGTCCTTGTGGGCTTTGAATGTTTCCAGAGAGGGAGACTCCACAAGCTCCCTGGGCAATCTGTTCCTGCCACCCTCAATGTCAAGAAGTTCTTCCTCATGTTGGGGCAGAACTTTTTGTATTTTAGTTTATGGCCACTCCTTGTCTGTTGCTGGGCACCACTGAAAGGTGGTTCATTTCACAAGAGGGTAAAATGACTACCTGCACTACAACCTTATTCTACCAGTGCAGAATTACTTTTTAGTGTTTTTGTCCAGCTTGGCCTAGCAGTGGCTGCAGACATTGGAGGGTATTTTCCTGCTACCACATAGACCCTTTCACAGAATCTACAGCATATATTCATGGCCATTTTTTTTCTTATTTTAATCATGGAATCATAGAATCATATGATGTTAATGGGCTGTAATGGACCTCGAATATTATCTAGTCCCAACCCCCTCTGCCATGGGCAGGGACAACTCTCACTAGACCAGGTTGCTTAAGGCCTCATACAACTTGGATTTTAACACTGCCAGGGTTGGGGCATCCACAATCTCCCTGGATAACCTCTTCCAGTGTCTAAGCATCTCCACTGTGAAAAACTTCTTCCTAATATCTAACCTAAATTTCCCTTCTTTCATTTTGTATCCATTACCCCTTGTAAGGATCATAGTTGCTTGTATTGTACAATGTATACCCTGCTCTACCCTACCCTAATTTTCTGGCATCTGCAGTCACTCCTTTAAAATACTTATTAACAACCAGGCGTGTGTGTTTTTTGTGTCTAGGTATTGTACTGTATTGTTTTCGCCTCTGTGTTATGAAAGAATTTGTTAAAAACTTTTCACTTGAGGAAAACTCATTCTCTGCTACCATCTGGTACTTTTATTCTGTAAAAAAAAATGAAAGCCAAGAACCACAAAAACTGATGGCCTGTCTGCTTAACTGTCAGCTGCCTGCACAACTCTGGTTTGGACCTCTTCAGAGAGTTCTCCTTAAAAAAAGAGCCAAGCATGGCTCCCTCCATTCTGTTCAATTGTCTAATATCACAAAAGTCTTTGCACCCTTCAACAACCTCACTCACCCTGCTATCAAACCTGACAGCAGACAGTGCATGACCTCAGCATCACACCATTATCATTTTGGTGAGCCACCAGTATTACCCTTAATTTATTTTGGATACCCAGAAGAGAAATAACAGTGCCTGAAAGACACAGGGATGCCACAGGGCCCCAGAAGAGAAAAAGGGACAAGCCCTGTGAAAGTGGGCATGACTGATCTTTCTGGAGAAGGAAGTTCAGAACGCCACCATCCATGTCCAGTAGTGCCTAGGCCAGGTATCCTTCTTTACCTAGAAAAATAAAGGTAAAGATTGCCTTCCTACAAAAGTGAATGCACACTCTTATTGTGACAGTTCAGTTTCACATATTGTCTGAAAGCTCTAAGACAAGAATATTAAAGGATTTAAATTTTTTTTGCATAGAATTATTAAAAGAATAGATTTTTTTAAAAAGAGCTCAGACTTCAAAATACTCACCCTGAATATAAAACTAAATCTAGGGCTAGAAATCAAAGTACATCTATGCTAACAAAGGGTTGCAAACGTGCTATCTGTTCAAATCCATTAAACATGAAGAAAGCTAGTCACATTTGTCTATACACTACATTGTTAGCTTTCCTCTCTGCTCCTGTTGGCCTCAAAGATCCTCTTTTCAAATGTCTGAGGTAAGAGTAGGGAACAAATGGAATCCCAGGAAGGAAAAAAAAACTGTGAGGAAATCATCCTGAAGATCTGAATCTACTGTATTGCACTGCAGCCTTCAGCTTGTTAAAATGCATAGGACAGGTAAAGATGCTGCTCTTCAGCTATTTAAAAAATTTGCAAAGGATAAAGGAGGCAGACTTTGACATGATTGTGCAAATATTCTCTGTAAAACAACTGCATTTATGTGAATGAAATCACTCATAGGAAAATATGATTCTGAAAACTCTAGGTACCTTCTACTGATTTCAGTAGGATTTAATAAATGCAAAATACCTGTGAAAATCCAGTATGCCTGCTTGCTGAAGCAGGACCTAATTTTTCTTTAAATCTTCACAGCAGAAATATATTATTAAGGCCTACTGAGGACAAAGGAGGCACAGACTTTGGCTTTAGTGATTCACACAAAAAGCACTGGTACACCTAAAATAGGAAGGTAAACACCTGCAGTCCAAAGCAGTCTGTAGAGTGATGGACACCACTGGATTCAGATGCTCCACTGCCCTCTGGCAGTGCTCATTGCTGTGTCACTCATTGCTCATTGGCTCTGTGTCACTATGGTCCTACCACTGCCATCTGCTTGGGGCTTAAAGACACATGGGATAAGTCAGGACCACACCGATTCTCGAGTCACCTACGAGACCCCAAGAGTAACAAAGATATTACAGAATGATTTGCTTTAAAAAAATCTAAAAATTACTCTAAAAAGAACAAACTAACAGCCTACTGAGCTGTAGTACAGGATATTCTTTGCAACCCTAGTGAAAAGAGACCTTTCTTTGTGAAATATTAAAAATATGGAAAATACTGCGGGGTAAAACAACCTGCATGAAGGAAACAAACAAAAACCAAACCCTGCTAGTTTTATTCTAAGACTCTGCAGTCTTCCACTTTGCTCAGATTTGTTGTCCAAGTTACAGCTCCTAAAGAAGTCATGCTGCTCCTGCTGCTGCTCCTAACACTTTGATTGCTCTAATTGTGCTAAGCAAAGAAAAGCCTCATGACAATTTAAATACCTGCTTTCAAATTGATAGGATTTGAAACACTGGACATATTTAACCCCAAAAGTAAAATTTTCTAAAGGAAACTCAGTTGAATTTCAATTTTAGTGGCATTACTGAATAATTCCTATAATCCACTGATGCTCATGTGCCCCAAAATTTCTAAGTACAAATTATGACTACAACCTGTACTGAAGGCCATTGCTAAAATGAATGCTAGAAAATGGTATACTCAGCCTGTTTAGGTAAAAAAAAAAACAGATTGAAGTTAAAAAAAAAAAACAAACAAAAACAACAAAAAAAAAAAAAAGGAGAACACTTAACTGAAGCAGTATTTTAAAATATTAAAACAATTTGCGTATTTTTATTGTAGAAGATTTTTGACTTATTAATTTGACAATTATGTTGTAAGACCTGAATGTCACTACCTAATGGGTGAACTCTTATGGTGGATTGACCTGCTTGCATGCCAGGCTCCCACTGAAACACTCTCACTCCCCTCCTTACCTGGCTCCTCTTTTGAGTGGGGGGAGAAAAAGCTCATTGGTCAAGATAAAGGCAACTAAATAAAGTACAAGCAAAGGGTGCATGTGAAGGCAAAGGAAAACAAAAAAATTATCCTCTACATCCCATCAGCAGGTGAAGTCCAGATACTTCTTGGGAAGCAGGGCTTTAGCATGCCTAGCAGTTTCTCTAGACGACATATTTTGTAATAACAAATATGTGTGTGTCCTCTCCTTTCTCTTAGCTTTTAGAGCTGAGCAGACATCCGGTGGTATAGAACATCCCTTGGTCATCTGGAGTCAGATGCCGTGGCTGTGTACCCTCCCCAGATCTTGGCCAGCCCCAGACTACCGGCAAGGCGGGGAATATTGGAAAGAGCCTTTATGCTGTGCAAGCACTGCTTGGCAGAAGCTGAAACGCCCTTCTAACAAAGCACAGCACTGTGAGAGCTTCTGTGGGGAAAATTACCTCCATCTCAGCCAGACCCAACATGTCTGTACAGACCTGTACAAAAGAAGGTCAAGATTTACAAAAATTCCTTAAGTAAAATTTATTTTTTCTGGAGCAGGTTTTCTGTAGACCCATTTGAAAATCAGGGACTAGACAAAAAGTCCTACTTTAAGCCTATCAAAAACCAAAGTTCAGAGACTTTGACTAACTGCATAAGCCAATCCTTGTGGCTGGATGGCTGTGCCCAGAAAGGGGTGGTGAATGGAGTTATATCCAGCTTGCGGCTGGTCACCAGTGGGGTTCCCCAGGGCTCAGTGTTGAGGGCAGTCCAGATAATATCTTTATCAATTAACTAGATGAGGGGATTGGGCACACCCAGTCAGCTCACAGAGGACACCAAGTATGGAAGTATTGATCTGCTGGAGAGCAGGAAGGCTCTGCAGAGGGATCTGAACAGGATGGACCAATGCTCCAAGGCCAATTGCATGAGGTTCAGCAAGGCCAAGTGCTGGGTCTTGTACTTGGGTCACAACAGACCTGTGTATTGTGCTCCAGGGCTGGGGGCAAGTGGCTGGAAAACTGATCAGCAGAAAAGGACACAGGTGTGCTGGTCCAGAGCTGTTGAACATGAGCTGGCAGTGAGCCCAGGTGACCAAGAAGACCAATGGCATCCTAGCCTGTATCAGCAACAGTGTGGCCAGCAGGACTAGGACAGTGATTGTCCCCCTGTACTCAGCACTGGCGAGGCTACACCTCCAGACCTGTGCTCAGTGTTGGGCCCCTCACTATAAAAAAGACATTGAGGTGCTGGAGCATGTCCAGAGAAGGGTGATAGAACTGCAGAAGGGCCTTATGAGGAACAGCTGAGGGAGCTGGGATTGTTTAGTCTGCCTGAAACAAGGTGGGATGGCAGATCAGTCTCCTCTCCAAAGTGACAAGTGACAAGAGACAAGATGAGAAGAAATGGCCTCAAGTTTCATCAGGGGAGGTTTAGATTGGATATTAGGAAGAATTTCTTCACAGAAAGGGTTCTCGGGCATTGGAACAGGCTGTCCAAGGGAGTGATCGAATCACCATCCCTGCAGGTGTTCAAAAAAACCCTGAGGGATTGAGGGAAATGGATAGAAGTGAACGTGGCAGTGTTAGGTTAATGACTGGACTCAATGATCCTAGAGGTCTTTTCCAACCCTAACAATTCAATGATGATATAACTCTGACATACTAAGGTTTTTGAAAACTTACTGCCTGAGATAAATCCAAAATACTTGATCCTAAATCTCCCTATAAGATTCCAAGGGAGTGATGTGACCAAGTTTTCTGCTGCAGCAGGCTTTCCTCTAATTAGAACTATTGCCAAGGAAAAACACTACTCTTTTATGAGCTTAATCATAGTTAAACACCTCTCCATTTTGTCTTTTTGATGTGATTCCAATCTTTTAAGTCTGCAGGAAAACTTAATGTTCAAATAGAGTAAGTTATGCTTTATTTTTTCAAATGCAAATCAGTGAGAACTGTTTTTCTGTTTAGTTTTGGGATGTATATTGCTATAAACTGTGGCTAGTAATTTACTTTGGTTGCAATGAACAAGAACAGACAGTTCAGCAAGTAAATGGAAAGCTACGGAGAAGAAACTACTAACATAAAAGAACTGTGTCTAACTCATTGTTAATGTATGTGGTTGGTATAATAGTTACAAAGGAAAAGGCAGGCAAGAAAGGAAGGAAGGAGGGAGATCAGGAGGGAGGCTGTATACCTTGCAAACTGGCAATATGCATGCAGTTCTGTATCCC
Organism: Brachypodius melanocephalos; assembly: GCA_013398615.1. NCBI lineage: Eukaryota > Metazoa > Chordata > Aves > Passeriformes > Pycnonotidae > Brachypodius > Brachypodius melanocephalos. The sequence continues at coordinate 46,241,756 of VZSR01003803.1, forward strand.
CTTTTTAAAGAAATTATTTTTCTTTTTGATGCGTGTATGCAATGGCAGAGAAATGAAAGCATAGACTAAATTACAGTAGGGATCTAGTAACTATTAAGTTAATTAATATTTGTTAATGTCAGAATGTTACCTATGGGAAAATTTAAAAGTTGTCTTAAAAATGAGAGCCCTGTCACCAAATACATAAATGTCTTTTTATAACACTCCTTACTGATATTTGAAGTCTATTTCCATTTCTGATGTTTCTTCAGCTTTGGGTGTTCTATTTGTATACACAGGCACAAACAAAAAGCAACCATGTCCCATGGCTGGTGTTTATAGTCCTCAGACACTCCTGTCTGCCCTCCTCTTGTTAGTGATTGCATGTTACATTTGCTTGTGTTCCTGCCTGTCAAGTCTTGTTGTTCCAGTTCTTTGTCTTATTGAAACTGAGCACTCATCTCAAAATTGCAACCAATAATCTTTGCACTCTTCTGTGTTATTTCTGCATAATTTCAGGAAAACAATTTAATTAGTATGCAACTGTAATCAATTAAAATGCTGCATTGTTACTTAATGTAACTTCTTCTTAAGAACAAGTTCTGGAGGCCAAACCGATAGATGGGTTAAAAAAAAGCTAGACAAGTAGATAGGTGATAAATCCATCCATGGATACTAAATATAATGGCCTTAATTTAACATCCGCTTCAGAAAGTCCCTAAATGACTTACTGCTGGAGTGCAAGACAGGGAATGAGGGCATAAACTCAGGAGTTCAGAGAAAGATGATCTATATATGCCTATTTCTGGGACCGGCCAATTTTTAAGACATGGCAAATGCACTGTTTATCTGCTAGTTTTATGAGCACTGCAGGGTTTCCAGTAATCTATGACATTCCTGGATATCCATCGAAAAAAAGGAATCAAAGGAAAGCAATGTGGTAAAGTATTACATATATTTTTCGGGGATAGCACCCCAAATAGGCTTTAGTCTTACTAAATATGAATTCTTGACCAAAATACTCTGAAAAGAAATCAAAATCTTAAAATCTGGATAAACTCAAACATCTTTACTAATCTCACTATGCATTATTGTTTCAGTTCTACCAAACCGAACTAAAATGAATGTAGACTTCCTAGAAAACTCAAGCATTTTGCAATATATTGAAGGCATTCCTTATTTATTAAGGCCCTAGTGAGAGATATGTTAGCTATTTTCAAAGGGTTTGGGTGAGTTTTGCTGCTCAGGAACATGGTGCATAAACTTGAATCTACGGAAGAGTTAATCAGATTGGAAAATATATATCCTACCTTTAGGACACATTCAATTAATATGCATTCTTCTGACCTTTCTTAGCTAAGTATATTGTCACTCAATGTCCTGTGAAGGATGGAGTTCTTAGTAAAAGATAGTCAAAACTCTCTACTGCCCTGTATAATTTTAATTAAAATTTGCAGTAAGTTTGGTTTTATTATTTCTTCTCTAGGCTTTGCAAACATTACTGCTCCAGACATGATAGAGAGTATTATTAAAAGTTCTGTTTCAACAGTTGCATGAGTCTGGGCCAGTCCTTTGTTGAAGCTCTATTTATTCAGTGTATTGAGTTATTTAGAATTTAGTTCCTCAACACACTATATTATGCATTGGGAGAGGAAATATCCTAATGACTAAGAGAATGGAGAAGGACTCTGGAGATCTCGGTTCAATTTATTGTCTAAGAACAAATTTCCTGTAGACCTTGAGAAAACTGCTTAATAGTTTTCTTGCTATAGTTCAAACTCTTTATTGTGGAAAAATATATCCCTGTGGGATTTGGCTACTGTGGTATTTAAACATACTAACTAACTACTTGAGAGGCACTTCAATAGGATAGGACTGTGTTGAGCTGGGAAATAGGTATATCCAGCTCTCTAAAGCAGGGACTAATGGAGGAAAGAACAACTTGATTTATGTGTGGCGTGTTTACAAAACACTCTCTCTAATACATGCTTTGGAAGACACTTAGAATCACAGAATATCTTGAGTTGGATGGACCCATAAGGATCATCAAGTCCAACCACTTCCAGCTACAACTACTTCCCATGGACCAGCTAGATCTGTTGGGTTTTACTAGTCTGGTCATTGTATAATGATGCTTATTCCCACAGACCAGGGCCAGATTTCACCCTGTCAGGCCTTGCTGCCTGAGGTAGAACATTGCAATGGTGTGTGGAGCAGTGCAGGTCTGGTGCTATGGCTGAGAAAACAATAATTCAGACAGAGACACCCTATAGGCTCTGTGCAGAGCCTCTGTAACTCACTTTGTCTCACACAAACATGTGGTGGTCACACCAAACTGCTCAATTATGTAAAACAAATGAGGAGGTTAACCACGTCTTTACTTCTGTGGCAGCTGATCTGCCAAGAGGTTTTACAAAGGAGTTCCAGAATCCTACCTGGTGAGTAGTGTGCCTTGGGATGTCTAACCTGCTGGGTGATGAGTGACACTGGGCTTGACAAGACACCCCCCTCTTGTCTCTCTTGGGAGCTCACCTGCCTATCCTCAGGGCATACAGGCAGAGCAGAGCTAATGCATGGACAGATATGGGATCTGCAAGGGACTCCTGCATCCAGCAGCATAGTAGCTAAAAGTATATCAGACTAAACTCTGACAAGACAGCAAGAAAAATAGGCACTATTATGGTGTTTTCAAAGAACTTTAACTCAGTCACCTAAGTTTTCCTTAATTTTACAGAAGTGTCTAGAAGTGGCAACATGAAAAATTAGTGTGGTTTCTGATTATGACACATCCTAATGCGGGCTGAAGCAGCTTTTATTTTGGTATAATGGTTTTACATTTATTGCATTTTTCTTTTGAGTGTTCCCAAAGGTGCTTTGCGGTCTTTTGTTACTTGTTCTCACTGTTCCCTATGACTGGCATTGATTTAAAAAATTGATTTTCTTTTCTTACTGAAAAATAATCTTTGTGTTTTCCATTTCAACATGAACCACTTGGCATGAATGCATGCTGAGGCTCCCACGTTGCCACATTATTTTGCTGTTGTTGATATTACTTTAACATATTGTAGCGTGCTAGAACTTCCTGCCTACCATGAGTTACTCCTACAAGCTCAGTAGGAAGCCTTCAGGTCACAAATAAAGAAAAACCGAGGACCAGTTTTCGGAAAAAAAAGCCTTTATAAATTCTTTGAGCATGTATTTACCCTTTAAAGGCCCATTGTGTCTCTTACTTTTCCTATTAATTTTAGAGGTTGCCAATGATTTTGTCACTCTTTTCTTCTTTTGTCTTTCTATCTGCAAAGACTTGTAAAGTCATACTTTACAAGTCATACATACTCATTTAAAGCTGAACTGGAAAGATTCAACTCGTATCTTCCATGAAACCGTGGTTGGTATTAACTAATACCAAGTAATGACATCTTCAGCTTTCCCAGTACACAGTTTTGTAATGAACAGAAAAATTATGAACAGTTTGCCACTGTAGCTCCTGTGGGAAACAATGAACCAGACAGCAATTCCCTATTCATGCTTACAGTTTGGGCAAAAATGAAATGCAGAGCTGAATATGAAATGATATTTAGGAAAAGCTTGAGGACACTGATGTGTCTGATGTGTCAGCATGAGTTATTATTTTATGCCCTGTTCTCATTTAGAAAGCCCAGAAATCGCATTTGAAATAATGAAAGTTAACAGAAGCTTGGACACTTCAGTGATGCACTTAGCACTGAAAAAGTACTGAAAACCAACCATATTCGTTTTACTGAGGAGACTCGGGAGCAGAGTATGCCAAGTGTGATGTAAAAGCAAACTGTTAGTTTTGGTGAAGTAACCACAGTTAAAAAGTGAGGAGGAATGGAAGACTCTGCAGAGAAATTAAACATGTTGGCAACAGAAGAACATACACAATATAGTCCAGCCCCATCACATCTTGCTATCCTCAGTTGTATATGGGGAGATAGTAAATACTGGGCATTATGAAAAAACCCAAAGAGACTTCCATTATTTTCTGCTTGTACACAGAGTATGGGAAATGGTGAAAGTGTGATGAATAGTGTAAAGGGATGGATACTCCAATAACTAGCTAACTCTCAGAAACTGGCTGGGGATTCACAAATGAGCTGTTGTTAAATGTGTGCTCAGTTTTAGCTTTATGCTACTTCAGGTGAGGAAGGTAAAGCTGTTACCATGCTCTGCTGTTCGCTTGCCTTCTTTTTTCAGAGGCTTAACCATAGTAGCAGCTGCCAACTGAAGGGGAAGTAAGTTTACTCCTGGGATATCTCAGTTCCCTGTCTTGTCTGATAACATAAACTGGTGTCCACTTCAATTCATGTTAATAAAAGAAGTTATGAATTCAGATGGCTGAAATGATTGCAGTTCATTCAGCTGGAGGAAGGAGGAGACAGGACAAAAAATGTAAATGTAAGTGGTAAGAACCAATATCCTTTTCTGTTATGAACTAAAAAGTTAATCTCATAACACTAGAGAACCAAACATATTTTGCCCATATACTTTTTTTTTTTTTTTGCATACTGTAATTCACCATTTTTTATTGAAAGAGATCAGAAAAACAGTAAGCTTCTCAAGCACCTTGGAGCCCCTCTGTTGAACTTGAGTTGGTTTGTCAGTATTCATATTGTACAGGGGGCACAAAACCAGACGCGGTGTCTGGATTCAGGCTTGCTGGTGCTGAGCAACAGGAGATAATTCCTTCCACACAATGACGCAGGAATCTGCTGACCTCCTCTGTTGCCAGGGAAGGCCACTGGCTCCTGTTCAGCATGCTGTCTACTGAGACTCCCAGGGCCTTTTCAGCAGAGCCCAGCCTCAGCTTACGTTGCCACAGCTGGGTCCTCCTGAAGTGCAGCTTGTCCTCAGTGAATTTAAACCAATGTCCCTACTGGTCCTTTCCCCAGGCCTGCTTACTTCCCTCTGAATAGCAGCTCTGCCCTTAACTGTTTCCTTCCCAATCTTGCAGTATGGACAGACATGCTGCATTTGCCCTCAGAGACATTAATCTACTATTTAAAGATGTAATTTTGTGAAGGATTCTTAAATTTTAAATAGATTTGAGCCTTGTCATTTGATACATATGAAGTAAAGAGGAACCAGAGGCAACACAGTGTTTTTCTATCCCAACTTAAGTAGGCTCATTCCTACAAAGAGTGGGGTTTTGCATTACTCCAAGCTTGGAGGAATGAGAATGAGATTACCAGAACCTGCCCTTCAGTACTTCAGATTCCCTGTCACAAAAAAATGTCAGCATGACACATCTGGGATAGAGGTAGACAGGCTGCTGCATGGGGAAGAGTCTGAACATAGTCCTGCACTTACATGAGCACCAGAAAAAAAAAAAAAAAAGTTATGCATTATTTTTCCCATAAAATTATTACCTAATATTCACAGATGCCATCTCTAGAAAGGTACTAGTATGTTCTCATAAAATCAGTGAATCACAGAATAGTCAGCTTTAGAAGGGATCTCTGGAGATCATCCAGTCCAACATCCCTGTCAAGTTCTAGGTGAACTAGAACAGTGACACAGGAATGTGTCCCTTGGGTTTTGAATGTCTCCAGAGATGGAGTCTCCATGACCTCTGTGTCAGCCTGTAAAACATGTGTTTCGCAAGTTACCTGTTTTGTCTGGGACTTTGGTTCTCAGACAGGAATGCTACATAACTTATACTACTGTCCTGTGGACTTAAATTTTAAATTGGTTTTAATGCCTTTTAAGAGAAAACAGGATGAGTCTTTCGGGTATGCAATACAGAATTTAAACAATTACTTTAAAAAATTACTGTCAGAATCAGATGTAGGGCAGAACTCTGGGGCCATATCCCCCAGCAGCCCAATGCAGCATTAAGACTCTGCAACATCAACATGTTTAAGAAAGGCTGAAGGTTTTATTAAAAAAAAAAAAAAATCTCTGCTGAATTCAGTGTTATGCTTATCTTCATTTTTCCATGTACTGCACAGCTGCCTACTGAGACAGTACTGCACTTTTTTTGTAGCTTGTCAGGATATATACCCTGAAACAATTGGGAAAATTAAAGGACATAGGGTTTAGCTGAGTTCTTTCATTCCCAAACTTATTAATAATATGTACTTTCTGTCAGAGTTAGGTTTCAAAGCTAATATCCTGCCAAAACAAGCATCAGCTTACAACTCTCATAGCTATCTCTTTTGTTTTCCAGATACTCTTTCCATATGTTGCCTGGAAGAAGGTAAGAAAAAGTCTCAAATTTGCTTATAATACAGCAAATTTGACAGCCAAAAATCAAGTGCATCAAGCTTGGTCAGCCAGCCTTTGGTTTTTAATCAGCAATTGTTTGGAGTTTTTTTCCCAAATAAAATCAGGGTCGGTCAGTCCCTAAGATCCAAACACACTGAAATATCTACTTGTAGGAACTCATAACAAAGAGAAACGGAACATGGTTCATGGCACAGCTGATCACCTGAAACACACAAGATCAGCGGTGTCATTTGCAAGATCTCATTTATAATATGTCTTAGAAATTGTTTGTTCTTATTTTTTTTTGCTAAGAAAGAAATGCTTGTTTTCTAATCAGAAATCTCACCAACATTTTTATGTGAAAAGCTTAAAGGCAAGCAGTTACTCATCCTAGCTAATGTAGTGGAGGAGGGAAAGGTGATGGTAGTCAGACACAGCCTGTACATATGACTATCAGGTACTGTACTTAAGAGGTAGAAGGCTCCCTACATAATGTCCTTTGTCATCCCACCGGGGATATATTTACACTGTGAGTTTGTCATGTCCTGTTTTGTTCCCAAATCCTAATCCCTCAGTGTGCCACATCAGCTCCCTAACTCTCAGCATATTCTGGTGGGGAGCCCACAAGAATGGAGGAAGCCAGGCTGAAAGAACATACTAGGCACAGTCTACACCTATTCTGCCCATCTGAGGCAAAGTGTGGAACAGTTTTATTCCATGCACCAAAGCCAATCCTCCAACACTGCCCACAACACCGCTATATCTTCCCCACGAATCACAACCCATGTACACCAGGCTCAGGTCTTCTTGCTACCAAAATGGCTCAAGCAGAGACACTGAGAGATGGTTTCCCAGGACAGCTACTAAATATTTCCAAAGATGGAAACTCCACCATTTCCCTGGGCAACCTTGCCAGCACTTAGTCATCCTCAGAGTAAAAAACTGTTTCTTGGTGTTCAGAGAGAAAATCCAATTGTTTAATGTTCTGCCCATTACTTCTGGTCCTGTCTATGAAAGAGGATGTTAATGCTTTTGCAGGGCACCAAGGTGATGGAAGTCAGTTCATACATTACATTTCAATGTCTAACTAAATGGGCAGCACAGGAAAGCTCCTGCAAAATCTCTGGTTCATATCAAGGAAAATATGAGTATGAACTGCAATAATTGCAGACATATCCCCAGTGCCATCGACTCATGGTTGCAATGCTTGGCACTAGACAGGTCTTTAATCTCAAATGTGTGAAATACTTCCTCCAGTTAACTTGAAAAGCATTTTCCCACCAGAATTTAGCCTGCAAACCCACAAATCTCAGAAGCACAAGTCTAAAATCAGACAGTAGATAGTGCCTGCTGCTTCTATTTAAAACTTTGCTGAGCTGTTGTTGAAATTGTTGCTACATCTATTCAGTTTCTCTTCACAATATTATTGCAATTACTGGTACACCACAACCACCACACACTGCCTCTGAACCCCATTAAGTTCCTACAGGTAGCTGGAACCTATCCATGGCCATGGAGAAACACATCTCCACATCACCTACAACCTCTATATTCCACACCTCTGCACCCCATCATTGTCCCTTAAGTAGTTAGAATGAAGCATTTAATGTGTGTGTACACATGTAAGGGACATGTCTGCACATCCCATACATGTATATATAAGAATAAATCTGAGAGGTGCACAGAGGAACCTGAGTGGTTGGAAGCCAACAGTATTTTAGGGGTTTAGGAGTCTAGGGGTTCTTAGGAGCTGGCTGCACAGGCTAATAGACCATCTACCTCTCTGATATTGGCCCAATACAAAACAAGAAACAAACAAAAAAATATAACTGTTTTTTACAGTCATTTCCATATGTCTTTTAAAATAAACTGGATTGAAATTTATTGTAGTCATGCTTTATAGCTCACTGCTGCTGAAGGAAGCAGTTCTCACCTTCCTAGACTGCTCCCACTAATGTTCTGGTCCCTTTCTTATGTTAGAAAAAACATTTATGCAGCTGCAGGGAGTCTGATCAATAACAAATTCACTTCTGTCCCCCTGCCAAGTTTGATTCCATTCCCTGAACAAGTGCATAAATACTGTGCCAGCTCAGGCACATAGCAAGGTGGAAGTATAGCAACGAGGAAGGGTAAGACTATCTTCTTTCTGCAATTCTCACATTATGATCTGGTGCAGAACATAAAATCCATTTCTCAGAACATTTTAAAATCATTAGACCACTCTAACATGTAGACCAGCAGTTAAAAAACTACAAGAAGTATTACATCACACGGAATACTTATATCAATGAATGCAGAGGTATCTAATGCATGGAAATTCCAAATTATACAAAGCAAGTCTTATTGCTCAACTCTTATTTCTGATACTTAGAGTGTGCATAAGACATGTAAAACAGAGAACAGCAATACTGTTTACTGTCTCCATGATGACAACACCAACTGGATCCAGCTTATTTGTCAATAGAGACAGTAATGCCATGAAGGATAAACTTCCTAATGGAAATTAGGACATGGACTTCATATAGTTAATGGACTATTGGACTAATGGACACCTAATGGAGTTCATGCAGTTTAATGTCTTAAAACAGGCACTAAAGCACTGTTTCAGAGCTTCCCCTATTTCACACAAGGATGAAGAACAAGAAGAAAACTGCTAGTTGAGTGGCAAATATAAAAAGTTGAATGCATGAGGTTTATGTCCACTGGAACACAATTTACTGTGTTCACATGATTCCTTAAAAGGGGCAAAAATACAATACCACAAAAGCAGACCAGGTAACAGACAATATGTCGATTTTCATCTTAAGTTGTTTTCATTGTGAGTTCAGCTACATTTTATCCACATACCTGAGACTGTTACTTGAGAACACCACAAATGATGTTCCTGTTGCTGTCAAAATCAAGAATTAAATTTGGGAAGATGAATTATCTGTTAAGACATATGCCATAATCAAATATATGGCAGTGGTTTGGCAAAGCAGAGATGTTTGAGAAGGAACAGCTTGTGGAGGGGATTGAAGGTGCTTGCCAGCTTAGAGTTCAGCAATGTACATGCTGCCAACATGTATTTGAACTTACACATTAAACCAAACATAACCAAAATTGCCAGAAAATGCTATAGTAGATTTGGCTTTCTATTCTGAAGTTAGTTTGTTTTATCTAGAAATTACATTATTTAACTCGCAAATAAAAATTTGAGCTGCTGTACAGTGCTCTGTTCTAAAAACGGATTTATTAAAAAAATTACTTATCTTAGTCTGGATTTAATAAAACAATGAGAATAGAGTTTTACAAATTAACTTATATCCAAGTGAGAATATAAAATCTGGAAGTTTCAAACACTGTATGGCTTGCTCCCTACATGCTTCTTTTACCTTTTTTGCAAACCTACTTTCACAAGGGACCTAGAGAAATTAGATATTTCTGTGTTTATTACGATTAGTCATGCTTCTTGGCATATGTTACTGTATTTTACATTTAATAAACAAGAATTTATGTTGCAAATATCCTAGGAACTGAATATATTTATATATAAATTCTGAGGGACAGAATATGATTAACTATTTTATATTTCAAAATTTTAAATCTTTCTCTCATAAGCACACAAAACAGAACCTTATCAGGAAGGATTTTTCTAGTCTTCTCCCTTTGGGTGTGGTACATCTTTATTTGCTGATCTGTGATTTTCAAGAAAAAAATCTACACGGCAGAAAGCAATGGATTTAACAAAAAATACTGACTAAAACTATGGGAGCTATTTCTCAGCATAATTTCCTTATGGCGACATTTGTGTGATGCTGGTTACACACACTGATTTATTAAAAAGAAATGTCATACCTGTAGACACGCAGGAGCTCTGCCTTGGGGTTTATTCACATCAACAGCCACAAGCTGCCAGCCTCCAGCAGCATCTTCATGAAACATCTTGAAAGGGAAGATTGTTGTCAGAAATGTTTTATGTGGCAATAAATACAAGTGAGATGTAACACATTCCCCTTAAGGACCAGCATATATTTTCATGATAGCCAGTTTAAAGTAACAGAGGAATGATTCTTTCTGCTACAGAAAAAAAAGTAACATGCTTTTTCCAACACTAATCGTCTGAATTTTACTCAGATAACATTGAACAGAATGTGTCTTTATTAATCCTAATATAGAAAACAATTCAGTTAACCTCTGACCAGCATCATTAGATGGTAGTACCTGTTCAGAATAATTTCCCTACTAAGGTAAGCTTATCCTAAGAAAACACAAATACATTGTGACCACATAAATAAGCTTCATGGTGTATTTGGCAATAGCAGACAACCTCATCTTTTTTACTGGCAAAATTATTTTACTACAAGGACCATTTTATTTTTGTTGCACTGATGCATATCAAGTGTAACTGGACAGTCCTTATGTATTGTTTCACAGAGGTTATAATTCCTGTTAATAGCTGAATATTTCCAGGCCCTAATAATGGCAATGGAAAAGGCTCTCTTGACCACAGTGGTATTCACATTTTATCAATAGTCTCTGGAAGAGTAGACATATGCATTCTGTTTTGTTGGGTTTTTCCCTCAGAAATTAGGACACAATATGATGCAGACCACTGGACATAAGGAACAGTGAGACACCACACTTGAAAGTGATTAACACTGTCCTTGAAAATGTCCTTGAAAAAAAGTGAATGGTTCCAGCATTTTGAGTTGCCACCTGCATATACTATGTAATGAAGTGTGGCAAAGTTCCCACCTCACTCTCACCTTTTTCTTGACACCCAGCACTCAAACGAGTCACCTCAAGAACACAGCCACAGGAGCGTGGTTGAAGCTTAGAAGCCATCCTGAGAGAAGTGCTCATTAGACTGGGGACAGTGTCACCCAAATATGGTTGTAATTCTTCCAGGTCTTTATTTAGCATCTCTGCACTTGGAAGAGTTGCCAGCTAAGATCAGCACAGTTACTCCTCTTTTTACCATGCTTTAAAGTGCAGTGCTAAAGTGCTTTAGAAGAACCTACTTTTATCCTTTTGTAGAGACCCCTTCCTAGACTTTGACACCCAGACACTCATTTACTTTTCAATAGGAATAAGTTCGGGGAACAGCTCAGTAATGTACAAAGTGAGAATATTAAGGCATATATCTCAAGGCTACTTAATGCACAAAACAAGAACGGGTTTTAACTTTTGTCTTGAACAAGAAATCCTGCAAGGTATTTTCTGCCCTTCTTAATACAGAAAAAGATAAATTGTTTCAGCAGTTTGGTAACCTGGACTCTCTTGATATCCCATTATGTCACTGACTCGAGGAATGAAGCAGCCATTCAAATCATTTGCTTCTCTGCAGCCAGCAAGCTATTTTTAATTTGCATGATGCAGATTATATTCAACATGTTCATGTTCTTTGGCATCAGAACATTATTTTGCATATTTTAAATTTCTTAATGTTGGCTGCTTCTTGTGTTTCCTTACATTGAACTCTCTGTTCCATCTTCTAGTTCAGAGTATGCTGGATAAGCCTATATGGCTCAGGATTTGTCCTATGAACATTAAGTTCCCCAGGCTAAGCATATGTCATGTAGAAAAGTCCTTTTTTTTAGATTTTAAATTGATATCACAAAGTCTGCTTTGACAAAGACATATCTAGAGTAGAAATTATTGCCATAAAGTCTATTTGAGGCAGAAAATGTAGCAGCTGGCAAAAAAGGACTAGATTTACATACGGATTACAGAAATATTAAAAAGAATATAAAAAAATTTCAATAACTAATTTTGACAACTTAAATCCTTTGGCTTAGGAAAATAAATAATCTCCAGCTACATGGTTAGAAAAAATTCCCTCGTGAGTATGTTTCTCATATCTGTTTTTCTAAGAGCTTTCTGCAGGCAGTTGGTACTGGCTTTTCTCAGAGATGGCAAACTGCACTAGCCTGGAAAAGCCTGGTCTTCTGCCCATTTGGGACACATAATCTGGTTGTTAAAATAATGAGTGAGGGAATTTAAATCTCAACCCGGTAGCTCTTCTTTTTCATAATGGGTTCTTTCCTACTACCGAGCCCACTCTTCCTATCACATTTTCTTCTTACTCGTTATCTCTGTTCAGGGTCTCACTTTCTGTGGCTGCCCCAGCTGTGAGCATGGCTCTTTCCCTGGCCCCGCAACCTATTCTTCCTTGGTCTCAGCACACCCTTCTCAGTTCCAGGACCAGCTTCCCCAAACATTTCAGCTACACTCTGATCCCTCTTCTTCCAGCTACAGCTTTGGGATTTCAGCTCTTATTTCTTAGCACACAAAGTGATATCCAGTAGCAACCCTGACTTCAAACCCACCAATGACATGATAAAAAGCATTATCATACTTTGTTAAAAATAATACAAACACAGCAATAACATATCTTCTCTACTATTAATTTTTGAGAAAGACTAGTTACATAATGCAACCAATAATTTAATTTTTAATGAAAATTCATGTATCAGGTTTAGATTATGGGTAGTAACATGCAAAGTCAAATGTATATGACAGGAATTTTTTTGCTTATTATTAATTAATGAAGTAAATGAAATCTAGTCCCCAAAGAATCTCAGCATCTGAAGGGCGTCACCTGGGTAGTGGCAGTTGAAGTAGTACTGCTCCTGGACCCCCACATCTGCTGGAACTGCACTCTAATTTCTGCAAATGTTTCAATGATGACTGCAATAAAAACATTCTGGAAAAAGAACAAGAAAGAAGGGCTGACACAAAGCTCAGCAAGCAGAAAAGAGAAGAAATTAATTAAAATATGATCTATGTTTCAGACCAATTTAAGAAGACATATTTTTCAGTACCTTAACAAGCCAGGCCAGAAAGAAAATTAAGGTGATGAAATAGAAATATGAACGCCATCGGGGAAAACTGTCAATTGCTCGGTACATAAGGAACACCCAGCCTTCCTGAGAAGCAGCTTCATAAACAGTAAATATACTTGTGCCTGTAAGAGGAAAAAATGAAAACGTTTGGTATTAAACATTAAACCTCCCTAAAAGTTTTCAGTATCAGCAAACAACAAACTTTTATCTATCCTGATTTTGTTTTTCCTAAAGTGTCACCTTGCCTCCTTCAAGGAGAAGTTTTTCAGGTGCATTTCTGCATTTCTTCCTTTTGCAATTGAATATGAATTGGTTTTGTTTCAGACCAGACTGACTCCCTTCCCTCCATGGTCACACATATATAATCCCTTAGAAGAGTTCACTGGCAGTATGCAAATGCCTCCAAGGGCAGAATTTGTCCCATCATTTGCATTCAGCAGCATCCTTGAGAAAAGGCAGATTTAACAGGGATCAACACTCAGTAGGTTAAAGAAATCACTCTTAATATCAGCAACACTGAGCAAGCAGCAATAGACCAAGAAGGTGCCCGAAACCAGCAAGCACGGGTCAGCATCTCCAGCAAGCTACTGAACTGTTTTGAAATTCAGGTAGTAGCTGCATTAATATACATATGTTGCCTTAAAAAAGCATTTTTAAGTTGGACTTGCTATATCACTCTGAAGGGGTGGAGTTGGGATGAAAGGGAAGTTATGAGAGACCTTTTTGTGCAGAAACCACTTTTGAGTAACAGCTATAAAGCTACTAATTTTAAAGTCCAAACTCAACCTAATGTCTGAGTGATAATATGCTTTAGCCAGCTTAGCCTTCCTCCTTTATCTCTGCAATGAAAGCTTCAAAATATAGACTGGTTATGGCTTGTAAGTCATTCTTGTTTAAAACAATTTTTTATTCCAAGAAGAAACACAATTAAACTGTGAAATTAAACTGTGAAATCTCACAAACTGCTGTGAAATCACAGAATTGTCCTACAGCCACCCGCTAGCTCTGCTCCACTACTGCTTCAGTTCATGGAATGTCTTCAATAAAAGAGAGGAAGCATGAGGAGTGCTGCCCTTAGCAAAACACAGCAGCTGCTAGCAGCATACAGAGAGAAAGCTGACTATCTGATCCTTTCCACAAAGAAATAAGTGGTTCTGGGCAGAAATACCAGAGTCCAGGAGCTTCCCAAAAAATCACAGCAGTCTATAAGGAGCTCAGTGCTGTTATTTTCCTGTTGAATTTGCAACATCTATATTCTTTCTTCTGCTAAAAGGGATGGGATCAACTTGGAACCAGTTTTGTCTCAGGGTGTCCCTCCTGCAGATAAATCTTCACTGATGAGAGGAAAGAGGGAAAATTGAATTTTTTCTGTATGACACCTACTTTTGATAGCTAGGTGTCAAAAGGTTAAGGTGGGCATGGTGGGTAAGCAAAACTGGGTTTTTTCAGTTACTAGATTCCTTTCTTTTTTCTGTATATGGTTCTCAGGACCCAGGGAAAGAAATTAAAATAAAAAGAAAGGAAAAGCATTCAAGCATAGAAAGCAAAACCCTTTCTATTTCTTTAGAAGAAAAAGTGGTCTCTATCAATACTGAAATATTCATCAGTGATTACTTCATGGGTATTTTACATTTCAAAAATTCAAAAAGTAATGATTCAATTGTCTAATAATATACTGTTGCTGGACTGATTAAATTATTGAACAAAACAGTGCTGTTGAGGACAGGCAGGGATTAAGGAAAAAAAAGGAATCTATTAAAAGTTGCTGGCTAGGAAACTGTCATTAGTCATTACCAATGGGAAAGTCACAGTGAAGATTAGTAAAATAGAGGGGATGTCATGTACAGTATTTATAACACATCACTGGGCCATCTGCCACAGTAAAGCAATACTGTGAATGGACAAAAATGCATAATTAACCCAATTAAAATGAGTTTGCCTGTGACACTAAAGTAAAAATGTCTGTACAGTTTTAACTGGTAGAGGCTATTAGAAAGCAATCCTTCTTAAGCATATACATTCTTGCTTGATATACGAGACTAGAAAGTAATAAAACTTTCATTACTGATGCCAGTAATCATGCTGTTCACTAGCTCTGGAAATCCTCTTTCATACAGAATAAGGGATGCAACACCATGAAATGTTTTGCCTTCAAAAAGAAGAGTAGTTCTTACTTAACATCTACCTGACTGCATGTTTTTGCTGTCCTGTTTTTTCCTGATTTTTTTCTTTAATTTTGGACTACATCTTTGTAAAGCCAATGAGTAAGTTATTAAAAGACTCTCCTCTCACAGCAACATACTCTGTTTTTCTCACCATGTTCAAAGCCATATGGAGAGTGAGAAAGCATCAAAATTTTAAGTGATGGTAGGATACATCCCAAAAAAACCAGACATGGGAATGCTGCCATAAATGAAACCTAACATATGCCCCTCAGATCAAATGGCAAATTTGTTGTTTTCCACAGATGTCTGTATTCTATTGGTGACATAGTGTCTTTTCCTACTAGTTCAAATGGCTTAAGTGATGATAGTGTAGTGCTAAGTCTCATGGTTAGGGCATATGAGAATATAGAACCCTCTGCGGTGGGAATATGGGTGTCGCAGGGAATGAGGACTTCAAAAACTGCAGGGCCTGGCTATTCAATACATAACAGGTCTTGCTACTTCAGAAGGCAGTCACCTCTTGTCAAAGTCCTGAACACTGGGATCATGATTTATACAATATAACTGCAGGCATCAGTGAGACTTTTCAGCCATGAAAAAGCTTTGAATCATGAAGAGAGTTAAACACATGGTTGTTATGACACTGCTCATCAGCTTTGGCATGTTGGCATAGACAACTTGCTGAATTTGAGATATAAAAATATCTAGCAAATATTTACGGTAATTTTCCTGTTTATTTCAGTAAATGGTTAAACCCTGATGGCATTCAATATTAACTTGGGAGGAATTTCCTGACAACAAAAGAGGTAAAATAAAGTAACATGCTTTCAAGTTTTTTGTGTTTTGTTTGAACTTGTCTAATAAATTCCACATTTTGATGTTAAGATAAAACAACTTCTTTCAACACAATGATAGTCACACAAAAAAAAGAAGAAAAGCACTTTTCAGTAGAGATTAAAACTCAATAAATAAACATCCTAACCTGTATCGATCTCAAATGACTACTTTTATCTAAGCAAGAAACATTTCTACCTTTGGAAATGTTTTACAGCTGTACATGATTAGTATCAAAAAGAAAATTTTTAAAAGTTCAGAAAATGAAATATTTAGTGAAATACTGGGAAAGAGATTGAATCCTGCTCAATTTGTGTGACATTTTCACCTGCTCCATACTGTATAGAAGAGACTGCAATCAGAGACAAACTGCATCTTTACTGATATTGTATATTTAGTATATTGGGATCCAGCACCAAGGTGCAGGGGGCTTATTTCTTCTTCAGTCCATGTGCCTTTCAGATCTAGATGATGGGAACACTAGTCTGAAGGGGCTTGGAGAAACAAATTGCTTTAACACCTAAAAAATTGTAATAAAAGAAAATTCTAATGGTATCCATGCCTGATCAGGAAGCAAGGTAACCCAGCTCTTTCATGCTCTACAGATGAATGGATGACCAGGGAAACAGAATTAGAAGAGCCAGGGGAAAAGGTGATGATTTTTCTTAGGGGAGTAAAATTACCTATCCTGCCAAAATTCTATCTTTTATATAACTAAGGAATATAGAAGGTGTGTATTTTTAAAAAAAACGGGATTCAAAGTTAACAGAAAAATAATATTACTATGCAGGGATGGTCTTTAATGTACTGTATTTTATATTTATGCACATTTTGTAAATACATAGGATTTCCTGCTTGTTTCTGTGACTCTGACACCACCATGCTCTGTGACATCATCTCTTTCTATAACTAGTTCATTCTGCAAATGGACATCATGAGAAAGGGAGTGCACTGAATAACACAGCAGTTTTATAATGGCAGAATTAAAGGAGCAGAGCTAAAAGGTCACATGGAAAATTCACTGATTCTGGAAACAGAACCCTTTCCTCCTAATTCGATGATGCATTCTTGCCTCTTGATTCAAAATCCTGTATTATTTGAGGAGGAGAATGTATGGTGCTGAGGAGCTGTCTTTCATTAATTAATATCTTTGTGCTATGTGTAGCTATTCCAAGTGAGATGCGAAAACTGAAAACTAAGTTTAGCTATGCATTAACACCAGCAATTTCTGCATGTGTAATTTATGTTTATTGACTCCCTTGGCTTACCATGTTAGGATCTTCTGTTTCCTTGTGCTGTAAAGCTGCTGAGAAACAAAGTTTACAGGAGGGCCATTTTATGTAAAACCAACCCAAAAAGCCTGCTTTTTAAATTTCTTGTCTTTCTTTTTAATCAGGAATTATTCAGGCAAGTAAAAATCCATGCCTTGTTATTAAAAGCTTAAAACACTACCCATCGCCAGGCATGAAATGCACCAGATGCCAGGCGGTGCCGCGCTCCTTTCCCTTACTTTGCAGCAGCCGCTAGATGGGGGTCGTGCACCTCGGGCACATCTGGAACATCAGGCGGCGGCGGAGCGCCCACCCCGGAGAGCACAGACCGTGTCAACCTCTCGGCGCGCCGGCAAAAGGATTGATTCTCCTGTTTGCTGGCAAAACTAAGCCGCCTTCAGGCAGGTGCTGCTGTCTGATTTCACTCTGTTGTGCTGCCCGCTGACAGCCAGTCTTCCTCAACACGGCTCTGAGAGTGATTGTCCATAAAGCAATGACCTCTGCCTCAGCTCTGGGAATGTTACCATGCCTGTTTCTGTCCCTGCTTACCTTCACTCATAAAATCACAAAGCTGCATGTTTCTGCAGGGCACGGATATTTCAATTGACCAGTCAGTTTTTAATTTATCTTATCTCTGAGTATTAAGGGATTTGTAAAATACTACATGCAGTCAGGGTTTTCCAAGTGTTTTACACTGTTGCTTCGGTGAAACTAGAAAGGACCAAAAATTGTCCAGAAATGCAAAGACAAAGTTGTTAACACCTCTGGGAAGCAGCTGGCAGACAGGACTGAAATCAACTAAAAGATTGAATCCTGAATGGTTTCATGGGGTTTCTTGCTTGTTCCTGAGTAAGCAACCTATTTTACTTTCCCAAACCAACTCTCACCAGACAGTTTGCCAGCTAGCAGAAATTATGAGAAAAAGGAAAAGAAAAAAAAAAAAACCAAACCAACAAAACATGCCAATGCTCTGCTCCTCTGTTGAAACCTCAAGCCCCAGTATCATTTTCTCATTACTGAGCTACTGAAAAACTGATTTACAACAGCAAAAACCCCTACACTGCCAGTCTGAACACAGTCTTTCAATCCTTGCTAAGCATAGTGACTTAAAACATACAGTAGTGATGTGTCACTAATTCTTCATTTTGAAAATTCATTTGCTTATGAGAAGATGAAGCTTTTATGAGAAAAGACTATATATAAAGAGAGACTGTACAGATAAAAGCACCAATATGGAGATGAAACATTACAAATATAAGTTCTAGGATCACTGCAATCTGATCTACAGACGTAGTAATGAAAAGATAGAAAGTCAGTCAACTTCTGGGAAAAATGGACTTGTCTGCACTGTTTCCAAGTATTTTAGAAATGTGTTCAATATTCAGAAGAGTCAGCTTACCAATATGACACTAGCAGTGCTGGCCACAGGTATTGACTGTGCAGGGTTAAATAGGAGTGTGCTCTGGGTAACAAAGTCCATGCTTAGTTGTACCATTAATGTCTTACATGTGATAGTACTTAAGCTCCCTGATATAATAATATTTTATGCTTTGAAAAGAGAAATCTACTTTACATTTTTGAACAAGTCCAAGGTGTAAAGAAAGATGAACATTCTTCAGAATGCCTTTATGTGTGCTTTGTTTATGGACATTTAGCCAGAATAGCATTTACATCTGCTATTCTTTAATAATTTTTTTATTACAATTGCTATAGATTCATAAATAACTTAATAAATAGGGATCCAAAATGTCAACAAAGCTCATAAGCTGACTTTATGTACAGAAATACTGTCTGCTTTTTCCTTTTGGCAATTATACAGCTGTAGGACTAATAAACTGTCTGTCTTATAATCACTTCTGTGAGTGTGGGGAGGCAACTTTACAAATTTAGTGGCAGGTGATGAGAATCAAGTAAATGCTGAGCTGCAGAACACATGGCTAGCTGGAAGCTCTGCAGCACAGCCAAGCCTCCCACCTCTCCTTTGCTCTAGACAGTATTTTTAAGGACACAACTCTTCTCAGATCTCTGGGGTCTCATCAACAGAATGGGCAGTGCTTCAGGCTGAAGCCTAGAAGTAGGACACTGCCATAGCCATGCTTTTCCTTATCAAACTGTAAAAATACTCTTCAGTCTAAAAACTAAGAATGCAGAAATCCCCAGGCCTTGGCTCTAAGGGTGACAAATGCTGTGAAGATGGGCCAGCCACCACCTCAGTCTTTCCAATGAAACGCCTCTGATTTAAAGTACAGTCATAGTGGAGTCAATGCTTGTTACAGTAAATGTTATGACAAAATTGTGTAACATTAAAAAAAAGTTCAGTGGAGGAATCTCTGAATCTCTATAATTTAATAACTTATTCCTTTGAAAATGAATAATCTTTTTATAGGGCTGTTACTTCTTCTTTTAAAATGCATTACATATCTAGATGCATTCATAGAGTAAAAGTGGCAGCCCAGAAATCAAAATTTAGAAATTCTCCAAAATTGTTACATTTCCAATTTAATGAACACTTTAAGGATTATGATAGTAAAAGGAAAAGTTTAGGGCAGAATTCTTAGTAGAGATTATTATGTACTTGTATTGTCATTCAGTCAAATGATGAAAATTATTTCAAAACAAGGTTGTGATGAATTACTTTGTTAGAGAGAAAACAAAGTATGCAAATCTTCCTTAACATAAAGCACATAAATTCAGCATTGAATTTTATACATTGTTAATCCAAACTATTCATTTGTAGCATTAGCTTTCCCAATAGTGACAGAGAGAGCAATCAAATTAATTTTAAGTACAATCATGAAAACAGCAAAGCTGCTTGGTCCTAGAGCTCAATTTCAGTTTCATTTGGTACCACTGGGCATCACCTGTGAATTGTAGGTGCTTCTCTGAGGATGTACATGCTCTCTTAAAATTAAGAGATCAGCTCCTTTATCTTGAATGGATAACATTCTTGAAAGCAGTTGCATGAGATTTTACCACAATCAGTGGTAAAACGGCTGTTATCTTAAATAAGATGCTTTTAAAAATCCCCTCCAAAGAATCCTAATTTGATTTGCTTCAGCTATAATGCACATCTGAACAAGATTTTATTCTTGTATAAAAATTTCGCCAAAGCACAACAGTAGAAAATCTCAACTAACAAGACCTGCTAAGTATTCATTGAACGGAAATAAGACAGTAACAGCCCTTAGATCAATGCATTTCTCAAAGAAGAAATAACAGACAGAAAAGGTGGTTAAGTAGACATTATAAAAACTGATACGTGTTAGAAATCTCATTAGCCTCCACACATCTAAATAATAGCAGCAAATATACAGTGTCAAATGCATCTTAAGAGAATAATGCAACTGAAGAAACAATGCCTTCCCTTCCTAAATGGAAGGAAGGAGCTCTATGATTGACTGTTTCAAGAAAACCCAAATGACACTCAAAGACTTGTTTATCTATCAGTAAGTACTCCCTGGTGCCTTTTACATGCCACTAGACAGAAAATATTTCACCTGCTTTGTTGATCTGAGGGAGTGGTTTGCCCACTATCCTAATACGTGCAGTTGGAGAGAGTGTGGAGACACCGAGAAGTGGTTTAGTGAGCTGATAGCTCACTAAATCCCACAGCACCTTTATGAGTTAAGCATATTGTCCTGGTTCAGAGATGGCTGTATTAAGTTAGGGACTCTGAGACTTTCATCAAGCACCAACACAATCAATGTCTAAGATGGAACTGTCTTAAAGATTTCTGATTTTAAAAGACCTGAGTGTCAAAAGAGCAAGAACTTGATTTTTCTAAAATAAAGAAACCTATATGTGGATGTGAGCAAAAAGCTATCAACTTTTTTTTCCTTTCCTCCAGAAAACAAAATACTAAATTGAAAAGAAAACCAATTCCTGTAACATCTGACTTCTTTTATTCTGGACTGTCCTAAAGAAAGTATTTGCATGACCAGAGATCTACAGATTATCAAAAGAATTCTTGGAAGAATAGCATTAATAGACTAAAGCAGCTGGCAGGTTTATTAGAAGATGAAAATCAAAACCTTTGGCAAGAAAAGCTGTATAAACTGCCAGGTATTTCTTGGGAGAGAGAATTTCTAAAGTTTTAATACACTCTGTTTAAATCTTGTTTTCAGTATTATCTGCTTCTGCAGAACTCCTTTCTGATCTTTATGCACTACTGAAAATAATCCCACACATGTATAACAGAAATTTCTGGGATTTCTCACTGTCAGATCGATGTGGGGTTTTTTTCTCAGATAGGCCTTTTTCTTTTTTTCTCAGCATCAAGTTTATCTGCAAAGATGTTTATCTTGAGTAGGTGTGTGTCAACTCTGTGCTTTGACTCAAAGCTGCATTAATTTCCTGCAGACCAATGATATTTATCATATTTTTTTCTTTAAAGCTTTTTGCTAAAGTGAAAAATGCGGCATTTTTTACTGAGACACATGAACACATGGTCTGAAATAAAAGGGCCGTGTATGAAAAAATAAGTTTTGGCATTGCTCAGTGAAGCAGTTTCACAAGAAATACACATCAGATCTACTCTAAGCAATTTTTTTATCAAAGGATAAGCTAAAGAGACCTCATTTTCCATATGAAAATAATTTTCAGTGCGTGAAATAAAATCGGAGCTTTTAGATCTGAAGGTGCAAACAAGTGCTATGCATAAACTTGGGGCTGATTTTTCTGCATGCCATTTCTTCACAGTGACTATCTCTTTATCTACTCTTCAATTAAGAAAGAAAACAGCCTTGGAGGTCTACCCACTCCCTCCACTGAAGTCAAAGGCACCTTTAAAAGCATACATAAGGATATTTACTGGTAGATGTTATAAACATGTTGTTATCCTTAGCAATCTGTCTGCAAATCCTACCATAGCTTGGGTAGAAATTTTGTGTTGTTACATTTTGGCCCCATATTTTTCATAACAAGAAACAAATCCTGATCCTAGTTTGTAAGTTCTGCCAGTACATTTCTCTAATATTTTAAAGAAAATTATGTCCCCAATTTTTAAATCACACTGCCCAAAGTCAGGCATGTGAGCTGATGTTCAGATAGCTGGATATAGTCAGATTCTTTGAGACATGGGAGGACACAAATTAAAAATTTTCAACCATGGTCTAAATGCTTGTGCTTGAAGCAAAAGAGGAATTTCTCATTCCTTTAGTAGAAACAGAGTTAAATTTATGAGCTCTAGTTCTGAGCTTCTACCATTTAAGTTTCCACAAAACATAAAAGATACTGAGAAAACTGTGTATTTGACCAACATGGTGTTTTCAAAACACTTATTAAATTGCCACATAAAAAATAAAACCAGAGATTAATACTGTGAGATGCAGTCATGAGGTAAAAAGCACAGCTGTTTCCAGACCCATTAATTCCATAACCTCTCAGAAATGGGCTTCTTAAATGAGGACAAATGCAACAGGAGAACCTCAAAGAAATATCTGCTTTCAAAACTGTCTGTCAGGCACATCTTGGTACTCTGGCACTAAACCCCTTTCCAGTTACTTTCCTAAGAAGCTTGTAAAAGTACCAACAAAATGCTGTTAGTAGAACTCACATACTCGAGTCAGAGATAACTGTGACAGAGGAGAAACAACTGCTAGCAGACAACAGCAAGCACTGGAATAATCAAGAGTTTGTCTCCTTGGAGCTCTTTAAGAACACATCAGCTAAGCATCTATAAGAAATCACATAGGAACAGGCAACTCAGTCCTGGAGTGGTCTGGCAATGAGCTTGACTTTCAAATAGATATCTTTTTTAGACTCATACTAATTTTCTCCAATTTTACAGCAATAAAGAACTCTCTAAAGCCAATGCAGCATCATATCTTTACTAGTTATTAAAATATATTAACATGGATAAAGTAATGTGTATTTGTTTAGGCTGCACATAGACACTACAAAGCAACAAAGACCAAAGCTCAAAAAGCACTTTGCATTAAGGTTTTGCCTGGAAAGTGTTGTAGGAGTGGCGGTGCAGAGCCAAGTTCCATTGCTTCTGACCTGGTTAAATCATATTTTTCAGCAAATAAAACCTTTTTATTTTTCTTCCATAAAGGAAGCATTCATGAGTCATGAATGGGTTGTGGTTCTAACTTCTGTAAAGTAAGAGATGTAAAAAAACACTGGGAATAAATAAAATGTCATCCAGGACATGATTTGCTGATATATTAACTCTGTAAGGCTCTGACTACTGTGTTAAAAGCACCACAAGCCATATTACATGAAGTACTGATTTGCTATAAGCTGACCCTGCCCCTTAAAATCCCCCTTTTTTGAGGGCTTCATTTTGTAAAGAAAGGTTACACACTTCAACTGGCACTGTCTGTCTGCACCCCAACTTGCACCAGAGCAGGTCTGCTCTTCTACTTCCAGCATAAAGTTGTCCCAAAGGCATTAAGCTGATATAATTTCAACGTTCTGTGCCACCCTCAGTGACACTGACAGTAACACATTCATGTGCCCTGCCTCATCCTGAGCAATTGCTACTTGGGTCTCATCACATGTCAAACCACAGCCTGAGGCTACTGCAAAGTAGCTCTCCTGTGGGCACTTCTGGAGTAAAACACACACTGCAGCTCCCACTCCCCTGATCTTATCTTCGGATGGATGTGCCTGGACCAAGTCTGGCTCCCTCCAACCCCAGCACACATCTTCAGTACTATTCTAAATAGGCTCACATCCTCAGCATCTTCCACTGGCTGACATTCCCACATGCCATACATTCCTTCTATACTAGGTTGTGAAATCTCATCCCTGGCAGGCTGCAGGATGTGACAGGATGCGACACAATGTTCACAGAAACTCTGGATTGAAAAGTTTCATATTTTTGATTTACCTTTTAGGATCACGAGGGTGACTCACGGGGTCAGTGGAGATCAAAACTGCCTCCTGTACATATGGATATCAACCATTCAGCTCTAGAAGGGATGAGGTTTGAGCATTGCAAATATCTGTCAGTCCACATCACATTGTTTGCAGACCAAAGACCAATGCAGAACAAGTAGATGATTTTATTAATGGAAATTCTGCCCCTGACACAGTTCCACAGTTCATGTTTCCACAGCATGTAGTTCAGCAACACTGTGCATCCAAAACATACTGGCCAAATATCTAAGGGTGAATACAACCAATGGCAGTATGAAGCTCCCAGGTTCAGCCTGCCAAAAACCAGAACACAAACAGAACCAGAAACAGCGCTAAGTACTTGTCTCTGGCTATAAAGAAAGGCAAAGGATAATACTAGCATTGAAACGAGTAGACACAAAATTGAGGTAGGCTGAATTTAGGTATTTTCTAATTATTAGAGAAACGATGTCCTGAAAGAGTTTTTAATCTTGCTTTACCTCTTTTTCTAGGTCGGGACTTCACACTTTCAACAAGAATGGATATGACACAGTTCCCTATGGTCACAAGAAGGACTAGACAAAAGCATGACCAAGGTTCTTTCCACATGAAAACCAAGATTTCATCTGTAAATGTGATGATTTGGTCACGAACAAACCAAACCCTTCTAAGTCCAATAGAGCCCAATTGCTTTAAATAACACAGGCTGAACCCTCAAGTAGAAAATAGTAGAAAAATAAAATTTTATTTTCATTGGCTTCCTGACAGAGAAGATTTCTAAGAATGCTTCTAATGAAGTTATGCAGGAAGGATTAACACTGTGGTCTGTGTAGGAAGAACTCAGCAATGTGGCTCATTTAATAAAGTACTGGACAACAGCTGGGGAAAGTAATTCTTTGGTACAGTATCTGGTTTTGTTACAAAGTATGTGTTTACTCTGAACTGCACTGAAATTCTCCAGTGAAAACTCAGTTTCTGAGTTGCACCTTCCTCCTTGTGCCTGAGGAAACTGTGGGCACAGGTGCACTTGTGCATCTGTCTGTAGAAAATGAATTGCATATAAAGCTGACAATACCTCTATACTTTGCTCAAAAATGTTCACTGCCAAAGCTCTAACAATTTGAACACTCTAAAAGCTGCTGTCAGCATAGTAGGTCAAATCTATTTATAGTTCTAATATCTAACTCCAATGAAAGACTACTTGAGGACTGAAGGAATCAAGCACGCATTTAGAAGAAAGGGAGGGAAAAAAAGGAAAAAGAAGTCACAGCTCTTGGAGATATTAAGAGTCCACAGGTCTATGAAAGCATGTGTGTTATGCTAAGGAATCAATGAATGAATCAGCATCTGGAGCAAGACATGCTGATGGAGACTTGCTTGTCTGGTATAACATAAAGCATCATATCTGAGAAATTTGGTAAAGTATTTGAGCAGAGAATTGAAACTGACAAGTACAAAGTAACTAGAAGTGCTTACTTCACTTAGGTTTAAGATACCTGTGAAACTGCTGTAGAAAACAGGTTAACCACAGTTTGAATAAGCACACAGTAGAAGAAGCATTCTTCAGTGGACAAAATGACCAGATAAAAGCCTGTAAAGACTAATCTGATTTTGAAATAACCATATAGACATCTATTAAATTAATCCTATAATCTTCCTAGAGCAACTATTCAAAACCAATACTCTCCTGTGACACTCCAAAATCTCTTCAGAACTTCTCTTAATGCTCGAATGACTGCAGTCAATATCCTCAGCTATTTCCACAGCATTTACCATCTTGCTTATTGAATGTCAATGAAATACATATTTGTGGCTATGATATAATAATGGTAGAGTGCTGAATTTTTAAATGTTTTTTAAAGTATGCAATTTCCACTCGTTACTACCCCTCTATGAACCCTCATTATTGCTCCATGGTTTTGTATTTGATAACAAGGACAAAAAGAAAACATTCAAGTAATGACAGAATTATGATTCTACATGAAAAAAAAATGAAAATAGGAGGAAGAAAATGCATATGGACTTTGCTCTAGAGAAGAAGATTAAACAGTAATTCAACTGAAGCTTTTTGCTTCAAAGAGAGATGTGGTAGACATTTAATTAATTGTCACCGATCCTCAGAATTCTAATTTAAATGCCTAAAAACATCAGATGTAAAACAAATGTAAGATAAATGTTAACATGTTCAATATATCAACAGCTAATACAGAAGGATATGTAAGTAGAACTCATACCAGTGAGTAAAAAATCCATGCAAAACCTGCCA
Source organism: Brachypodius melanocephalos (assembly GCA_013398615.1). Taxonomy (NCBI): domain Eukaryota; kingdom Metazoa; phylum Chordata; class Aves; order Passeriformes; family Pycnonotidae; genus Brachypodius; species Brachypodius melanocephalos. The sequence goes on from VZSR01003803.1 coordinate 46,268,169, forward strand.
CAGGCAGGTAATCAGAAGAAAATAATACCAGAGTTTATCAGAAGAGACATACAGAAGCCCTGTTGTGACTAATCTATATTATTTGAATTTGTCAGCCTCTGGGTAACTTCTGTCAAGATGAATCAGCTATGTGTAGAGTCAGCTTCTCGGGATATAGAACAGATTTCTGAAGTTTTTATCACGTACATATTATCATGGAGCATCTATGCTCCATGAAAAGTTAGATGCCCCTGTCTCAGTGATGACTGACAAAGTCTTCTGACAGTAGATTTGCTAACTATTTTCAATTTTTAAAAATTTTATGCAAGAAATAATTTTAATTCTTACAGTATCATTAATTTAAAATGCATGCCACTTAGCTGGAAATGAGCTCAAAGTCATCCAAGTTCACTGTAGCTGTTTAAATTAGGTGCCAAAATTTGGAGCTTAGTTACTGCAATATTCTTTAAAAGAAAAAGGTCATACTGTTGTATGGCTAACTCATTTTCAGATGTGAACTGAGGTACTTGAGGGTTGATACAACGATCAAATGAGACAAAATAATTATCATAATGGTACTGTCCACAACAAGGTGGCAGTAGCACAGATTAACTGGAAAAGTAGAGGATGACCTTCTAAAAGAGTTTTTGGATGAGAGTGGAAAAGGCTGACTGTAGAATGGGAGATGTATGCTGACATTTCCCAACATGGCCAGTCACTCCTTCCCTGGAGGTGGAATTGCACATCTTCAAGAAGTCTTAAAATCTGCTCAATATTAAGGAGTACCTCCAAAGCAGCTTGAAAAATTAAGCGGTCTGTTCACTGAAAATATCTCTAAATATTTTAGGAAAAACAGCAATTATTTGCATATTGAAATAATTAACAGAACAAAAATGCCACTGTGGCAAACAGATCAAGATCAACAACTGTGTCCTAAGTATAGACAATACAGAAGTGGTAACTATTTGTAAGATGTCTTAAAGATTTATTCAAAAGATTTAGTCAGATCACCTGCTGGATTACTGCAAGATCTAGCTCTCAGTTTGTTTACAACCAAAACATATGATGAAAGAGTAAAGAATACACAAGGTATTTAATGCTCTTAGACAAGATTTTGGTATTTCAAGTCATTCCTATTCTTTCTCAGTTGCTATGAGAAAGGCAGCAACTAGAAGTGAATGGTCTTAGTGGTTTTTTTAAGAAGTAATTCAGTATTTCACAGCAGATCCAAAATATTATACTATTCTTTTAGCTTTTAACCTAGATCTTTTCCAATACCACTCAATGCATACTAGATATTGCGTAAGAACTTTTTCATGGGGCAATGTCATGACATTGACAGTGGAGTAGAATACAGTAGCTACCAAAAGTCTCTAAGAACAACACAAAAAAAGCACTTGGGAAAACAAATATTCAATATTTAAATATTTAAGTAACAGAGCAATAAAGTGGACTGTGCACTATTTAATGAAGAAGGAGCATGGCATTACACATTTGCTGGAGGGTAGCAGCATGTATGAAGGCAGTTACCACAGATGAGCTGGTGTGCTGGAGCGTCACACCTAAGCTGCTGCTCTGCGTGTGCTCCCCCCTCTAGAGTGGCCATCTGTGAACTAGATTTTCTGGAATAGCATTATTCCCCTCTATTCTCCAGTAGAAGTGAGAAAGCAAAGCTGGAAGCTGGCCCTGTGTTATCAAATCAAAGGTCTTAAATCAAAAAATATTTGGTAAGCTGCTCTAATTATGGTGACAGGGCATGTTGCATGAGTACAGCACATTGTATTTCTAGTGGGTGTTTTTGCTCATTTTCACCAACTTTATGAAAATTATATCTAGAATAAAATAATCAAGTCTCAGGAGACAAGGTAAAAACTACATGTCTCATGCATTACACAATTGCTGAAGGTCAAAGCCTGTAAACCATTCACACCCTGCAGCTCTTGTCTGAAAGTGAAAATCTTCCACTGTGAAAACAATTACCTCTATTACCCGGTAACTGCAGCTTTCATTATGCAGGGCTATATTGTCTTAATAGCACTGACTGATAATTAAACCGATAGGATCTAATTTTCTTGGTTTGGAATGACAGGTTTCTAATTGCCTGATTTCATTCTCAGTCTATTGGCTAAGAGTTTTCTGCTCCTTAGCATGGCTGAAATTAGTCACACCTTTTGTTTCTAGGCTGTTCACACACCTGTCACACCTTTAACTCCTCTTTCTATTTTTCCCACTGTTCTTCATTCCTTGTCAGATTGTGAGTTGTTGAGTAGCTATCCACACAAACAGTTATTGTCTTTGACATGAGCCTTTCTTCAACTCTCATGCAGAGTGAAAACTGGTTGGCTGGGAGGTTCGTTTTGCTTGAAGTAGCTCTTTCTACTTGTTTTCTTAGTAAATCTTCATTAAGGAAATTATCTTAGTGTGCATTTATTTCCCTTTGACCACGGTATTCCTAGCACACGTGTCCCTTGGTTGCTTTACTTAGCCTCTCAGTTATCTGGCCTTTGGTTAGCTTTCTGCACTAGGAAAAAAAAAAAGTTACTGTAGATAATAGACTGAATGGTTTATCTCATGCTTTCCACAGCAGCAGTACAAAAGCAAACTCCCTCCTCTGCCTTCACAGAACACGTATCATAAAATCATGCTGGGAGGCCTTGCTGTGCTAGAGAAGGGGCAGTAGAAAGTAAGCATGAAAAATAGTATTTAGACTTCATGTGACTCACACACAGCAGTGGGCACTGGCAGGCTGAAGGATTTCCAGGGGATGCAAGTGCAAAGGTTGTCCCCAGCTAGGGGTGCCCTCTGGGAGCTTGGATCCTGCACAACCATCTGCAATGTCTCCAGCACCACATTTCCCAGCAAGCTCCAATCCAGGCTCCTCAAACCCTTATGCCGTAGCACATATGTGTGTCCTCTTGAGATGCAGCACAGGAGCAGGAGCAAGGGGTTCCTTAAGTGGCTCACTAAGAACCCAACAGCTGTGCTGATGCCAGTAAGCTCTCCAATGCTCTGCTGTTTTGAAGTTTTTTATGTTTTTTTTTTCTCGTTTTTTTTCTGGGGAGGGGGGAAGGGGGCTGTTGATTTTTTTTGTTGGGGAGGGATTCCTTTATTTTTTTACTACACTTTGATCTCTTACCAATCTCAGGACAAAACATATCTATATAGAATTTAAGACTATGCTACTTCAGATAAATTATGAAACAGTACACGAAGTTTTATGTCAACACGACATCAATTCACCTGAGATCATACAGCTTACAGTTAAAAAAAAAAAAAAAAAAAACAACAAGATGCAATTACGACTTGCATTTGACCTGCCTCAACTTTCATTTTCTTATACCCTTCTAATAAGTCTGCCTTTCTGCTACATTTTGCTCTTCCACCTTTTCAGCTTATGATAAGTGACAGTTTATAGGCCTTTCACCTAACATCAGCAAGTATGATTTTTTTTTAACATTGTCATCTTTGTCACCACTGCAACACAAATACTTATTAGAAGGCATATTAGAAGGAAAACTTCAAAAATAATTACTCTGAAATTGAAATCTAACCAAAATATATTGGTTCAGTGTGCAGAAAACTCTTTCTGCTTTCTCAGGAGCAGATGGGAATGAGAGAGATATAGAAGGAAGTGCACAGCACAGATATTGGACAGGTGATTAAATTCTGTGCAGCATACCATAACAACACAAGTGATATATAAAACAGATAGAGTAGCAAGAGATGTCCATCAGGAAAGGTCCACAATTACAAGTAAAACAGAGAGCCAAAGAAAAAGTAAAGTTTTCTGGAAATTTGTTTTATTCCATTATAGATCCACCTATTTAGCTACCAACATTAACACAGAACACCCTGAAATGGCAGGGGAAAGTATTTTTCATTGAAGACTCTCAGCAGCAGTGAAGTTTTCTGTGACTGTTAGTACAACTATACTAATCTATTCACATTAGTTTCACCTGATTGCCTGGTTTAATGCAAGACTCAATTACTTTGGGATTAACACGACAATAAATTAAAATTCTGGAGGGCTGCTCAAATTCCTCCAAGTTTCCAAAACTCTACAACTTCTCAAATACCATTTGTTAGTGTAAGAGCTAACTCAATAGACATTATTTGTGCATTTTTTTTCCTACTCCAATGCTTAAAAAGTCTTAATTAACTGAAAAGCTAGAATGGTTTAACTGAGAAAAGTGAAGCCTACAGGTACATCAAATAGCGAAGGAAATGGGAGGTTTTTGTTGATTTGGTGAGGGTTGTTTGGTTTTGTTTGTTTGCTTGCTTTTTTTCTTTTAATTCAGGCCATTTTGTCAGTTGTCTGAAATCAGGAGTATTGACTTAGTATCCTCTGTGGGTTTAGGCATCCGTAACACAGAAATACAAAGCGCTCACCGTGACCGTGAGTAACAGCCAATATTTACATATCAGTCATGTCTGTGGACACACACAGTACAAGCAGTTTAAGCAGTCAGTGTGTGCTCTAGAGTAGCAGGACAATGGTGCCTCAGCTGTGGGGAAGTGGGACAGCAGCTGCCTTCTCGTCCACACATCACAGTTCTTCCTCTCACAGAAATCAAGCACGAACACTGGTATAGGGTCACAACAGTAGGTGGCAACAGACACAGTATACAGTATCAAAACCTCAGACATGCAAGCTCACCAGCTGAGATAACCTTCAGTTAAAGCCCTTTGGTTCTCCACTGAACACTCAGGGTTGAAAGGCCTGTTCAGTCCTATAGCAATAATAATTTTGCCATGTGCCACAGAATTTTTGCTAAGCAGTGCTAATTGTCACCCACCTTAATATTTCTATCAGTGCCACATTGTTTGGTAAGTACCATATCTCATCTTTAGCAGAAAGAAATAGTGCATCACATGCATTGGCCTGCTTTTTATAAACCTTTTCCATAACTATTGAGTAAGAAAAACTACATTTTTAACGTATCTATAGGGATAGTCACTTACATATATAGTTAATAGAGGGTTGCGATCCCTGTCCTGTCAGGCTCCAGGAGCAAGTGATTTACAAAAGATAAACAATATATACATATATATTTATGACCAAAGAAACTCAGTAATTAAGGGCCAATCCCTCAGTGTCTACTCAGGAGAAACCTCCATAGTGAGGATATCAGCATTTCTAAAACCAGTCTGCTGCTAGCCATTCATCCTGGGAAATGCCTTAAGACTTGTTAGTGTGATTATAAGGTTTATGAAACATCAAATAAATCTAAATGGAGAATACAGGTATAATGAGGACTGGGCTATCACCAAAAGAAAAACTTCTGTGGAGTCAATAACTCATTATGAGTGTCTTTGGGCCCTTCCAATGCAGCAGCACAAATGTTCCCACAGCACTATATCCGAATAAAACACAGACACCTCTATTTGAAGCTGAGCCAAAGTTCATAAAGAAATGAACCATAAGCATTCATTTAAAGGGGTCAAGGGACAAACATAATGTGGGACATCCTTGCCATAGAAGCAATGGACCATCACCATCCCACCCCACAACAGCACAGTTGTGGAAACTGCAGAACAGATGACCCCCTTGGAAAATTGTGTGGTTAATTTTAAATTTCCTGCTAATATTTCTTACTCAAAAGGTGCAGAAATAGAAACAAATCATAATGTCTCCTTTGCAGAATGTGAGGAGAAGTCCAAGGGAAAAAAATATTGCTGTCTGTTGTCTGCAAGGTGTTGGTTTACCAGACTCTGTTTTACCGTGCAGTACAAGATAGGCACATGTCATGGACACTGCCAAGTCTGGAAATATTTCTGTCATCTACGCACACTTTGATAAATTAAATTTGCCTAGTCTTCATTTCTGTTTCTGCTCATAAGCAACAGTCCTTTCTTGGTGCACCAATTAAATCATACTATTTTGCTTCTTAGACAAGTCTGAGTATTCTGTAGTAGCAAAATGAATTTTCTACACACTGCATTGCAAAATCTCTTTGTTCTGTCAGTCCAAGATTATACCAGTTTTATTTTTTATTTCAAGGTTAAGTAATAAACTAAACTACTGGGCATGTCAGCACTGGGGAAAGGATGGACCAGAATGCCTAAAACTATTCTAATTATTCAGTTAGTAAGTTAATGGTATTAAATGGACATGAAGATAAAGCACTCAAAAGAGAAGCCTTCTAGAGGAAAGGAAAAAGTCACCTAGGTGACATAAAATCATGAGAGACAGCATACTAACAAGGCATCAAAAATGGCATGACGTGGCAAACAGAATAAAAATCTTTAATTTCTAAGAAAAAGATTGTCAAGGATAATATACCTTTATTGCTTTGGTTCATGACAAGCGTACCCTAAATGTTTCTACCTGATATATCAAGAAAATTTCACTGAGAGGAAAATTTGATCTAAAACATATTATCCTGTAACCTGTAAAAGACCTAATGCTAACAAAAACACAATCAAGCATAATGTAAGACAGAGCTTCCAATGCTTTCTGACTCACCTGATGGCAAAAATTAAACATTGTACAGAAGTGCATAACAGAAAAGGATGTTTGTGGGTAAAATCCTTATAGAAAGATGGTCATTATTGCTTTCTCAAGCTAAGCTTCTACACAAATTAGCATTTGGAACTTCAGAGGAAAGAATGGCTAAACAGTGAGTGGAGTCAAAGGTGAACATCAAGAGAAAGGAAAATTTAGTCCAAAAACACAGCTTTTTTTTGCATTCTGTGAAAACAATATATTGCAGATTTGCATTTTTTCACTACAGGGAGGAAGAACAGGGGAAATGTTCGGGGAACAGGAAAATATCAAGCCAGGAGTAAAGTCAACACCCCCTGGTTCTTTTCCACTGTGTCATCTTGTCATACAAGGAGATCAAGTTGGTGAAGCAGGACCTTCCTTTAGTGTTCATATTTTCCTAAATATATCTGCCTACATTCAACTTCCAACCACTGAATTTCATTAGTACCTTTTCTGCCAAATAAAACGAATTCCCAAAGAACAAAACAATTCACACAGCCTTCTGTTATTAGAATTTTTCTGATGACAGACTAAACATGGCCTTGTAACCTTATGGAGCAGAAATCAGTGAAATCTGAATAGTACCTTTAAGCCCAAACAGGGATTTTTTTAGTTGACTCACTTGCAATTTGTTCATTATCTCCAAGAAACAAAGAGAACTGATGAAACTTATTTACATAGCCATGTTTCACTCCTCACAGCACAGAGGAGTCCCTCGTAACTAGAATTATTTCCCAAGCTGAACAACACAATGAGGACTGCAAACTTCTCACCTGCACAGGGCATAAAGGCTGTTTTCTTTGCTCCTCTGTGCTCACCAAAACCCTGTATAATCTTCTGAAGGTTATACACCTTCTATGTAAAGGTAGTGTCTAAGTTTATTTAGGTGCCTTCAGTGGCACAACTGGTAGGCTTTGGTAATATGAGAAACTCCAGGGCAGTGACAGCTTTTAAGGAACTGCAGCCCACAGCTAAGTCCATTCTGGAGCAGAGAAAATGTTTAAAGAAGGAGCAGCAGCTAAAAAGAAAGAAGGGGTTGCAAAAAAATTTAAGTATTATGAATCTACTCTTGATTCCTGCATCACTCCCCGCCTCAGATGCTGCAAGAACAGAGAAGTTAGGATCAGGACATTGGGAGGAGACAACCGAAGATGAGACAGGCAAAGTAGGAAAGGCATTTTCCTTAAGTGTCTCTTAACTGTTTGCCTTCCTTAGTTCTTAATACCCAAATGAGTGATTACACTATGTTAATTGGCAGTAAAACAAATAAGTGAAATTTCCTGAGAGGAGATTTATCCACAACAGTGCCTCAGCTGGTGTCAGGGCTATATTGCTCTCTCTGCAAGGCCTAGGAAGGAATTCCAGTGAAAAGAAAAAAAATCTATCACCATTTCTGAAATAATGATTTCTAGTGGTTTTTCAATCAGTGGACTAATGGGGCATGCTTTAAGTCATTTTGGCTCACATTTAGAAAATATGTGCTCTATTACTAGACAGTCTGAATGGCTTCTCTAATTACATTCTGACACCTTCACACATTAACATCACTATCACTTGTCATGCTACCACATGATAACTCCATAGGTCGAAGCCACGGATGAAGGGCTTCTTACTAGACATGCACGAAAGTGCCTGAATCAAAGAGCTGCATTAGTGGAATAAATTACACCCTTTTATCCAAGTATTTAGTACTATGATATAGTTGCTAGGTTAAACAGAGCATGAAGACTCAATGCATGTATCAAGCACACATATCATCCATAGATTAAAAGTCTGACTGAAAGTTTTGATGAACTCATTATTGAACCAATGCTTATTTCATAAGAGCTCAACCTTTCAGCCTTTAATGAGTACAATTAAATGGAGGCTCTGACTAAACAATTACATCCCTTCATTGCTTTCTATTATCCCAGATACGAAATGACTCAGAGCCCAGGGATTTGGGCTGTGGTGGTGATGCTGATCTGCATCTCTGGCCCTCTTTGTCTGTGCAAAGTGACACCAGCTTCATTCAGGAGACATGATTGTGTGAAAGGGCAGTGGAAGGAGGAAGGACGCATGTTGGGAGGCTGATAAAAACTTCACAATCCTTTTCACTATCAGCTCTATCTCCTACTCTGAGAAAATAACCTGCTCATGTAAATTTTTATTCTGTTCATCAATGCATAATTAACTGCTTTTCATGGACATTGAAGTCTCAGAGCTGGTAAAGTACTCAATTGCTCAAGACATCTAATCAATCCTAATCCACCTGCCCCTCTTGCCTATGCCAGGGACCTGGAAAGACCAACTGGCAGCTAATACTGCCACCAAGAGCCAAGCCACCTGGGTCAGGTAGGTGGGTAGTGACAGAGTAACTAAAAGGTCAGCTTCTGCCACCAGTGAAGGACACTTCTCTCATCCAGTTGCAGCTGGAATGTCAAGTGAGATTTTCAAGCATTCTTTTTCATCTTGGTATGCCTTGTTAACATTCAGCCTCAGAATATTAAAGGTGGTTTTATCAATCTTGGGGTGAGGTGGTCCATGGAGAAAAATTGGAAATAATTTCACAGAAGAATGACGAGGAGCTAATCTTTATAGAATTCAGTTTAGAACCAGCCTCCAGTTGCTTGCTTTACTTCCTAAGGTGCCTGCAGCAGGAATTCCTGCTACTGCAGACTCAGAGGGAAAAGGAAGGAACCATGATCTCCTCAGTTCGTGCATATGCATTAGTAGGGCATCCTTCCACAATGGAGGTCTCTTGCTTTGACCACTGCACTACTATATAAAAACATGGGTCACTTCTGTGGAGGCCCAGGGGCCTGCCACCTGGAGAGATACCCTTTTAGATTAGGGTGAGAAAAACCTTCTGCCCATGGGCCTTTGCAGCCACATGTTAGCATTTCTTAGGTTTCGTTGTTTCATTGGTTTGTTAAGTTATGTCACCCTGTAAAGCCCTCGTTCACCATATATGCACCCCTCCTAGAATGTTCTTCCTTCCCTTGAACACTGCTGGGTGATTTTTGCCACACTGTTCCAACCTTGTGATCCCATTAGACCCTCAATTCCTAGCCATCTCTCTGCACTACTTTTCCCTACCCCTATTGGACCTTGACCCTCAGGAACACCCCTTTATCTGGTATATAACCCTGGATCCTTGGCCCATTTTTGGCTCTCAGCCCTGGAACACATTCGAGCTTGTATGCAGACAATAAACAGTGCTTGGATTTCCAAACGGGGCCCCGTCTCCTCGCCTTTATGTCAGCCCTTTAGTAGCAGAGCACACTGGGCCCCAAAGGCGCGGGTCACTCTCAGGGACACGCAGTAGCACGACGCTACAACTTCTACCTTAGGTTTTTGTATCAAATTAATGCTATAGATGACCACCTAAGCAAACGGACTTGTAGCTCTGAATGCTTGCAGTTTCTAGGAGTACCTAATTTGGCATCTGATTTAGACTCACTTTTCAGCTTTTATTTTAGACTGGTGTGAGCATCCTTCCTCCTTCTCCAGATTTTTGTTAAGTGTTTATGACATCATTCCACTCAACAAACTCTGTGGCCATTTGGAATTCTAATCCAAGAGACAGGGACCCAACTTCTTGGAAACATTAAAATCTCTCATGGAAAATGTACTAAATGGATTGTGGCAGATCCAGATTCACAGAATACTAACTTAATCTTAATTCCTTCCTTCTGAACAATAGACTTAATGCCTCCTCATCTTCCAGTCTAAGAGCAACCCCTTTGCAATTCCAAAGGGTTACACACACACAAGCATTTTCCTCATCAAAAGAGAACTTGTAAGAGAACCAAAAGAACTCCCATGTTTGGTAGATAAAGTTTCAATTTACGTGTAAACAAAGGGGTTACTTTGATCATTGCATGAATATTTTATTAAAACACCACCTATCAACTAACTGAGGAAATTTGGCCCATTGTGAAGATTTCTCTCACAAAAATTAAATTAGGTTCACTTTTAATCTAGCCATGGCAGACATTTCTCACAGTGACATATAAACTTTTTCATATAGTTATCAATTTTAAAAAGGCTGTCATATGTAATTCCTGGATCCCACATTATAAGGAAGAAGCCCTTTTAATAAAAGCAGGAAAGATCTGAAACTCAAAGCTATGTTGCTGTTTTACAGGCCATAAATCAGATGATTTTGCTGGCTCACTGTGCCAATGGACAATGTTGACTTCTGCGGTATGGCGAGAAAGGTTTAACAAAGATGCAGTCTTTGTATACGGGCTTTGAAGCACTCCTTACCATCGAAATTTTGTTATCTTCAAGATAGAATATGTGTGTTTATGTCCTGTATGTAAAATCACCATTTATACTTTAATCTTTGTCAAACACTCTTTGCAGGTACAAGAACTAATTAGTCTCATTTAATAGGGTACTGGCCCTAGAAATCGGCAGATAGGTTGATGATAGAATTAGATCTCCTCCTTCTCCTTTCAGAATGATCTCTCATGATCTAAAACTTCTCTTGCTTACTTTGTAGAATATTTTTAAATCTTAAGGTATCTTTATTTGGGACTTTTTCCTTTTGAGACTATTTGAAGCAGTATGTAGCACTGTAAATCATGGAAAGACCTTCTCCAGAATTATGTGAAGAGTAAAATCAGTGATGTGCTGCAAGTCTGCACCTGTAGATGATTGCAGATGATTGCACCCATGAGGCATGTGGAATGATTACTAGCTGATGTTACAAAAACCTGAATGCAAAAGACTGTACTGTGTGGAAAGTGCAGGTAAGGAGGAAATCTGTACAAGATCCAACAACGGAGGGATTCTGGCACGTTTGCATCTAGGAAGCACCCTTTTCAACAGCACCCACATAGACAGCTCTGCCAGCATCCTTAGTGTGGCCTTGACAGCAGTTACTGCTGTGTCACATACTGACTAAAGGTAGATGCACACTCAGATAAACAGTGAGATGTAGAAGTACTTGTCACAGCCCTCCAATTCCCAAGATTTGTATACTCTTATTTAATTAAAAAATATATTTATGCTTTTTAGGTATATCAGATGCAAATACTTAAAACAAATACAATCATATGACTAATAATTTTTACAACTAGTACTGTCTGTTCACAAAAAAAATTCTCGATATTTAGCTTAACTTTTTTTACACTCTTCATAATACTGTCACGCTCTCAGCTACATCCTACGCAATTAAACACAGCTAGGAAAAATACAGAGAAGAGAATAAAATCAGAAAGAAGAAACACGCTAGCTGTAAATGTACCTGATGCTCTCAGTGGGAGACAAGGCTGAAGGCTGTTCTAAGATGAAGAAAAACATCAACCTTTTTATAGAAGCCCAAATCAAAACCAGCTAAGTCTGAGAAAGTGAAGAGCTTGACAGTACCATACAGGTATAGACAATAGTAAGGAATTTTGCTACCCACATTTAGCCAGCCAGCCAAGCTTTCCATTCATACCCTTTCTCTTACTTCCACTTAGCCCCACAGGTAGCATTCAAAAAAATCTTTCAGGCATCCTGAAGAATAAAAGATTCAATTTTATATTAAGGCTCACACTGTGTAAGAACAACATCTACTTAAGAAGTCAAGTTCTGTGTCAAACTGTTGGAAAGAGTACTTGGGTTTCTACTGAATTCATGAGCAATTTACTATGGGAAAGCAGGAACTTCCTGTAGCCTCCCATCAGGTGGAACCTGAAACAGCTGAAGTCAGCTCACCTAGAGGCGTATTTTATTCTTTCCTTACTATTCCTTCCTCTCATTTCAGAACTTTGCAAACAAAAGGATTTGAGGTACTGGGAGCTTAGCTAATTGGTTCATATTTCATTAATTCTTCAGTTTTATGAACAGTTATGAGACAGGCCTTGCATGGAAACATACATAAAACAGATAAATAGAACACCTTAAAAGTAAAAATAGAAAACTTGGCAAATAAATATATTTTATTTATTTAAATAAGTACCAAAACTTAAAATATCACCTTTCCAATCTTGATGCTTTAAAGTCAAAGCCACTTATAAAAATGGGGTCAGAGCATGGCCAAAATCAAGGTATTTTCCAAATATGAAGCTGCCTAACTGGCATATTTACAATATTAAAAAACTCTATTGACTTTTATCTGATTAGGACGGTTTGGTCTTCACCCAGTAATAAAATTGTAAAAATCCCACTTTTTTCCTTTCAAGAGAAGAAAAAGAACAGAAATTATCAAATTCAAATATTCACAGCTTGTACTTATATGCCACAAATTAAGAGTTGCTAATTATACAGTAGCTGCCAAACTGCTATGCTCTTGTGATTTTTGTAATGATAGATTTGAGGATTCAACAGGACAGGCTGCATCATAATATCTGCAAATGAAATACCAATGAATGTACAAAAAATAGCATAATTACACAAAAAATATTTATTTTATTACTTACCTGTTAACTACATACAAAGGTGCCTCACAAAATGGCTATTTATAAAATATTGATGAACTTGCTAATTATAATCCTGTTTATAACAATCCTAATTTGAGGAAGCTTATTTAACTTTTTTGGGGAAAGCTTCTGTGTCTTACTCAGAAGCTTTAAAAGTTTAATTATCAGCCCTCAATTGATATTCAATTTAACTCGTGGCTACAGTTCTAAGAGGTGTTATATCCTGGTTACCTATTTCTAGACAAAACGATTTATCAATTACAAGTCTCCTAGGTCTAATAGCAATCTCTGATCTTTCAAATGCAATACTCAGAAATACATATTGATAAGGCATAGCACTGTGACTCAGAAGACCAGAGTTTCAGTTCCCTTTTTTTAACCTGTTTTGAAGGCATCCACGGACAAACTATTTAACCTGTCTTTGCCAACCTGCCCCCATCATTAAAAACAAACTGGCCTCCTTTATTAAGCACTTTGGGTCTTGTTTAACTCTTCTACCCATTGAAGCTTGTCTAAGACATTGCAACTACTTCTCCCTGGTGACTAGGTAGGCAGCTAGAACAACACCCTTCAATGTCACATTTTTTTTTTCTCATAACAAGATTAGAAGGGTGATTTCAATCTGAGGCCCAATTATTCTGGCAATACCCATATCTCATGGTCTCCTCCCAAACTACCTGGAACTACAGAAGCTGAATATGGATGGTTTTAAATTCTACTGTGAAGTCAGCCCATGTTCACCCAGGCATGACAGCAAATCTGAAGGCTGACTGAGAGATCAGACAGGATTATCCTTTGAGATCTACAGAAGAAAAAAATTATAGAAAATTTGGTACTATCTCTGGTGTTATCCATCTAACAATACTGGAACAAACTGTATGTTTCTGACTCCCAGCGGGAACAGAATAGTACTCGGCTGAAATCACAGCCCTTTCTCACAAGAAAAAAGAAAGGACATAAATGGCAATTTTTGTTCATTAATTATTAGGTATCACAGAGTACTTGTAGCAGGACTCTCAGATTTTCTTGTAACTCTCTGGCTTATTGTGTATATCCAGAAACCTGAATATTCAGGAAACAACTGAAGCAATTTCAGCTGCAAAGGCTTTCAATACTCAAAAAAACCTTTTTGGATTTCAGTCATTCAGTCATTAAACCTTTTTATTACCTTCAAATTCAGCTGAAGCCAGGATAACAGTCTGGAGCTCAAGACAGAAAAATGAAAAAAACAAAAAAACCCCAAAAATACAAAACAAAACAAAACAACAACAACAAAAAACCCTTCTCAGAGTCAAAGTGATGCATAAGAAAGAATTCAGCCTGTGGGTATGCTCTATCATTTGAAGGTACTTCCCTACCTGTCCTGAAATGAAAATTTGCAGCTGCAGGCTCCTGTTGGACCTTTGTCTGCTCAATAAATGTGAAATAACCACAATGTTCTGACAGAGTAACTGCATATTTTCCATTTGGATGTGGATCTTACCACAGCTGCCCATGCTCTTGCCACCTTTCCTGCTTTTGTGTTCTACACTCATTTCCTCATGGGGATGGCACAACACATTCCAGCTGTCAGAGAAGGTACTCTCCTGGTAACTGCAGTGTTTTGCACAGAACACAAATTACATCTGTATTGCAAAATCTGCAACTCTCAATCATTTTTCTGGATGCTCTGACTTACACAGTTTAGATCAAGATTGCCACAGATACATGATATAATTTTTTCTCCCATCTTCTCCTTAGTAACAAGACGATTACCAAAGTAATTCTGGATGAAAAAAAGATTTTTTAATGGGAATTACTACTAAAATCAGGCAAATAGGAGGGATTTTATGCTTTAAAATGAATAAAAAACACCCCAGCATTAGTCATCACATTTGCACACTCGTGATAATCAACAGTTGACTCCTTATAAAGACATTTTTTTAAAGTATTTAAATCCTGGGATCCCTGGCAATGTAAAAACATACTATAACTGCAAAGCAAATAACACAGCTTCTCTTTCTGGCATGTGCACTATTTGAGTAGAATACTGATTGCACTTGATGTCTTTTCAGCACAGACATGAACTATCCCTTCCATTCATTTCAAAAACATTTTTAAATGGATACTGAAATGGATTTTACCAGTAGGACAGACCTATCTCATTAAAGCCACTGTAGCCCAGCTCTTGCCTGCTTAGTCCCAGATCTTCAAGGTCCATGCATTTAAATCCAGGTGGGCACTGGTAACCTTCTTCTAGCTCTCTGGAACAGTGGGTGTCTGGGATAGCTAAATTATTCCAGGTTACATTTCTGTGAAAAATACAAAATTAAGTTGTTACATAAACTCAGTTCATAGCAAAACTAAATATTTGAAAGTCAGTGGACTAAAGTGAGAAGTTCATCAGTTGTTGTTTTTACTATCTGATGTTCTTTGATATACACTATTTCATTAAGGACTTATTGTAAAGGGCAAGCTAACACACTCCTAAAACTTAATCCTTATGCAATGACAGTACAAATACTACTAGCAGAAATTTCATACTAATGCCTGAAGATCCCACGAAAATGGAGACTCTCCAAGAAATGGAAGAGTTAACATTCAACTGCTCTTTAATGCAATTTGAAGACAATGCTTCAGGCTCCTTCACAGATCCTGAGAGTGCGTTTAACTGCAGTCAATCTTACAACTTGGACTTACAAAAGCATTACCTGTGCTTAAAAGGATCCTTGTGGATAACTTGTCACCAGAGCATGTATTCAGCTCCTTGTAACTTGGTCAGGACAGGCTTCCACCACAGGTAAAGGGTCACACGAAAGAAGTCAAACCACTACATGTGTAGTGCAATTAACATCTAGGCACTGCTGTGACTGAAACAGATCTGACTGACTTTTAGGTCAGTCCAGTAATGATTTGGTAGAAGAGGTGAAAAAACTTGAACTGGTTTGAATTGGTTCAAGCTGATTTATATAAGAGACAGTAACATTTTTAAATAGAAAGATCATGAGACAAGGGTCAGTGCCCCAAAACAATGTCACAGCATTGGCCATTTTTTACTGTTGTCAAAGGCTGAGCATCACTTGTTTCCCAGGTTCTCTGGCAGCTGTGGTTGAGCTGCTGGAGGCTTGGACACATAAATATGGGCTATCTAAGTACTCCCAAACTTTGGGAAGGGGAAGCTCAGGTAGTTGATTCACCCTAATCACTTACAGTGCCCAGTTAATAATCACAATACACAGTCCTTTGTCACAGACTGATCACCCCATTTTCCCAGACAAGGGTTAGTTAAGAGGTAACCTTAGCAAACCACTGTCTCCACCCTGAGCAGGTCCCTGCCAGGGTCTGCAAAGCAACCCAGCACAGAAGTGAGGATTCACATTACTAGTGCTATTGGACTGCTGAGCAAACCAAAGAGAAGAAAGGTCCAAATAAGGCTCCAACTCTGCTGAATAAGCACACCAAGCAACAACTGTTTTTCTCCCTGCTTTTATTCTCTCATCCAGCATATGAAAATACTGATTTTTGGTTCAGTCGTAGTGCAATTTCAAATCAGACATGAAAAGCTAATCACAGTGAGTTCTGGTCTGAGAAAAAAAGACAGTCAGTGGTATTTTCCATTCATGTTCAGGTTGATTTTGACTTCCTGGTTACAGCACAAACTTTTGATATAAAAACACCCAAAATGAATTGCTAAAAGTTATGGAAAAAATGTTGTAGTATTCATTCTGTTATCCTAAGGCATCAGCCAGTGTCTTAAAATTCACCATTTTAAATGATCTTGCTTGTCCACAGAAAAGGTGAAACTTTTCAGCTTGCCCTTTAATATAATTAATTTTAATGTTCTTCTGAGAGTCCTTTTCCTTTAATCTAACTCACAAATACATTTTGACAACTAAACTGGGTGAACAGAAGCTTTAATTACTATATTTTTTATTGCTTTTATGCACTGCATGGAATAGCATTACATTATTTGAAATCTATCAGTGTGAAACCAAAACATCCTACAAATTTTTTCGTAGGCAGTTATTAATGCAGATAAATAACAATTGTGGCATCTATCCTGTAGTCACTTCTTTATGATACCAGAGAGACATATATATCTGCATGGATGCACACACAGACATGTAGAGTTCCAGATGGAGTTTTAAAGAACACCCTGAAATTCAGCAATGTGCATAACTAAAAACACAGACAGACACACAAGCATATGCGTATTTGTTCCGTGTCTGTAAACATGCTCAGCACACGTCACTCAAGTATTTTAAAATTAATCTGTTCACCCTAATTCCTTTAAACTAGAAGATATTAACTTATACCCAATTGCATGCTTTACGTTAGATTTATAATACTTCCATCCAAAAGCCATTACCATATATAGGATTAACATAAAACAATATTTTATATATATTTTTAGAAATTAAAATTAATTCATTGGCTCAGGCAGATTCAGAACCCCAGCTACTGGTAGCTAATGAATTACACATTATGGCTTGCGTTAGAAAATCCCTCAAGCCCCAAGAGGCCAGCAGCGTGAGGGCATATTATTAAACGCATTGTTGGCTCTCAATCACTGCAATGCAAAGCATTAATTTAAGTGCTTCATTTAAACTTAGATTTTTTTTTTTAAATTTAACCTCCTTTTAAAGGAAAAAAACAAGCTGTCTCTGTGCACTGAGTATGATTTAGACTAAAAATGAAGAGTCTCTGCTTATAGCACCTGCAGAGATACTTTTTGGATCACTGTCACTTGGCAAGTTGTGTTCTGCCTCAAGACAGTAAATAAGCATACACTAGTACATATTGGCTAGAGAATATTAGATATCTACAAGTGGCTAGAACATCACCAGATGTTTTCAATATAAGATGTTTTATATTTTATTCCTTCATAGGCCATACTCAATATCAATTAAGTACAGAGATACTGATTCAGCACATAATTAGTTTTGAGCACCTCAAAAGTTCAATTAGGCAATGTGCTTAAATGTCTTCCTGAACAGGGTCCCTGGACAAATTTATGAACAAGAAATAATTCATCCCAACAGATCAACAATATTCCTATTGAATAGGAGTATTCAGAGTATTCAATGTCTGTGGAATGTAGCATCAACACAACAGGTGAGCTGAGAAATTAGTTCTCCACTGGAATGATAAGGATACAGCAGGAGGTAATTGACTTGACTTCACTTGGTAGGCATCCTTCAATAACAAGATTGTCCCAAAAGACATAGGACTGTTACTCTGACATGTTTTTAAGCGCCTGAAGAATGTCATGATTACATACATATGTAGGCCACAGGAAGGACCTGAATTGATGTCTCTTGAGAGTACAGTGCCTGTTTTCCATTGCATCTGTTACAACACTGGCCTTTCAACCACCATGTGCTCGTGTGATAACAATCCCTCTTTTAGCACCTTTTCCTTATTAGGGCAGTTCTTCAAAAAGTGTTTTTCACACCTTAAGAGATAAATTACCATGGTATCTTCTAGCTTCCTCTTTTCTGCTAGCCTGACTTTCTCTGCTGAAAATAGAGATGGGGAAAAAAGGGATTTTTTTTTTATTCTGGTATTTTATTCATTTTCTAAGATACCATCAGAAAGCCATTCAAAATTAGAAAGCTTCTTGTGTAGCTGGCAGATGCAGAAAACCTTAAAAAACGCCAAAACAAAACCTAAGAAGTATACTTATTGATAAAGTAATAAAAAATAATTTCAAATGGTTGATTAGTTAAAGAAGTTAATAATTAAAAGTGACTTAACTGGAGCGGAAGGATTTTCTGTATTCGTTAAAAGGAACCCTATGTCTGTCCCTGTACAAACCAGGCACCATCCAGCTGCTGGAGAGCTACTGCATGTTAAAAATACTACCGCAGACATAAAAATGGCTGGTAGATCATGAAGCAAGTAAGTAGCAACCCTGCAGCTTCCAAAGAGGGAGCAATACATTAACTGGGGCTCAGAGGAATTGGCACCATGTTCTGTGCTATCCATTTTCATTACTGACCTGGGGGACCCTATGAACCCAGCTTCATCAAAATCACACCAAGCATATGATGGACAACAAAAACCTTTGAGAACAGAGAAAGATTATGCAGTTCTGAAGACTTTAAAGGTTACTGTCAATAACTGTGATTTAACGTCAAGCAAGGAATTCAGAAAGTGATAGAACCTAAACACGAAATGGACAGTGCTGTATAGAAAGTACTAATACAGAAATAAGCTTAGATCAGATGACTGATAAAAGATTTTTCTTTTAGATATCAAGACTTATAGTTGTTACTTCTGCTAGACATCTAACTCTGAACATGCAATTCCAAAAAAAATATAATCCGTTCCTATATGTTTCAGAAGAGATGCTTCTGCTTTGCCATACTGCCAGAACACATGGGAAAAGCACCAAGCTAGTGAGACTGCAGCAATAAACTTCAAATAAATCCAGAGAACCCCATGGTACACCAAAGTTGTTCCTGAAGCTAAAATTAAACAGATGCTGGGCTAGGATCTCTCAATAAATGCATTCTGATGAAGTAATACTGTGTTTCTAAATTGACTTTAAACAAGTCATCTGATGAATATTAATATACTGCTCTCTTACATATAGAGGTCAATGATATCTAATTAATTTTTCTTTATTCTGAAAATCAGGGTGATCTGCTGCATGAAACAACTTCCCTGCACCATTCAACACAATTATTATAGTCCATGAACCTATTTTTTAAAGCATTAAATTTTATCTTGTATCAAAGATATTTTATGAAATGAGATGTAATTTACAAGCTGAATTCATTGGGGGAAAGTAAGGTCAGCTGTGTCATGAGCATTCTGTTTTTAACAATGTTTTGGAGCCTTTTTTGAAACAATAAAACATAAAAGCAAAATATGTATAGATGTATATTAATGGTAGTGGAACCTCTCAGGTCACAAATCTGATATTACAAATGCTAATTGCTAGGGTAGCAAATAAAACCTTCTTTTTTACGAATATATTTCTAATTTATTGAATCACAGAAAAGAACAGATTTTCACACCAAATACAGAGTAAGTTGTTTAGCCACCAACACTTCACATTCTAGATTTAAAGCTCCATTCCACAACTGAGTCCATACGAATAGCCAAAACTTGTAACACAATTTTATTTTCCTCACACTGGTTACTGGTGCCTTGGGGATGCTTCATGGTAGCCCTGAACATTTAGATGCTGATCTGTGAGGTCACAGGTCTCTGACAGCCCTGTGTCCTACCTGACTGTCTTGGATAGATCAGTAATACCAAATGCCTGCCCATAGGTAAGCTAAAACTCTTTCAAGTTAAAAAAAAAATGACACTTCCAATGATCAGTCAAGTAATCAGCCTTAGTTTTTCCCCCTGTACCTCGAGCCAGTAATAGAGCATATAACCTTGTTCTCCAACCAAAAGACCTTCCTTAAGGAGGAGAATTTACAGAGATGAAAAGGAAAAAATACTCATGGCATAACTATAATTAATGGCTGTAATTTTATATCAATAAAAATGAGAAAATCTGTGATTAAGATTCTTATGACAATATTATACAGAAACATCGTGCAAAATGGAAGTTTTAAATTACTTTTCTAATTAGAGTTTATCCTCTTAAAAGCTCAGATAGTTCATGGCAATTACTATACACCTGATGACACCATTACGTAGTAAAAAAATACCAGAATTTTTATCTAGCATTCCAAATTACATTTGTTTTCAGAAGCTCTGGGAACTTGAAAGATAGGAGGCCTAGATGGAAAATTGCTTGCTTTTTACCCAATTCCTTGCAAGAAGTAAAATGGAGAAAGGTAAAGTTTATTTGCTGCATAGTGACCATGAAAACAATCTAAGAACCTAGGAAAATTTCCTTATTTTTTTCCTTTTAAATGTGTCTCTTATTCCCAAACTCAATATCTTATTTCTTAATATGCTCATCCAATCAGGTCCTTTTCTCCTTCTCCTTTTCCTTCTCTAAGTGGGAAACTGAACATACAACTGCTGTTAACAGATGGCTCCTAGACTATTTTCTTACACTAGTGCTCTTTTTACAGGCCTAACAATAATAACAGCTGCTCCTGCACAATTGTTAGAATAATTATAAAACTGTGCTATAATAATTGTAACAGCTTTCTAATGAAGTTTTCTATTCACCATTTTCATAATTATTACCCTATTATGACCTCAGCTTAGCAAGGACAATATTAATGAATAAATCACTGATATTGATATTTCTAAAATGTGCAGTAGTAGTTCATCGTTATGATTGGGCATAATTTTTTCAACGTGCACTCGGTGTGAGTGAACTCTCCTGTCACTGTAGTCAGACACATATGTAATTGTTAACTTCAGTGAAATGGCACCAAACTGCAATTGAGTTCTACTGATACATCTAATTTGTGCAGAAAGAGATGGCGACTTAGAACCATGCTGCTGCTGGAGTCATTACAGGTTCCAGAGAATCCAGCAACTTTCATCCAAAATCACTGGTGAAAGTGAAAGAAATTTCAGGTAGTACTTCTCTGTTTTCAGGACTACAGATTTGTTTAGGCACAACTCTTTGACATTTTATAATCTTAGCATTCTCAAAGGGTCATTTTTTAAAGGTTATGTTTTACTTTTGGTCAAATTTAAATCTAAAGTCTCATGTACCATACTTTCAGAGCCAGTTTCATGTTTTTAGTCCAACAACAAAATCTGTGTTATCTTTTAAACTTTAAGTGTGAAAACTTCATCCATATTTAATGTTTCTCATAATTATATCTGTAATTATGACTATAAAGCTTTCAACTTTTTCTGGCAACAGATTGTATCTTATATCTATTCATTACTTTTATCACATTAAATGATAAGACAGGATATGCTTAAGGACTCATGGCTTTACAAACAACATAAACACAAAGCTTAAGCTTTGGCAACATTCCATATTTTACATTTTAGCTTGGCAAACACAGCTTCTACTAATCAAGAATTAGTAACTGTGGAGAATATCAGACAGCATCTGCTAGGGATAATTATATTCAAATCAACAAGCCCAAATAACTGAGGGCATCTCTTCAATTAATTTTTAATAAATCTTGAAATAGCAGGGAAATTCCGGAAGAATGCTAGTGCGCTATTAATTTTTAAAGAACAAGCAGCCCAACTGCTTAGCCTGACATCAAGCAAGACAAAAGAAAGAACAAGCTGATAAAAAGTCTAATTGGTATAGAGTAAAGAACACTAATGTAATAAATGGCAGGCAGAATGGATCTAGAGAAAAATAATTCTCATCATAATAACATGATTTTTATGAGATTACAGATTTGTCAAATAAAATTGCCTAGCTTGGACTTTTTAAAGCAATTCATTCAGTAACACATGACTGATTAAAAAGTTGGCACTACATAATATCAATAAAGCACCGGCTAAATGGGCTGAAAACTGATTAACTGACATGTTAAAAAAATACTTGCCAGTGAAATAATCACCATGATCTACCAGAACCAATGAGGGAGAAACATATAAAATTAAGGATAGAAACATAAATAACAATAAGAACTAGGCATTATGACAAGTTATCAGAATTATTTGGTTAGCTTGATCAAACAAACCAAAATGTGTTTTAATACAGCCAAATGCAAAGTTATAATGGCAGGATCACTGAAAGCAAATCTTATGGCCTACAGCCTATGGATTAAAAGGGATAACAGGATGGAAATACTGTTTTATAGAATATAGGTGCCACATAAATGTTTGAGATGAGAGGATATAACAAGGCATCCTCTCATATTGGTCCCAATAACATCATGTCAAGAAAAAAACTGCTTCCCCAGATTGTACACACAGAAGCAATAAAGAATGACCCTCTCTGTATGACACTCATACAAATTATGATTAATATTACATATATATTTTTGATCACAGCTTAATATTTGAAAAACTGAGGAAGTCATAGAAAAAAATGAAAATGACTACACTGAAGAACATGGTTTGCAGTAAAAGTCCTAAAGAGCTAAATAATGTTAGTTTATTAGAAAGTATATTGGTGCTTCAATTGTTGCAAGTGGATTCACATAGAAAAAATACGAGGAATTAAGGTTCTGTATAATCTGGCATAAAGAAGTATAATAAGAATAGGAAAGCTAACAGTTGAAGTCAGACAAATTCAAATTATGAATCAGGAACATTTTTTAACAGTGAAATGGTTTTCGTAAGAAGCAAAAAAGTTCACTTGCTTATGACTGTTCTGCAAACTATTCAGGAATAGATACACACCTAGGAGACACACTGGAGTCAGACACAAGCTATAAGGTTTCATAGAAGGGAAACAAATTGAAGTCTGACTAGATGATCCAATAGTTACTTTTAATTTTAAATTCAATATATAGATACTGTAATATTTTACTGCTGCTAATATATTTTCTTTCAGTAATTTTCCCCAAGGGAAATGATTTTTTTAATATCTTGCAATTCAGTTTAGATCTTTTATTCACTATTTATCTATTACTTGTGGCAGCAATATTGAGTAAAGTTGGGTTCGATTTTGATTGTAGTATTTTTTCATTTCACATGTGACCTAAGTTACAATCTAAAAATGTACCTTTAATGTTCCTTCTATTGTTACTCATTGCACAGGAATTTTGAACAGATTAAATCATCGACTTCATCTCACACTTCAGGGTGTAAAAGCTCAAAGACCCAACACCTCTTTGCTGAACCCCTAGAAGGAGCTGCACAAGACTGCAGCTCTGATGTCCTGACTTACCCTACCTCATTTTAAGCAAAGAGAGAGAGAGAAATACATCTCCAGAGGTTCAAGGTCAGTGGGTTCATCTACACTCCTGAGGCACCTTTCTTGTCTCTGACAGCCAGAGAGGAAATTCAGGACATTTAGGTTCCTAGCACAGGTGCTAACATCAAAGTCAGATGATTCTGTCCTCATGGTAGACCACTTATGTTACACGAAGGCAATAGTGTCATTCCCAAATGAAAACAGGATGGTTGCAGCTACTCAACAAATTTGACATGCCATTGGTTTGATCACTTGTTACTGACATTAGAGGAAATTAAATTCAACTTATTCAGCCATTACCCTTCAAAGTAATTAAGTCACTGAAGCTCACCACAGAAAAATGAGTAAAAGAAGAAATATATCCTATGGATAGTGCTGAAATGTATATGCAGGCACTAGGAAAAAAGCTCAAAAAAGAAAATTTCAGAAGTTCCAGTATGCATTTGTTTATACAGTAGCATGCACAAACAGTACTATTTTGAGATTTCATCAAATTTCACACGACATAACAACTCTATGACACCCCATTTTTGTGACTGCAACAATCAGTCACAACGGAGCTGAAATTCAAATGGCAATTGCATGATATGAATGCTAATGCAAAACTTGTTTCAGAGGAATCAAAACCATATGAAATAACAGCATTTACACAACGAAGGAGGCTGTCACTCTAAGTGCTTAATATACAAGAAATAAACAGGAAGAGTTAAAATCAAATCTAGCTACCTTGCATGAATCTGCATGTCACTGAGGTATATTAAATTAGACTTACTTACAAGTTGAAGTGATCTCATACATAGAGTATTATTATAATCCAGTACAGTATTTATCTATAGAATTTAAAAGAAAGAGTAAAAAACCACCTCTCTTGTTTAAATTGCAAAGTCATAAACTGAAATGTATGAAACAATCTAAGCTGAAGACTGTATCCAAGTTGACTTTAAAGTATGTTCAGGACCACTTCAAGAAACCCTAAGTTTATGTATCAGACTTCTATGGATGAAATAGAGAAAAATATCTTCTAAGGTGCTATCTAACCACTATGGGGAAAACACAGGGCCAATAATCTGCACTGTAGAATTTAAAAATCCCAAGATTGCAGTTCATCTGGGAATTACTTCCATTAAAGCCTACACACAATTTTGGATGCCCCACTGACAAAGCAGAGTTAGCTACAACCAGTGAGTGGGGAAGGTTTTCCTGACTCTTTCTTGGGACCACTGCACCACACAGTTTTATCTCATTAGACTTTTTCGTTAGACACCATACAGGGTGATTTTTCAGCATGAAAAAAAAATACTGTCCTGAATCCAAATCTGAACTACATGCAAAACCAATTCCTTCCTAAAGGCTGTGTTGCAAAGTGTCAAGACCACACAGAGCATGCCTTCATCAAATGCTTTCACACACACCAGTCACAAACATCTGTAGTGGCAGGAGATTTGACTAAGCCCAGCAGAGGGGGCTGCTGCCACTGAGCATCTAAGAAAAAATTTTTCAACATCCGGCTAGCTCGAAAAGGAAAACTATTTAGCATTTGGTGACCGGCCATCTGATGGGGCCCATCTGCCAAAGCTCTCACTTTACCCAGGAGAAAGCAGCTTGATATATCCATTTGATAGCATGGCTGGTACTCAAAGCAGGCAGAAAGACTTACTGCCAAAACTCGATCATTTTTATCTGGTGAAAGGGCTCCTCTCTCAGGGCATTACAAACAGAAGTATCATTAAAATATGCAGCTGCAGATGTACAGTAAGGTCAAATAACTTTTTCAGGGATCTAAGATATTGCTTGGTTTCCGAGAGACTCAAGTGTAAAATCTTGAATTGGTCTTGCCTTCAAGCCTACAGCCTACCTCCTGCTCTAAAGAAAAATTAAATGAGGGATTGACAGTCTGTAACCAAAGCTTTGTCCTCAAATAGCAGCTGAAAAGCCCTTCTCATTAAATTGCCAGGTAGATGATGTACAATAAGCTGGTTTGGACTGTAGTTTTAATACTGCTGCTGGGCAATGGCCATGACAATCAAGAGAAGAGGCAGACAGCACAAAAGGCTGAACTGTAACAGATAATGACTCTTTTCCCTGCTGCCTTGGCGAGAGCTCCTAATAAGGAGAAGGCATGAGGGTGCTAAAGCCTTTATTTGAGGCAAACTGAAGATGAAGACAAGGAGCTGAAAGGAAGAAGGAGGCAGTGATGTATGAATTTGTGAAGAAAACTGGTCAAATCACACATCAGTGAACCCAGCACAGCCTGCTACAACAGGGACAAAAGAGTGGCAAGTATTTTAGGCACCGGAAAAGAGCAAATGTGGTATACATCTGTGTCAAGTACAAATAGTGTAGTTCACTGAGTATAAAGGCAGTTCTGTACTAAGCAGTGATGTTGGATTTGGGCTATTTTCTTGAGATTTATTAAAAACTCTCCTATCTTACATGAGAGAGAGGGCAGGGGAGTGAGGGCCCAATTACATAAGCAGCTGAAAAAGCAGTGATAGGGATGGGAGATGTATGTAAAGATTGAGTAGAAACATATTTTACGTAACTGGAACACAAAAAATAACAATAGCACCTCTGATAGTAATATGTGGGATAGGATGAAAAATGAAGTTGGAACATTCACGAATAGGCTCTCACCTAAGTTGGTACACAAAGGGAGAGAAAACAATAAAAATTTCAGGAAGCCACTCTGTTACTTTTGTCCTAATGTACAATAGCTCTGCATCCAATCCTCCTCCCTTGCAATGTGTCTCTCTTTAAAAGAGACGCAGCAAAGGCAAATAGCTCTTCAGATGCCCAGGGTAACAATACCTGGCTCTTTGTTATGCCAAGAGAGACCACATAAAATCACAGAAAAATAAAGTTGGATACAAACACTCAACAGGACATTAAATACAATTCTCTGCCCCAGTCTATTTCTACTTTCCCCAAGGGAAGTTCCCACAGCTTGTTTTAAAGATCCTGAGGAGTGAAACTGGGAGCCTCTCTAAGAAATAGGTGTGACTTTATCCCTACCACTCCGAACTTTTTTCCTAATATCCTATTTAACATGAAATTTTCATCCTGAAATTTCATAGAGGTACTTCTTATTCTAGTGTATTACAGAAAGAGAGACCAGATTCCTTTACTCTGTGCAAAAGTGCTTATCCATGCAAAACCTGTGATATGTTCACCACTTTTTTAAAGTTAAAAAACTGCTGAACACTTTATCAGCTCTGCTCTCTCTCTCTACATATATTTGTCTCCTTTAGACTCTCTCCAGACAATTCCTATATATTGTAAGATACTACAATTTTACATTTTTTACAAGAGCACAGTACTGCTGATCTCTGTTCCTCCATTATGCTTCTAAACCATTTTATGAAGAATTACCTTTTCCACATCACTCACTATGCTGTATTTATACAGATGTTTTTCCTAAGTGCACTATATTGTCCCTGCTGCCTTTCATCCAACTTTTCAGAGCATGTCTTCAATATTTCAACATCATTTTCACACTAATCTGGCTTTCCAAAACATGTCTTTCCCAACCTCACATCATCCTCAGTGCAATAAGTGAATTCTATGTGCCACCATGTGGGATGTTAATGAAGCTCCAGAAAGCACATGGCAGACTTATGTGAATCCCTATTCTTTCTCTTCTGATATTAACAGCATCTCACTAAGCATTTTTAAGCAGTTTTAGACCTATTCTATGATTATTTTCACCTTAACCATGTTTCTCCTGCCAGCTTACAAAAACGTTCTGTGAGACTGCTACAAAGCCTTTCTAAACTAAAGAAATATGACATCCAATTCACGTGGCTGTTATGCTGCCATAGGCAATTATATTTGTTTGACATGGTTTATGCTTTAGAAATCCGTATTAGCTCCTACTCACTTCCTTGTTTTCTTCCAACTGCTTACAAAATTTTTGTTTATTTATTCACCACAGAATTCTTTCAGGGAGAGAAGTTTACAGTATTCCTAACATAATTCCCTAGCTTTTCTTGTCCTATCTCCTTCCTCCTTTTCTAAACTTCTGCTGTTTTCCTGCTTCCCACCCATCCTCCACAAGTTCTCAGAACTAATAAAATAGTTGAGATGAGAGCTTCAGTCTGCTCTCAAATTTCTCGGGATGGATGAATATTCCAGCATTTCCCAGGCCTTATTGAACTGCATTAATCCAAAGGACTGGGAGAGGAATCAAATTTAGGCATCACATTCAGCTTCCAGAAAACAAAGCAAACCTGAAAGCAGTCACCTGATTTTCAAAAGAGTGTATGAAATAGATCGCTTACAGAAAGAGATCTGAAACATCGTGGAAACAGCTCTCTTTTAAAATTCTTTCTCAGTATTCTTTATAAATGCTTGCACATCTAGAAGTGACTCTTTTTCACAGCATTTCAAGGTTAAATTAGATGTACTGCTCAGTGATAACTGCTATTTAACTTGTGAATGTCAAGACATCCACAGCCTTCTCTATTAGTTATCTGGCCTCCTCTTGCAATATAAAGAACAGAACTTTCCTGGCTTCCTTTATATTTAAGAAATCAAACACTACCCCATCACCCTTCAGGCAGATTCAGTGGAGATCATTCTTGGGTTTTTCTAGGGATGTCTGTCTTTCCCTCAATTTTGTGATACAGTGGAGGATATTCTGACTTCTGGCAGCTGGGAGTCCTGCAGGTTTCCATGGAAAACCTCGGTACTCACCAGGCCTTATTTCTGTACAGTGATTATCAGGTAAAAATCTTATGGCTCAATATAAAACTTTGCCTACAGCAAAGAGGAGATTAGGTAGATATGTTATTTAAATTCTTGTATTTATAGGGAGCCAATTTCCCAATAATCTTTAAAATCCACTCCGGTTTACTCAAAAGGACCTTTTCTCAAAAAAAATCTCATAAAGATTGACAGGCTGAGAAGAAATTCAATCAACTTTGATGTCTGTACTGAGACAGAGATTTGTGTAAACTTAAATGGCTCCAAATCTTAATACAGAAAAGTACATGTCATTTACTGAGCCACCAGGAACTCAGGTAATTGGGTTCTCATAATTCTATTCCAGGCCATCAGTTAAAGGTCATTTTTTTGTTTAAAACTGAGCTGCATAACCAAAAACAGTGTGAAATCTGTGTTAAATGAAACAACAGTGTAATTTCTTTGGGTAGCTATCTGAACAACAATTCTAATAAAAAATAGGATTTGTGCTCAGAAATCACATGCCCTCTGAAAGTCACGAGAGCCCAACTCCTGAAGGCTCTTTCCCCTGGGCACCAATATCGGTCGCCACATCAGCACTCTCATCCATTCTTCTGACATGATTTCATTTAAACTGAATTACTTCCCTTTTTCACTGATGCTGTATTTTAATTTGTTTTGGTTGGGGTTTAAACAACATCAGACCTGGAAAAGTAAAATTTTTTTTCCATTTCTCTTGTCCCTGAGGAGTTTATACTAGAGACGTGCTATCAAGTAAGAGAGATTGTGAATACATCCCAAAGACAATATTAAAGCAGATCCGGTTGTTCACTAAAAATCAATAAATTAACATGCTCTGTTAAAGAAGTCCTGTTACATTGATTTTTCAAGCTTGGGCTTTGATTTCTCCTCTTTTTCAGAAACCTGATTACGCATTCTTACTTTCCCACTGCTGATGTAAGATGGTATCTCAAATTCCTTTTGTTCTTTTTAATCGTATTTATTTCCTCTATTAGATATTGTGGTGAACTTTCAGCTTCAGAGTCTTTGAAGCTGTTTTCTGACATTTTCATGGCCTATCCATAGACAGATGGATGGATGACCAGGAGAAGCCTCTTAGATCTTTCCATTACTCAGTAATTATTTTTCTTATCTGTTTTCCTGGCCATCTTCTGCTTTAAACAAGAAAGTTTGCAAAGAAGGATTTTAAATTGACTGCCATGGTGACAAGGCAGATGCGTCTACAGAAATATTCAGCCTATACCTTATAAAAAGTGTTAAAAAAAAGGCACCTTAAAGAATGACCTTGGGAAATTAAATAGGTAAGTACTAAAATTTATGGCAGTTAGCCATATTAGCTTTTTTCTTTTGATGAGGCTTCCTTTCCCTTAGCTCCAGTGCAGATTGAGATTTATAGCAGGAAAATTTATTGAAATGAATTTTCATGAAATTATATGTTGTGGAATACACATAAAACAATCACGCACTTTGAAATCATTCTTGCGTAGTCCAATGTGTCTTGGGAGTGAAAATAAAGAAAGCACTAAGTAGCTACAGAAATGATTTGGAAAAAAAATTTCTCTCCCCTGTACTGTGTGAAAGTACCTTTTGTATACTGGAGGTTACCAAGAGTAAATTACAGTAGATCTGGTAACACAATTATTTTCATCTTACATTGTACATCTCTGAAATTAATCTCAGATATAACAACAAAAAAACACCCCCAACCCTGTGAAACTGTATATAATATATAGATTTATCAAGATAATTGGGTTATAAATAGATTACATTTCAAACATACCACCTTTTAAGCAACTAAAGAAGATCCATGCTATGGATAGCCTCCTAATACACCAATTCTTGACAGAAAAAGATATATTGGTTGGAGATATCATCGGGAAAAAGTTTTTACAGCCTAGTTGAAAAGAGATAAGTCATAATCATGAGGAAATAGAGTAATAAAATCGTCTAAGAAAAAGACAATGTTCCCTATAGGGAAGGTGATGAATAAAGGAAAAAAGGACTTATCAAAAAACAACAATAAACTTTTCAGCCTTTGTAAGCAAGTCAGATCCTCCTGATTTCACAGATGGCATGAAAGCTCAGATTGTGGTTGGCTCACTTCAGTATTTTTGTTTGTCAGAGTTAACATCAGAAAATGACTGAGGAGGTGGAGAGACAGGAGGTCAGACAGTGTGGGCATTGAGAAGGATGGAAAGATAAAAGAACTTACAGCAGTCAAAGACGCAATAAGTGTCTGATGAGGATACCATGTCCTTTCAAACAAAAAAGAATGGGAAGATTTTAAGATAGCATTTTCAAAAGAAACTTGACTCTCTCATAATAATAATTCATAAGGCAGTAGACTTTGAGTGATTTCTAAAATGTCAGGAACAGATGAAGTCTTGACCACAAGAATAAGATTTTACCCTTCCTGCTTGCCATGGAGTTCTGCATAAGAGGCAAATAACCTAAAATTAAAATTCTCACAGGTGGTCACTACTTGGATGCTTCTCATTTTTCTAATCCTGACTTGGGAGCCCAGAATCTGGTTTTTAAAAATACTGAAAATTTACAGCTGTGGCTCATTAAAGACTGAAGTTATTTAAGGACAAATGCAGCCAACTTTGGCCACTCTTCATTGCCTGGAACTGAGCCACCTGAAACAAAGAGACAGACAGAGAGACTCAACCTCTGAGAGGAATGTTTAACCCTCATTATAAAATTGAAAAACTGAACCTCAAAGACAAAAGTAAAATTTGGCAAGGCAATTTTCATATTTCTGTGCTCTATTACATCCAGCTAATAAACTTTTCGGGATTCAGAAGTGACACGTCCCCTTTTTTCTAACTATATTTTGGGCCAGTATCTGTCCATATTGTGCTCTTTTTGTACCAGAACTGTTATTTCTTTCTCTAAATTTATTTTCCTAGCCCGTGGTGAGAATGATAAATTCTGAAGCTAACTCCAGGAAGGTCAGCCCTGACTTACATGAAGAAGGCACACCCTAACTCCAACTGAGATTCTGCACTGCATTCCTCAAAACTTTAAAAAGGAACAAAGAGGTGTAAGTCTTCACAATATACAATCATGAGTATTACAGACAAGAAGATGAGATTAGTATTTTCAGAGTAGGAATGAGCAGTATGCCAAAACTGAGGTATACATCCACATGTCAACAACAAAGAAAAAAGTATGCTGTTCTTCGGAGGAGCACCATTCGTCAGAATAATTGGGGGAACACTTTCAGGGAAAAAAAGTGGTGTCCAATGTAATTGTAGTCATCATACACAATCATGGCAGCCATTTAAAATTATAAGAGATATAAGAGATATATCTCTGGTTTGGAGATGGAAAAAATGATTAAC
Source organism: Brachypodius melanocephalos (assembly GCA_013398615.1). Lineage (NCBI taxonomy): Eukaryota > Metazoa > Chordata > Aves > Passeriformes > Pycnonotidae > Brachypodius > Brachypodius melanocephalos. The sequence continues at coordinate 46,299,822 of VZSR01003803.1, forward strand.
TGCTTGCTGAAGGTGCCTATCCCAGGTACCTTAAAAGTAACTTAAATTAGATTTCTAATATTTACATGGCTAAAAACATATACTTGATGATATTGAAAGAAAAAGGAGTTAAGGCTAGATGTTCAACCTCAAATCTAAAATTCCCTTAGTTCTCCATATTCGACCTTTCCAACTTTAACCCTATTTAGGCAGGTTTTAAATTTTGTTTTATACACTGGATATTGTCCCTTTTAAGGTTTTCCAGTAATCCAGCCTTTCAAAAACATAAAATCAATTTTTTTTAAAATAATAATGCCTTATTCTTAGAGCAACCCAACACATGTAGAAAAAAATAGCCAAAATTTTTATGGGCAGCCTTAAAGTTACAAACTTAAATTTCCACATGGAAATTTATTTTGTCACATTTCACCTTTTTCTGCTGATTTCAAGGAAAAGTTATATTCAGTGACACAAACAATTACACGATGTCCAATCTTTCCTGCGTTGTGTATTCCACTCATTTTTTCAAACACCATTCTGTAACTCACAGAACTGCAGACCTTCTCATTACCACATGCAAATTTTTTACAAAGAATTTTTCCCCATGTCTACATGAAAATGTCAAAAAATCTGTGCTATAAAGATTTTCTCTTAAAAATATAGTAATGGTTAGAATGAAAGAATTTATGTGCACGAAGTATACGAAGATCAGCTCCATATTTTACTATATGATTGATTAAATAATTAGGAAAATATTCCAAAGTAATTTTCTTAATTTAGCAAAATATCATATTTTGGCATTTGGTCTAGCATATTCTCAAATAATTTTTTTATTAACCTTTTTTGTATCTGCGGCTTCTAATTTTATATTTGATAGTATTCAGGTTCTAGTTTACAAAAAGCTTTAACACAGTTTTGCAATCATTAGACATTTTATTCAGCTCACTAGCAGATTAAGTGGTGTTTTGCTTTCTTAACAATGCTTACTCTATTAATTTTATGTTCTGAGAAATTCAATATAATTTTGACTAAAACAAAGGCCACAATTCCAGAGCCAACATCTCCCTATTCAAAGGAACAGGATCTAATGGAGTAGAGACCAAACAAAGAAACAGATGTAACAGTCTCACAACGTAATAGTAGTCAAGGACACAGTCACACCCTCAATTCAACAGGACAGGTATCTGTGATTTTATGAGCCATTTCAGTGACTCAAGAGGCTACACTGTACTTTGAGGTAATCTTGTGGTTAAGTACACATTGAATCAAGAATGTGATGTATACTCAATTACCAGTGTAAAATGTTTATCATCAATATTTTGCAAAGGCTGGGGAATAAAGAGTCTTTGAATCTGAGCATTAGGTCCCACAGAACTCATAACTTAGAAAGGGCCTGAAATACTGGAAGAGGTTGCCAAGTAAGATGGTGGATGCCCCATCCCTGGAAACATGCAAGGTCAGGTTGGACAGGGCTCCGAGCTGATCTAGTTGAAGAAGATCATTGCAGGGGAGCTTGAACTAGATGACCATTAAAAGTCCCCTCCAGCCCAAACTATTCTGCGATGCTATGATTCCAAGGCTTCTTTAGGTCTGGCCCCATAAAAAGACATTCTAAGAAAAGACAGAAGAGTGCAAAAGCTGATGAATCATCAGTGACCCAAGTCAGCCACAAGCGGCAATGCTCTTCTGAAAAGTCCCCTCTGCTTTCCTGCCCCACCCAACACACAGAGTCACTCAGCCCCCTAAGTCAGAGTGTAGCCTAATGCCACAAATTGTAATCTGTCACAGTTAAAATTTGTATTTTTCATAATTCTTACTATTTTTGTTTCCTCAATTTGCCTTAGTGTATTTTGCTGGACTGCTTTTAATCTATTAAAAATTTTACATCTACTGATGCCAACTAAAATAAAACATATGCAATGAAAGAACAGGCCCACATCATGCCTGCACAGGAAAACTCACCCTGGCTGCGTGTCATCAGTCACACAATGGTACGTGAAAGTTCCAAACATCTGCACTCCCAGGATCCCATACAGGAGAAGAAAGAACAGAAGGAAAATTGAAACGCTCCATATTTGCTCTCCAGAACGCCTGGCAAAAAGATAAACAAGTCACTGAAAGCACAGGCAATGTGACACCTCCTCTGAAGAGCTCTAGAAGAGAAAATATGCTCATGCAAAGAGAGCAGTATTTCATCTTGCAGAAAATTTGTCCTTAAAACTGTTCTCTCACTCTGGGCACAAATATAAAAGGGGGCTGTGATTTTTTTCTAAACCCCTAAGTTAGCATAATTAAGCCAGCTGAAAACTGCAAAGGGTGGAACAAAAATATCCAAATAAAATGCATAAAATCTGGCTTTTGTAAAACAGTATTTAATGACTCATACAGACAAGATACGGTGATGAAATAAACTTGATACTGAATAAAGACCAAAAAACTCTTATACATTACCATGACTTTTTTTTGCCATTACATGCTGTACCAAGCACACTTAATGTGTGTTTGTTTGCATCTCTGTATATGCAGCAATACATGCATACTCATAACTGGAATTGTCAGGGCATGTGCTCATGTACTGTTATTTATAAACACTACACTACTAGGGATATTCACCTTGATTATTAAATGCCCATATTAATGGATCAGAATTTACTGCCATTGGTTGAAAATTGCTGGCTACAGTTATTAGCAAAATAATTTAAAATTTATTTAAGCATTTGAAAGTTCTGATTGTTTTCTATAAAACTTGATGATTCCTTAAATATGGAAAATAGCAAGAATTTTTTGGCCAGAACTAAAACTCAAGAGGAAAATGCCCATTACGCACTAAGGGTCACTGATTGACTATGCAGTCAGTCTTCTAAGTCAAAACTGAAATAAGCTCTGTTATTTTTTCAGACAACAGCCTTACTTACTTCAAGATATTTGTTATCCTAGTTCTCGGCAGCTCAAAACGAAAATATATTCGGAATGCTCGAATCATAATGAGTGGTCGTGGAATCCGTAACATGCCCCAAGGTGACATTTGGTCGACTATTTCAGCTATTTCAAACACCTACAAAGAAAAGAACGAGTAGTTTGTCTTGATGACCCTGTCCTGCACCTGTGTTCACTTCCAGAGCTTTTGAAAATATTAATACATGTTTTGTTTTGGGTTGGGTTTTTTTTGTTTGGTTTTTTTTCGGTCTTGGCTTATTTTACAGTTTATTTCTACCATAATTTTTAAAAAGAAAAGTCTTTGCAAATATTTTAATTTACTTCTAAATTACCCTGATGAAATTCACAAAATACACTCTGGCCATGTTCATAATGTTTGAGCCTCAAACAATCCAAGAAGACTGCAAGTTTGTGTCAGCTGCCTATTTCTGGGCTAGTCCTACCCCATGTTTCCCACAATATTGTTAGTGATTAATATATATTTCAAAATATGAAAATCAGTATCTCTTAATCTTGCACAGCACTAAGGTTTTTACTATGATATTAAAGTACATGTACACAGTCTGCCTAATGAGTTGTAAGATGATCATAAATCCTCTATTTAATTCCAAGTGCATGACAAGACTGTACCTCATCTTCTCCTAGACTCCACTTACAATATAAATTTCAGCCAAGGGACAGAACAGGGAACCATTTCCTCAATACACTGACAGGTTATGAACTCAATAAAAATATTTAGCTGAATGATTGGGTGTAAATGTCTTGTTTTAATCCTTGTCCCTCACTCTCAGAGAGTAACTGCTTGATTTAATGTTTGCTCGAAGTACTAAGAAAATGGAGGGGGAACCTGGCAATGCATAAACTGGATAATGTAGAGTTCTTATCTGTAATGATCAACCTTCATTCTGTATGTGTACAATATGTACCGAAGTCTCCTCTGTGTAAAAAGCAGAAAAGTACAATGCATCTTAAATTTGTCAAAAATTTATAAGTGCCTAACAGCAATCCCTACAGAACTTTTACAATCCTTATGCTACTGTAAGCCCAAAGTCAGTGTTTTCAACCTGTTCTTACCCAGAAAACCTGCTACAGTTAAGGACTGATTGATTCGCAGGGCAGAATTTCACCTATACCTTAACACTGTAAATTTTTTGCAATATGTCCAAGTTCTCTTCTTTATAAAAACTTATTGAACTGTTTCCAAATGTTTTGGGTTTTTTCATTGTGCTTTACCATGAATTTTAGAAAACGTTTTGTTAGGTATGAGTGATACCGCATGAAACCACTCCACTCACTAGATCATTACAATCACAGAATGGCAAACATCTACCATCGGAATAATTCTCCCTTTGGGTGCCTCAGCTAGTCACCTTGGCATCCTTCTAGACTCACTGGAAGGAAATGAGCACAACTGTCATGTGGAGTAAGAGAGAAATGCCTCTCCGAAGACCCTTTCTCCTTCTGACTGCCCAGGGTTTATGTTAACAAACTTCAGTTTAAATAAGAAAAAAATAGTCAAGATAAATTCTACTAGTAATGTATATATGCTGCAATGTGCAATTATACATCTGTTGAATTCAGCATGGGTTTTTAAAATAATTTGATCTGTGTACAACTCTATTTCCAAAACTCACATTTGATTGGGACGTATTTTTTTCACATTTAAGGAACGATTCATTGCAAAAGGAAGTGAATGATTACCTGTAAAACCAGTGACACCCAAAGACAAAAGACCATGAATCCATCAAACACACACCAACGATCCTTTACATAGGAGGTATCACCCTACAAGGAAGGAAAGCTAAGAGGTTAATTTTTGCTTATTGTCAGAATTTATAAATATCATAAGCAAGAGTTCTTGGAAGGAGAAGTCTTTCCTGTGCAGTTTTAAAAGGCCACTTTTGAAAGACTCCAAAAGCCTAGTATCTGGATTAGAATATGCTGGAAACATACATACATACACATATGTACACATCGTGTGGGTAAATAAATACTAACTTCATTCTTGTGTGATATTTCTAAGTTTGTGTCAAAAAGAACTTACAAAGACTTTGTTGTAAATCAAAAACCACACAAAAAATTAACACTGGACTTATGTTTCCATTGTATTTCCCATTACAAAAACTTACACAGGAAGATCAGTGTAAAATGCTAGCCAAATAGTGCTAGTCAATTATTTCAGTACTGTTTAACAGCTTCAATTAAATCAGTATCATTTTACATTCATTCCTTCATAAGTTTTCAATCATCCTGCGTGCTCTGGAGAAGGCTTGCTACTTCAAAAACATTTGATAGTAACATCTGTAACAACATCACAGCATGGTTTTGGTGACGGTGGAAGCCAGAGATCACTCCTACAAGGCAGCATGGAGAATTCTGCATCCAAGCTCAGTTTCTTTTATACTGCACTGTTCTCAACCTCTGTTCCAGTTTATGTGTTTCAATATCCTCAGGTTTCACATCATTCCTGACAACATGCGACACAGGCCCTCTACTGCAAGCTATAAAAACACTTCTTTGTTGGGCTGCTAATGCCTGACACTTCACTTTAAACACTGAACTGAAAAATATCTACATTGATTAAATATAATATGGCTGAGTGTTAGCCTTGAGTACCACATGGAGGACAGAGGAAGTTGGGGAACAAATGCATGTAGAGAGATGAAGCTTGTTGAAAGGGACACTAGACAAAAATACACCTAAGGAAAGTGGATATCCCATTCATGTAGAAACATATGCAGAGATAATGACAGTGCATCTCAGGGCATGAAATCGCACCTTTTAAAATGAAGTTTCTCACAACAGATTTAATACAGCCTTCCCTGCCTTATACACTTTTTGAGTCCTCTTAAATGATCTTCTGGTGCAAATGACAAAGTTTGATATCCACTTTTCACAGGTATAATTGGGCAAAAATTATTGTCATGTCTCAAGAGTCTTGATGCCATTACTGGACTTTGGCCTCATATGGGATTCATGGCATTATAAACATTTTTCTGTATCTCAGTTATAGTTATTTTTTTTTAAAGTCTTAACCATTATCACTGATTCAAAAAGCACAGACAAGATGTTTTGGTTTAATCTAATATTTTTAATCTAATATTTTTAGTGACATGTGCTATCCTAAAAATGATTTATTGTTCCTTGCAGTAGGTGACAGGATGTATGTTGTGTAAATAGAAAAAAAAATGTTTTAAAAATTTATTTCAGTTGCAAAAATTCCTCGGGGTGGAAGTGAACTATTAGGGAATTAGGAAAAAACAGTAAGTGATTTTCTAATCAGAAATAGAGGACAGAGAAATTTTGTATTTTCAAACAAGAACTTTATAACAAATCAGGATGTTAAAGTTCTCAATTCAAGAACTGTGAAGAGGAAGACTGCAAATCAGGAAAGCAACAGAACAGGAACTTTTGCATCATATTTTTAACCTGTCCTTCTTGAAGAAAGTAGACTTAGTTCCACAAGTAAATTCCACAAGTAAACTCTTCACCCAGGGCTGAGAGAACTCAGCTATTTAGTGGTTATGCTCAGCATCTGTGAAGCAGAAACATGTTATTTCTCCACAGAGATCAGCTACTTGCACTCTAAATCTCTTACTCTGGAACAAATCTCCACTGAGATTTGTATCAACACGCAACTTTAGTTCTTCAATTGTGTCTCTGAACAAAAATGGTGATTGGTCTTTCTCTTGCTGAAGAACTCCTTGAAAATTACTTTTCTTCTCTTAAGCACCCTCTTGTCTAAAACAGAAAGTCTTCCCTGAGTCGTACTGTGCAGACCTGAGCATGAACTTGAGCAGGAGTTCCTGTATTCACCCTCCTAGGAATAACCTACCAAGTTCTCACTGAAAGCAAAATCTTTTTTTAGAAACTGCTTTTTCTCTCCACAATAGGTGTGGTATGATTGAAGCAGCTTTGCTGTGTTCTCCTTACCAAGGAAGATTTCATGACCCTTTGCAGTCTTCTCACCAGTTAGGCTGTTGCACCACGTCACCGCTCTCACTGTCACATCAGGCCTGCTTCCACTGCTACACCCTCCCAGCTAGGGCAGCTTTCAGGGGATCACCCACAGAAACTCAGCGCACCTAAATTACATCTCAAGAAACTACTCTTTTTAGGGGAGGTCCTTGCCCTTTACACTTCACATAGAGAGAGGCTTTGGCTAAATCCTATTAACGTCTGCCATTTGTCTGGCAGTGGATGTAGTGGGGAACCTTTAACGCTTTTCTAGTGTGTATTGACTTGTTGGATGTTAGTTGCTGTTAAAGCAATTGTAAGGCAGGACCCCATTCTGCTTAATGCAAAAATCAGAACATATGTGCTACTCCCGTGAAAAATGTAATTCTGCCTAAACATAGGCTAGAACCTATATATTAATAGCAATCAACAGTGACTTTCATTCACATTTGAAAAAAAAAATCTTTGGGCTGAAATACCACACTCATGGTCAATGGCAGCTCTTAGACTTGGAAAGGAATACAGACAAATGACATTTAAATACCTCTGGTGACATCGTACCTAAAAAAGCTGAAGTATTGCAATGTGTTAACCCCACAACCTTTTTTCATTGTGTCTGCTGAAATGTGAGAATTATTGATGAAGTTTCATTTAGTGTTTTTTTCTGAATGCACTATTCCAGAACATGAAATATTACTACTGTAGACAAGAAGTCTTGTGCAGAGACTAATCCAAAGTCATTAAAGTTGCTGACTTCCTACTGCCTACAGTGGATAGTGGATTCTTGACGTCCACAGTAAGTCCTGAAAGCTTCTACAGCAACATGATTTACAGTCCATCTGGACAATAAAATCATTTGCCATTCCTTCAAAACAAAGCACCACGAGGTGCCGGAAGACCCACTTTCTCAGTTGTGCAATGCACATGAAAAATAAAATGCCTATTGCCAATATTACGTGCCTTGAACAATCGTTACACAAATTCTCTGGGAAAAAAAAAATTTAAGACCTAACGCATTGAAAATGTGAGTCAGTACAAAATATAGAGAGAGCCACAGACAGAACTAATAACACTTGGGGCAGTCCATGAGAACCATTTCAGTTTAACTCATACAAGAAGGGAAGACTAGACAAACTGCAATTCTTTAATAAATGCTTATTTCATTATCAACCTTGCTGAAAACAAAATACTCCATGAAATTAACACCCAAATTGCATAAAGCAATCTGCTTGAAGATTGATTATGTCTGCTAATTTTCTCAAGCAATTTCAGTATCTCAGTGGTAAGCTAGACAGCTTAGCTAGATGATAGCACAGACATCCCCGAGGTCATTTCTGTCCTGCTTGTCTCTTAACACCTCAGGAACACTTCGGGATGAACAGCAAATCTCTGCAAATCAACAGCTGCCTCTGCCTCCCTGCTTGTCTTCAGGAATTTTTGTCTCTCTTTCATCCCTGACTACAACCTGTTCTCTCAACCCTTCCCTCCTGCCTATTTCCCACTGACTCTACCTGAAAGCTAAATAAAAGAAATAATATGATATTTGCCCTGAATAATCAGATTTATCATCATTTGGAAAGGAGTTCTTCAGTGTTGGATCTCTCATTAGAACCTTAGTCTTCCAGTTTTCCTCACAGTCTCTGACAAACAGGATAGCTAAAAGAACGCAGAGAAACCAGCAAGCTCAGTAACAACGAGCTACTGTGCCATTCTGTCATGATCACTGGATCCTGCATGTGCTGATTGTAGTAAACAAAGCACTTCATCAGTTCTGGCACACCCTTCAGATCATCCTGTGGGTTACTTTGTAAAATACTACAAACAAGCATTAAGGTGTAGAGGATGACATTTATGGAGATTTTAGGAGCAGCAAAAACCCCACAAGATTAAATGGAAGGAATACAGGGAACAAGAATTTGGGAGTGTATTTTTTCCCCTCCAGATGCAGTGGTCATTATAACACAGAAAAAGCAATCTAGAAGAGAGAGCACAGCTGAGTTAGGGAAACCCATCTTCCCTCCCCTACCCTCTGACTCCACTGCTGGGCACAGAGGTGTGAGTGGGACACAAAATTAAATCAGAGCTCAAGGGAGCACCTTGCCCAACCTCTCTCTCTCCTTGCATATGCAGATACATATACACACACAGATGGTAGGTATCCTCTACCTGGTCACAGACTATGCAAACATTCCTTATATTTGTGGCTCAGCTTCAAACTTTCCCTATTGACTTAAAAAACTGCAGTTTATAGTCTGCTTAGTAGCAGAATGATATGGACAATTCAGTCAAGCCCCCAACCGGAAAAACACTTTCAATATTTTACTCACACAGTAAAGACAATGGAGAAATATGGCCCAATCAAGAAAGAAAACTGCATCTGTCTATGCTCAATTCTCCTTTTCCATCCCTCAAAATAAAACTATTTCACTAATGTCCTCATGTCAAACAAAGGTTTGGAACAAAGGACAGGAAACAAAGGAAACTGAATTGCTTAGTTAGGATCATGCTAATAACTAAAGAAAAACTGACATATTTACAAATGGATGGTTCACCTCTAAGTTAGTCCTCGACAACAGTGATTGGATCACTTCAAAATAACCCAAAATGTATTTACTTTAGAAGACTGTATTACAGGGAAGAAAGAAACAATGTATATGTGTAGGAATGACACAGCTTCTCATTTTCTGCATGTCTTCTTTATGATAAAGTATCTTCACTCATAAAGAAGGAACTTATTTAAAATATACTCACATAACAGCAACTGTTTTGAAACAGCCAATGGAATTACAGTTTCTGTGTAAAACTTAACTCTGAATGGCTACAATGAGTATAATATCACATTATTATCACTGAATTAAACAAGTTCAATTTGTAACTACTCATGCATTGTACTGAACTGCTCCACCATCAAATGCTTTAAGTAACACAACACAAAATACATAATTTATGTTTTTCCTAACAGATAATGTAATATTGAGAGTAATCTTGTATTCTATGCTAGAAAAACATTGAAAAAATCATTAGAGGTTACAGCACAAATCTCAATATTACTCTATTTTTAATTAATAAAATGAAACACAGCTCTTGCTGGTCCTTTGGGCAAGAGAGTGATGCCATACAGGCTGGAGACACACAACAACATAGTTTCAATTCATCATTACAAAAAAAGCCTATTATCACTGAAGAAACACTACTTCATCCTTTGAAATCATTACAATAATTGATTTTGAACTGGATTTGTTGAGATTTTCAGATTGTTTTAGGAAATGCCAATGAAGATACAAGGCTAAAGAACTATTCACTAATGAACATTTTCAAACCTGTTTTCAAGGCAGAATAGATTTTTGTTAATATATGTAACTAACTACACCAAATTTTGAGAGCCTCCAGGCACACTCTTCATATCTAGCCTGTAGTGAAGATGCTAAAGCCCAACAGAAATATGGCTTCCTTGGGGAAGGGAGCTTTGCTAGTGTATTGTATTGCTGCTCTCTTGAGATACACCACCTTACCATTGCAGCTGGGTGCCAACATGCCCTGCAGAGATTTTATGGGTTACTGCACTGAAAGTCTGAATTTCATTTCCCTCTCCACCTGCTCATTAGCCATCTGTATTCACTGCCCCAGGTATTGCCTTACCAGCTGACTCAGCTTCCCTGGATGTCTTAAGGGTTCAGCAACTCTAAAAGTGGCTGATCAGAAGGATTAATAGGACTCCTCTACATGGAACAGCACTCACTGTTTCCAGGAAGTGCACAGAAAAAAAAAATCTCCACTGTGAGAACAGTTAAACACCCAATCACGTTGCCCAAAGAAATGCTACCATATCTTTTGCCAGAAATATTTCAGACTCAATTTCATAGGACCCTAACTAACCAACTCTAGCCCTGCTTTGAGCAAGAGGTTGGTCCACACCATCTCTTCACGTTTCTTCCAACCTAGACTGTTCCCTAGTTGTGGGCATCTAAACCAATCTCCTCCAAATGCCAGTTTTTTGAGGTTAACTCCAGTTCTACATCTAGCTGTGCCTGCATGGACATCTGCTCATGTTTGGAAGTACTTTGCAGTCTCACAGAGGTGATATGAAATAAACACTGCTGTGCTTCATTTAGCAGTATTCTGCCCTCCCTTAGCTCCAGTGTTTATGGTGGATGCAATGGGCAGATTGGGATCCAAACATTTCAAGGTGAAAGCTTTTACTTTGAAGAATCAAATATTGCCTGGAGGTTGAACAGGGAGATTTGATAGGCAAACAGTCTCATCTAACATGACAAAACTTAGATTTATGATTGACATTCGAAGCTCTCATTCAACAGAAAAAAATCCCACAATGATAAGGGTTGGAATACATAAGAAGGAGGCACTTTCCAAAAAGCGGATTGTATTATTTTGTAATCAGCATTATAAAAAGCTGAAGAATACTTTTTTTACTACAGAGACCAGGAAAAGTTTATTGAAACAAAAATCCTAGTACTGCTGTAAGAAAGCCATGTTTATATTAACAGTGGAGAACCCAATACTGTGAAATCCAATTTTACATTCAGCTTACTCCTTTTAAAATCCCAAACAAATTTCATCATTTTCATGAAAATACAGCCACACAGAAATGTTCTTATTCCCTTCAACAGGGATATGAATGTCATTAAGATTTATTTATCTTTATGTCTTGTTTAACCCTCTCAAATTAAGAGAGAAGACAACATGGGCGTAAAATAAAATAAAAAAGAACTTTTTGGTTATAGCAGACTTCCTTGAAAATGCATATTTCAACATACAAAGGCACATTAGGAATGAATTTCCCTCTCTACCTGAAAACACTATCCAGTATGTTGGTTTCACTGCTTTCCTAATATTTGTATCATTTTACTCCAATATGAAGTAATACATTAAAAATATCTCTCAACAATAGCTGTTTCATGAAGAACAGCAAGAAAGTAAACCTTGAAAGTGCTATTAGAGAGAAAAAAAATAACATTACCAAAAAGCAAAGTTTTGTTCATCTAAGTGGTCTGTATATTGAAAAAGCAATTTCTATCTAGATTATTAAAGTCAGTGTGCAGTATAGTTTTTCTTAGTAACTTCTAGGTTAAATTTTGATCACCATGGTAAGTCACTAATATTTTATTATATGGATACATACTTCAATCCACGCCCCAGAGTAATTTCTCACTAAAAACTTCCATGACCCCTTGATCACCTAGAATAAATAGCATTTTTATTTTAGAAATACTGCTTATGTACTTCCACCAAGTAATTTAAAAGCATTTGATTTTCTAATGTGTTAATGCAAAAATGGTGCAAAAATCCCCACTGTGTAATATGAGTCATTACTTTCCTGTAATAAACACTCCAATAAAACCAGACACAAGTAACCATAGAAACAGGTGCGTATATCCCAGTGCCACGGTCTCTAACCTTCCCTGGCCCACAGGCAGTAACTCCCAACTAGCAGCATGCTGCAGGCAACTTCAAATTTCTTTTCCTCATGATAATCAGTTTTAATTTCTTTAATTTCCTTTGACTAGAAACAGCATCAGAGTACTTTACAAGCAACACAATCCCGGTAGCCTGGTAACAGATGTCCCTGCGATGGTCATAGACACTTAGCAAAGCAGCAACAAACACAGGAAAAAAGGTGAGACAGAAAAACCGACTTTTGTAGGCTTTCATATTCAAATAATGGATATAAATACTTTTTATATTAAATAACATTTAAAACTAACAATCACAGCTCCAATACCAAAATATTCCTTGCACAGTATAGCATAGGACATGCACTACACATCTAGGTTTCCAACAACAATATACACAGTACAAAAATCCATTTTTAATATACATATGTATGTCTTTTAATATGTATCTATGCTTGTAAAATAATTTTGCACAAGGATAATTACTTTTCATCTAATAATCACGAGACATAGGGTAAAACAGAAACACAAATCTTACGACAAATGGTCTTGTGTTTGCTCTTTGAGCTTTTTGTGACCTCAGGTAAGTAGTTTTCTCTTTCTATTCCTTCCCTTTCACTCTGTTTAGTCAAAGCATCCCAAAATTTTCTTATCCTTGCCACTGATTCCACTGGTTACATCCCTGGCCTCAAAGTTCTCACTTTTGTTTGTGACTTGCACATCCTGAGACTGAGCTTTCAACAGAGATATCATAAGCACATCAGAGCATGTTACTGCTGGATGACAGGAGCCACATATTCTGTTTTACCATCCAACCTTTGAAAAGAACACAATTTCCTGATCCTTAACTCATTTATAAACTATGGGTATACAGCACTTCTAAAGTCATGGAGTAAAAATTAATTTCAAAATTTCAATCTTATTTTCAGTCTGTAATGCAACAAAAACAACCTTGACAAAGCTACCAAAAGCTGGTAAGCCAGTTTACAGTGTTTCACCATAATTTTATTAGTATTTTCATCACTTATCAGAAAGATTAAGCCAACTTTGTAATTTCTCCATTCTTGTTCGATGAAAATGTCATGTTAATTAATATTAAAACTACTGAAAAGAATATAAAAAGCTTATAAAAATGTGCAGCAAACATCAGTTCTGTAATTGATAACTCAAGACAAACTTATGAATTAGGATGATTATAGATGAAATTAATTTAAGAATAAATGAGTTAATGCCATAAGTGTTAAAAAAGAATTTAGTATCACATTGTGTGTATACTTTCTGTAGCCCCCACCTGTCCATTGACAACAAATATGAGTTAGAGAAATTGCTGACTGTGAGATACCTACAGGTGAGGTGTTAGCCTGTGTACTTTAAGCTTCCCTTTCTATCAACGGAAAAAAAGGACCAGATAAATTATACTTTGAAAGAGCCTACTTTAGACACAACTAATTGCAGACCACTGCAGTCCCTCAAATTAGTGCTGATGAACATTATTTTTTTCCCTATTTTAAGTAAAAAAAAAAAAAAAACCTCTCTTTTGTAAGGTCTATCCTCAATTCTCTCCTCTTGAGCAGACAGACTGCAACTACAACAACCAAAGCACCTATCAGAAAAATGAGGAAATGAGGAAAATTTTCATTCTCTTTGAACATGACAAATGCTGCCTGGAAACACCTGCCATGCTGGAAGCCACTGATCTCAGTTAACTAAGTAATTTCTTGTCTTAAGTACTAGAGAGAAGCAAGCAAAACTGCTCCCACCTATTTGTGACATTTTTGGTAGCAGATGAAGCTTAGTTTCAGTTCCTGCCTGAATTCATCAAGAATAAGGAAAGCTAATGGCGTAACCATTCAATTCTGCCCCTTGCAGGTGTTCTGAAGTCAGCGAAGAGCACACAGTGCTACTGAAATAAGACTCTAACAAATCCACTCACAACTACTTCAGCTAGTACAAAAGTTTTGCTCTAAGTGTAATTGATTTAACAATGAGGAAAATGTTAAGGACCATTACTTATGACTTTTTGCAATCTCCTTTGTTAGCTGACATGTCACAACTGCACAGTAAAAAAGAAATATTTCTATTAAATTTACTGCAGTGCTTGTGTTGTATAAAAAAACATTCTCATTTTCAGCATTATGTGTCAAAGAGGCTTTTTCAACAGACAGGAGAAGGAACTCTCGCTTTACAATATAACTCTCTCAATGGAGGAGTAGGGTAAACCACGCCTCCTTTTCACAACATGATTTCAGTGTAGGTTCTCTCATACCATCATGACAGTGATTAGAAGCTTCAAGAAGAACGGAGTCTAATCAAGAAAATTTCATATATACCCTAACAGTATCTATGGAATGAAACTATATTCACTCATCTTTCACTCCCTAAAGGCTGAATATCACCTGAGATAATGGTTACTTGGTTCCTTTTTTGTTACAGTTTTTGGCACATTTTCCTCTTTGGTTATTTTATTATATATAACACCACAAGTGCAACTGTGTCTAATACAAACAATTTACCTATAATATTTCTGTCTCCTCATAGGCAAGTTGAACTTAAATACTTGTAATAAAGGTAAAAGATACCTTTAAAGTAAAGTATCCTTACCTTGGTCATACGAATGTGAGATGACCTTTAGAAGCCATATTACTAGAAAGTCTAAGATAATTTTTTCATTCCACTGATTAAAAGAAACAAAGACCTTCTGTCACAGGTTAGGATGCACTCTTTCTTTGAGAAGTCCGATACTCATCTAATAACACATCTGTTTTAGACTTGAGAGTTATCCTTCATTTCTTCAATTCCACCCTGGCTCCTTTTTCAAGGAGGAGATAATTTTGGAAACTTTCCTTGAATCAGAGAACAGACTTGTGTCAAGTACATACAGTCATGCTCTTAAGTGACATATGAGTGGGCACATCAATGTAAGCCTTGATTTTGAGAGACCATAAGACATGTCAGTTAAGTTCCAGGTTGACTCATGAACTATTTTGACAGACCCAAAGAGTACTTCCTTCATGATGCTCTCAGAAGCCTGCCAATCAATCAGTTAGTTATGCAGTAGACATAAACTGCATGTAATTTGGAAAGCACTTTAAATTTTATTGGTGATAAAGTGAAGGTGATTGATCTGCTTTCATTTGACAGACAGCTGCTTCCTTAACGCAGCTGATTCTTGCAAAGATCTTTCTGACCAAGGAGCATGAAACATGACAGGAATCAGAACCAAAGAGTCACTGAACCCTGTTTATATTCTGGGAACTAAAGAGCGTCTAGGATCAGCTGAAGGAAGGGAAATTCTGAACTGAAAAGATCATGAAAATATCAGTATCAAATTGAATTCAGTAAGCTTAAACCATGCACTATTACATTTTTTTATTACATTTACTATGCCAAGCCATCATTCTGCAATACAGAATGTTTTTTTTTATTCAATATATAAGATTATTCTTTAGAATGCAAGAATATGTCCTAAGAAACAAACGGACTTGCTCTAATTCTGTCTCCATCTCATATAAAACTTCACAAACCACTGCAAATTCTTACTGCTTGTACATATATTTATACAATGCAATGTTACAGACATTAGGCAGACTGTCCCAGAATGTTGTTTTTAACAGTATTTCAATCAGTAAGAAATTACAGCTTGAATTTAATTTTTCAGATACAAGTTTCAAACTAAAGATAGATGCATTAATAGCATTAGTTCACTTGTTCATGACATGTGACAACAGTTGCATTGGCAGCCCAAAGTTTGGCTAGATTTTACCAGCACAGCAACAATAACCCAGAAGGAAATGTGAGTAATAAAAGACAATACCACTGCAACATTTCACTTTAACTTTCCTTGTGGGATAACAAAACTCTTTGATGGAGGTGTTATTTTCTCTTGTCAATAAGTTTACACTGGGAAAAGGGAAACTTTTTACAGACAAAAGGCGAGCAGTTTCAGAAATTACTTTTCTGTTCTAAAATGCCCTAGAAACCAAAGAAAGTGTATTTTTCATTTGTCCTCAGAAGGTGTTAATTAGACATTTTCAAAATCTTCCTAGCTCAGCTATACTTACACTGTTATTAATTGGGACTTAAGTGGATGGTGCCTAACTTCTCCATAAATTAGGTTTCTTGCTGGACTATAATTTTGTATTAATCATGGTTAAAAGGATCTTTTAGCATTTCAATTCCTAAAGCATTTACAGAAATACTGATTCATGCTAAAGTTCAGTAGAACCATATGGCAAGCATTTATTGATACTATGCTCACTAAAAGACTTGAATGCATTTAAATTAGGACATTGCAGTACCAGATTGCCTTATATAAAGATGTTTCATATACAAACATCTTTAATAAATGCTAATAAGTTTCTACCTAGTGCCTTATTTACTTCATTTGCCACTATCTTTGGCAGTCCATGGATCAATATGCTCTTGGCAAAATTTTAATATTAAACAAATATTATCCCTAGAAACAATAATCCGAAGAATAAGTCAAATACGTCACTAAAAAGGATTATTCATTCAACAGCATTGAAAGAAAAATGGAAAATTTTGATTAAGCATTACCAGAAATATTTTTTGCATAACATTGGTCAAGCATTGAAACAGGCTGTTTAAAGAGCCTGTGGAATCTTCATCCTTGGAGGAGTCTGACATTCATCTGGACAATCCAAGCCATGGGCAATGTTACCTAATTGGACTTGCTTTTGGCAGCAGGTCAGCCCAGATGACCTCTGGAGATTCCTTACATCTAAGCTATTCTATGGTTCCCCAAATGGCGCCAAAGAAGGCGCTTAATTTCAGTGTAATTATACTTACTGATTATATTTACCGATTATACTTACTACAAGACATTAGGTTTTAAGCAAATCCTTAATTGTTAATAAATGCAGCCATTTTCTATTTAAACTCTCTTTTGCACATTGTATCTAATCTATTTTACAGTATTTTTATCTAATAAACAAAGAGCAAATTGTCAATGTGCAAAAGAAATAATCTGTGTTGTTATCTATACATTTATAACATGAATTGAGGCTATGGGACCAACTCCAGGCAGCTATTAATTCTGTGTGCCCAGACTCATCAGACATGCTTCAAAGACAAGCTCATCATATGACAATCAGAGACAAGGCCATCTTGTGCAGAGCAGCTAAGGACTCTAGGTCCGTCTAGTTCAGAGAACAGGAGGCTGAGGTGTAACCTTGTTCCTCTCTACAGCTTCCTGAAGGGAGGAAGTAGAGAATGAGGTGCTGACTTCCCTCGTGCCTTGTGACGGGATGCGTGGGAATGGTTCAAATCTGTGGCACAGAAGGTTTAAACTGGTAATTAAGAAGTATTTCATAAAGAGGGTGGTTAAACACTGGAACAGACCTTCTACAGAGATGATTGATGATGCCCAAACCCTGTGTTTAAGAGGCATTTGGACAATGCACTTAGCAAAATACTTTAGGTTTTGGTCAGCCCTGAATTGGTCAGGCAGTTGGAATAGATTATGATTGTAGCTCCCTTCCAATGGTCCCTTCAAACTATTCTTTTATCACAGAATAAGCTGAGTTGGAAGGGAGACATAAGGATCATTGAGTTCAATTCCCAGCCCTGTACAGGACAGCCCTGAGAATCACAACACGTGCCTGAGCACATTGTCCACATTCTTCTTGAACTCTGTCAGGCTGGTGCTTGTGACTACTTCCCTGGGGAGTCTGTTCCAGTGCCAAACCACCCTCTGGGTGATAATATCCAACCTAAGCCATCCCTGAACAACTTCAGGCCATTCCCTCAGGTCCTGTCACCGGTCACCGCAGAGAAGAGATCAGTGCCTGCCCCGTCTCTTCCCCTCATGAAGAAGTTGTAGACTGCAATGAGGTCTCCCCCTCAGTCTCCTTTTCTCCCGGCTGAACAGATCAAGTGACCTCAGCTGCTCCTCATAAGTCTTCCTCTCAAGGTCCTTCACTCTTCTGTTGCCCTCCTTTGGACACTCTCTGATAGTTTAATGTCTTTCTTACACTGTGGCACTCAAAACTGCTGACTCATATTCAGCTTTCTGTAGACCTTGACAACCAGGTCCCTTTCCATGGCACTGCTTGCCAGCACCTCATTCCTCTCTCTGTACTGTACATCCAAGGTTGCCCCATCCCAGGTGCAGACTCCAGGATTTCCCTTGCTGATCTTCATGTGGGTTGTGATTGCCCAGCCCCCTGTTTTGTCAAGGCCTCTCTGCAGGGCCTCCTTGCCCTCAAGGGAGACAACAGCTCCTCTCCATTTGGTCTCATCTGCAGACTTGCTCAGTATCCCTTCCAGTCCTGTGCCCAAGTCATTAATGGAGATGTTGAAGAGCACAGGGCTGAGGATGGAGTCCTGTGGAACCCCATTAGTCACAGGTCTCCTGTCTGAGGTCACCCCATTCACTTTAACCCTTTGTGCCTGACTCATGAGCCAGATGCTCACAATCACATGATCTGTTTGTCCAGTTGTGTGCTGGACATTTTGTCCAGAAAGATCCTCTCCAGATGTGAGAGACAGTATTAAAAACTTTACCGAAATCCAAAAAGATTACATCCACTGGCTTCCCTTGATCAGCTAGGTGGGTTACCTTCTCATAAAAGGAAATCAGATTTGATAAGCAGGACTTTTCCCTCACAAAGCCATGCTGGCAATGTCTTTCAGGTTTTTTACAATACCTCCCAGAATAATCTTCTCCATAACTATGAGACACTCAAGAGAGCCTGAAAGGCCTGTAGTTTCGCCTGTAGTTTCTGGGATGCTCCTTCTTGCCCTTGTTGAAAATTGGGACAATATTTGCCAGCTTCCAGCCAGCTGGGACATCTCCAGATTTCCAAGACCACTCAAAAATCATTGTGAGAAGTTTTCTGGTGACATCAGCAGCTCTTTAAGGATTAATTAATATATCCCATCAGGCTCCATAGATTTGTAGGGATCCAGTTGGAGCAGCAGATCCTGAACATTTTCAAGGACACTTCGGAGATGATCAGTCTTGCAGTCATGGTCCTCCAGTTCAGAGGCTGAGATCTCCTTGGTCCATCATCCGTGTTGGAACAGGCAGGCAAAGAATGTGCTGAACATCTCTGCCTTGTCCGTGTCCGTGTTTGGGAGGTGACCATTTTCATCCTGTTAAGGGCTGATGTTATTCTTACACTTCCTATTGCCATTAATATACTTGAAAAAACTCCTTCTATTGCCCTCCACAGTTCTGGCAGGTTTAACTCCAGCTGGTTTTTGGCCCATGAATTTTCTCCCTACAGTGACAAGTAGCATCTCCCCATTTCCCCTGACCTTGCTTTCACTGGTCATACATCTTTCTTTTTTGCCTTATTTCCAAGAGAAGACTTTTTACAGCCAAGCTGGCCTTCTGCCTTGACTTCTGACATTTGGGAATTGCCTGGTCCTGTGTCATTAAGAGATGATGTTTAAAAAGTGACCAGAACTGACAGACCCCAGCATCTGCAAAAACATTTGCCCAGGGACCTCACTTTCTAATTCCTTGAACAGCCTGAAGTCTGCTCTTCCCATGTTCAGAGCTGAGGCTCTGCTGTCATTTTTCCTCCTGTCAACAGAGATTTTAAACTCTTGCCAAGATGGCTGCTGATCTCCACTTCACCCATGAGATTGACTCTGTTGACAAGTAGTAGATCAAGGAGGGCATCTTTCTGAGTCCCCTCCCTTAGGACCTGTTCCATAAAGTTGCCATCCACGATTTTTAAGAATCTTCTGGCCCAGGCTGTACCAGCTATGTGATGCTCCCAGGTAATTTCTGGCAAGGTGAAATCCCCCATAAGGACAATGGCAATCCTTTAATATTCTTTTCTCACAAATGCACAAATTTAAACAACCCAGTAAAGAAAACAGGCTATGCAGCAGCATATCTTTCATAGCCCCTACGTGTTGACTGTGAGTGAAGTTGGTGTTTGCATATTCAAAAACTCAGAAATCAAGCCTTGTACAAAAGTCACACTGTTAGCCACCCCCTCCCTCTCTCTATGCATTGACATCTACATTTCCTTTTCTCTGAAAAGGCTGTACTGGTTGCAATAGTAACTTTTTATTCCTATTGTTATTTATTTATTTTATATATCCTAACTATTTATTTATTATTTGCACTGTTCAAATGTTCATGATGGTCACTAACTCCCCACGCAATCCTGCATCCACATCTTCACTTTCTTCATGGACATCTCTGAATAAGAGAGGTCAGGTAGCAGCCAGAAATAGCACTTCACAAAGGATTACTCTGGCTTTACACAACCCATGAAGATTTCCTCAGAACCATCTTATTTCAGTAATTTTCTAAATATTAATATTAATGACAATTAAACTTTTACTATTAATATTCATTAAGTATGAGGACACAATAGCTCAGTTTTTCAGAGTTTGCTATCTGCAAACTCTGAAAAAATTAAGATTTTAAGTACAATATCAGACGTATCTTGAGTCACCAGACCTTTAAGGAGTTAAAAGCAAGGGTAACATAACACATATTATCTATTATGTGCAGTAGTGCCATAATTGCATTATCAGTAAGGTCTCCAAATGGATTTTATACATGAAAGTTGAATTGGTATCTTTTTTCAGAAGACTAGAAACAATCAATAAAATAACAATACCAAATAATGATTACTAAAATATTACACAGTTTTGCAGTCTCCAATCCACTTACAGAAATTAGCCCAGCAACAACAGTAGACATATGATGAGATGCATTTTGTTTACCAACATGGACTACATCAAGGTAAAAAGTATTCAAAGCAAGATCACTTTCTCTACTAGCTCACAGTAAGAGTGACCTCATGTTCTTATCCAAGTAAAGTAACCATACAACAACACATCCAGCCATATGAAATGAAAATCAAAATTCTAAGTCCATATATGGACCAACAGACACTTAGGGAATATTCTTGCTAATATGTACATAGCTTATTTTTCCTTTCATTCTTCATACTAATAAAATGAAACTATCTGTTTCCTTAATAGGAAACCTTTATTATGAATGCTTGCATTATATTTTGGGCAGATAAAATACACAGTAAAGCCACATCTTTATGCATCTGTCTTTTCAGTTTATACACCACGGCGATGCCTGCAGTTAAAAACAATCATAGTAAGAAGAGCTGGCAAGTTAAAAAACAAATACCAAATGTCCTTAGCATACATTCAGATCAGTGGAAGCACACAGAATATTGTTTAAGTGCTTACCTTAACTATCCCACGGATATGCATTTTTGCTATCATCTCTGCAGTGTAAAGGAACATCAACAGAGTATCAAGAGCAAATGTCACATACTGGAGAGGCGGATAATGCTCGAAGGTTTTTGGAGTGTTCATACACACAGAAATAACACTGATGATGGCACAAATTCGTAGTAAAGAGTGCACCCACTGAAAAGAAAAAAAAAAAACAACAAACCCAAACACGAGATATTGCAAGATTGCTTTGATGTTCAAAAAAATGTCAACAATTTAGCTTCCATAACTTATCCTGGTGCTCTTTTATAAATGCACATCTGTGTCCTTTTACATCACCATTCACATATAAAAGGTCTCCAACCAAAAATAAGCATTCCTAAATTGCTTATATATATAGACATATGCTTATACATATAGACATGTATATACTTTTATTAGTTAATTTTTGGGGTTGTCAGAATCCAGAAAACATGAATTAAAAACCATGAAACTGAAAACTAGGATTCCATCATTTCTACTTTGTGGCACTTGGAAAAAATCCAATTTCTTTTCAAATGACAGCTCATCACATTTACAGGCAGACACTAAGTAGAATTAGGTGAAGTTATAAATTGGATGGATAGATGAAATATTTGTGGAAAATTTCAGTTCAACACTTAGGGAGAAATTATTTTAAAATCAGTTCACAACTCAAATTAAGTGAAAGTCATGGGATTTAAAGCATCCTTCCAGTTACGAAAGAATAAATGTAAAAACAATAAATATAAAAGAGACTATGCCACAGACATCTACTTCTTTCAGGATTCACTTTTGTTCCAATCAAGTTTTGTTGTTATAGGAGAACAGTTCATTTCTATTACTAATTAGGATTCAGTCCCACTCCTCATTGCCAGTCAGAGAGGGAAGTGTAACAAAAACCAGAACATATCAATGCAGAGGTTTAGGGTTGGATTTCTTTCTTTTAAGTCAAAGCAGGATTGAAACATCTTGAAGTCAGGCAAGTTAATGAATCATAGTTGGTAAGGTCATACCTATCATAACAAAAAATGAAACGATATTTCAGCAAGAAAAAAAATCTTTAAACAAAAAACACTGAAGTATATTTATCAACATTTTTCATTTGGGGAAAAATTCTACACCCATTTACAGCGTACCTCAGACCTTTCGACATCCAAAGGACTCAAGAATAGCCACCTAATTTAATACTTATTGTTCACTCAAATGTAATGATACCTGACCTGAATTGAATAGCTCTATCATTTGCATACCCTGAGCCCAGATTAATAAGTTGTAAGCAGAAGGCAGCAGAAAGCACCTGAACGATCTCCAACATCCCTTTAACATCCACTTTGCTCTGAACCTTGTTGCAACTGAAACAATTAAGTATTAAAGTGTGGCTGATACAAAGCTTGTTCTCTGCCACAGTAAAGTGTCAGTACTACAAACATGACAAGAAAAAAGTATGCCACGAAAACCTTGTGCACTGTGTGACGAGAAATATAAGTAAATACCCACCATATATTTCTGCAATGAAATTTTGAGTTTATTACAGCAGCCAATATAAACATTCCACTTAAACAACTGACAAGCCAACATCCATATATTAATTCATGCTAAATAGTTCTAGGTTTTAAGACTCAGCAGCAAAGCTGAGGGGATCTGGCATCCTTACTACAAATGAGACGATGGTTTCCTTAAATGAATGCAATGTTAACAACAGGTATTATTTCAGAATATTTTACTTATTGCTTTTAAAAAGTAAAAAATTATACACTAAGAAAAATGTGAAAATGCTTCCTCTGCAAAACCAGAAATCATTCACAGTATTGGAATCCTAGATCCGTGCTCACTGCTGAATAAATAATTCAATCACAATAACAATATTTACATTGTAAATACATTTTCTTAATACTGTAGAGTCTATTAATAACTCCACTCTTAAATAAATTTTCTCTTAATGAAAAATTGGCAGTTTAAAGCTTTTACACCTCTTTTTATCAAGGCAGGTTTTAGGTTAAATGGTATCAGAAAAATGAGAGCTGTACTTCAAATAAACAACCAAAATAACACTGTTATATTCATAAATGTTTTAAAACGAGGGATTTGAAAGTCAGAAGTGCTTATTGGTGGCTACCACTTGAGCAAAAAAACCCTCCTTTTAACATCCTTTTCAAAAGCCCATTTTACTGACTTGTAATTTCAATGAACATGTTAGGAACCACACACTTTGAAAGGATGGCTGTTTTAAAAGAATCAATCAGATGAACTGGTTGGGAAATACTGCTTGATCATCCCATAATTTTGCAACAGCCAAAAGAAACTATTTTATTTAGTCTTCGATATTTTTCAAAAAATTAACTGGTACACTAGCAACTATAGTTCAAAATTTTTTCTGACTAATATCTAATTCAGATTTTTTTTTTGTGAAAGTCATACTTCAACAATTCAAGTTACATTTAACTTAAAATTAATAATTACATAAAGAGATACCTACTGGTTTGTTAATCCATAGAATATCTGCATTGTCTGACAAAGATTCATCAGGACCAAAATCTGTAACTGGTTGGGCTTCCACCCTTGAACTCTGTTTCCTTTTTAGCATCCTGAAGTTAACTTCTCTGATCTATAATCATGAAACCTCCTTGGTGAGAAAAAAAAAAAACAACCAAAAAACATTAATTCACTTAAGCAATTTTATAATGCATTTTGAACTGTTTTATAAATAACCTAAAGCATTTTGTTTTCATGCGCACTTCTTTTGTACTTACTGATTAATAGGATTTTGATTTTTTTTAATATAAATCACTGACATGACTCTCATTAGTTTACAAAAAATTACACAAAAGTATGCAACACAATTACCAGAAATTTAGCAACACTGACAGAAAATTTGTTCTAATATGCAAAGAATGGTATTGCTGTGAACTTCAACACAGAGTAATCATTGGATGGATTTGACCTGGAGCCATTTAATTAAATGGTGACATTTCCATTTATTACACTAGGCTAAGAGAAATCCCAACATGCCCAAGGGAAACAGGCAATGTTAAGCAGCCAATAGATGTTATTTACTGAAATCAGAAGAGCTTTTTTGCTATATACTATTATTAACAGGTATTTTTCTAATGCTTTTTTTAATGCTAACAATTATCTACACAACAGCCAGACAGCTGGCTGTCTGTGGGGCATGTGTTGGCACATGGAAGGATTAAGGAAAATGTGTTGTTTCCACAAGGTCAGGCTGAGTCTGGACATTCCTCACGGGCTGCACTGACTGAGCCTTTCACATGCTCAGACATATGAGCCACAACTAGGGGACACACCATGAGAGCAGTAAGGTGAGTTAGATCTTAGTAGTGACTCTCCCACAGACACAGTTCATGGATCCCAGAGTCTAAACAAATCCAAATACATGAGGGAGATATACTCTCCTGAGAAATAACTGTCTGCCCATGAAATATAATTCTATTGTTCATGAAATACAACCTCTTAGAGATTTTTATTTTTTTCTAGCAAAGTGAAGAAGAGGAAGAAAGCAAGATCTTGAGACCTTGTTCTGGACCTTTACTCTGGACCAAATGTTTGCAGGTGACACTGCCCTGTGACAACCAAAAGTTTGACAAAACTAGTATAAGATAGAATCATAGAATGGTTTGAGTTCAAAGAAACCTTTAAAGATAACCTAACCCAACTCCCCTGCCACGGGCAGGGACATCTTTCACTAGATCAGGTTGCTGAAAGCCTTGTCCACTTTTCAATGATAGGGCTACCATAACTTTTCAGAACAGCCAGTTCATACGTCTCAACACTTTCATTGTAAAGAATTTCTTCCTTATGTCCAACCTAAATCTTCCCTTTTCCAGTTTAACTTTGTTGTTCCCTTGTTCTCTCACTACAGGCCCTGCTAATTACAGCCCCAAGTATCACAATGACACCTGTAACACGTCCTCGATTAGCTGGAGGCAATAATGGGCTCAGGACTGCAGGAGCACCCATGTGCTTGGTCTCAGCTGGCCTTTTCAGTCCCATGGGCTGTTGCTTCATGTCCATTGCATTCTTGTCTGTCTCTTCCTTTTAGCTGTTATGGCAAATGTAAAGCCCCTTAATCTTATTCCAAGTCCCTTAAAGTCTACCCCTGCTCTGTTTTCTCTTTCGGATTCAAGAGGTTAGTTCCTGTCTCTGTAAAACCAAGTCTGAACCATTGGTCTTTGTACAAACCACACAGCAACAGGGCTGAGGTCCAGTACTAATGTTCCCAGCTGGAGGAGCTGACATTATGCAATAACTGATTTTTAAAAACAAACAGAAATAATATAAAGACACAAAATAAGGGATAACTTCTGACTCCTATATTCATTTTAAATGGTCATTCACAGCAACCTTAGCACAAGTAAAACTGATAACCTCTCACTAAAAACATGCAAATACTGTAAAATGAAAACACCAATAACCCTTCTCTAACAAATGAAGAATGAAATAATATTCAGAGGTTGCATGCTCCCTCCATGTTCATACTCAAGCTTCATGCTCCCACTTCAGTTTTGTAACTAAATTCACTACTTCCTCCTCTTTAGAATTTTTTTCCATTTTCTCCTATTTATTTCCCAGTGTAATAGAGTGACCTTTTTTCTCTGCTTAGACCAAAGCACAACCAGAAATGCTTCAAGTCTCAGAGCCACTGCTTTTTGAGGTCGTGAAACCTTAAAATGGCAACATTTAGCATAGTGATAAGAAGTTACTGCAATGCCTTGGAAGCTGCATTTCCCAAAATCTTAGGGGAAAAAAAACATTGCCTTAAATGTTTCTTACATGTATGTTCTTTTGGAAATTGTTACTCAAAAGCTAATCAGTGAAATAACAAAATAATAATTTTATGTTTACTATTTCTGGTAATGGCTACTCCTGTGCTCTAATAAGTTTTTAAGAAAAGATGTAGCAATAAACAAAGAATTAATAAGATAAGTGCAATCAATAATTATGAGAAAAGGCTCAGGATACAAAAAACTAATTTTTGTTTAGCCACTTACTGATTTTTTATTTTTTTTAAATATGTGAGGGTCTAAATAATAAGCTATGTCCATTTGGGTAAGAAAGCAAATGATTATAAACAGTCTATTAGAAAGACTAAGTCATTTTCATGCTTTTTTCAGTATTAATTATTTATATATTTGATGTGTAGAAGATTAGGCATACCCTTCTAATAAAACTCCCACTTATCCTTTTACCCAATGCCTCTTTGCTCAAGTAAGTTTTACTTGGTCCAGGCACAGAAAATAACATGAATTTTAAATGTTCATAATAAATGTCCATAATGGATTCAGTTCACGTACTTAAATCACAGAATATTCTGAGTTGGAAGGGACCCAGAAGGAATATCAAGTCTAGCTCTTAAGTAAATGGCACATATGGATATCAAACCCACAACCTTGGCATTACAAGCATCATGCTCTGACCAACCGAGCTAATCAGTGTTGTGACTAAAGAGATTAGAATTCTTAAGAGGCAGCCTTGAATAAAAAAAACAAAACTCCATGTATATAAAACCAAATGGAAGGAAGGAAATCTTATGGAATATAAGAATCAGCTTGTTTACTTCTCTATTGAAATGACCAGAAATGCATACAAAAAATTCAGAATGAAGATTACAAACCAGTAATATTTTGTAAATGGTCTTTAGCAAGATTATTTAAAATACAGCATAGCTGCTTTCAAGCTTTTATGCAACTTTTTTTTCGCTGTTTTCACTCCTTTTAGTTTACCAGGAAAAGAAGGCTTTTCCATGTGCTATAGTTTCAGGACTCTGCCAGGTATGTAAAGAATTTTAACCCTTGGACTACTAATCCCTTTTGCACGTGTTTCTTCAGGGAGGAACCAGCTAAAGGATGAAGAGAAAGGAGCTGTGCACGAGCTCCTTCCAGCATGTGACACGCAGCAAGCAGCACACCAAGCTGTGCTAATGGGGAGGATGTAGTCCTCCCTAACCCTGATACAAATCCACCCCTGCAGTTCCTGCATTGATTCCGACACACGTCATTAGGTCTTTCTTTGATCACAACCTGTTATTAATGTGAAAGGCTTAATACATTCCCTAGGATGTATTTCTAGCTGCAGTGTTTTTAAGACATACTGGGTGCAGGGCAAAGACAGGCTTTAAGAGAGGAAAATATAATGGAGTTTTGGGGCTACAACCACTTCACATTTCTTTGGAGTACTTTTTTATAGTAGCAATGAAAATTCACTTTGCAGGTGTCAACTTTTTCAGGAAGCAACATAGCATCTTTTAAATTTCTCCTCTATTTTTAGAAGCAAAGGCAAATTAAAAGAAATAAAACTAAAAAGAAAATTACTTACACTCGGAGCCCCTTCAGATCCACTAGGGTAGCCTTGTTCGCTTCCTTTCTATCTCTAAAATTGCAGGCATGTTCTGCAACGTCTATACTTTCTAAGCCACCCCCATCCACCAAATTTGCAGCTTCTGCTGAAATGAAAGTATGCTAGGACAATGGTTGGGGTGAACATAAGACCCACTGTGCAACTCAGGAAAAAAAAAAAAAGAAGGTATAACCCAGTTTGCAAAAACGAGTCAGAAGAAGGTATAACCCAGTTTGCAATATTCCCACTAAGTGCAAGACATTCCTTCTGACGGAAATACGCAGTTCCTAGAAAAATCAAAAGACAAATTTTAAAAAGTAGCTGATCCTCCACAACACCAAAAGCTGAGAAATCTGCGTCTCGTTGATAAAGCAAGTTCACTGTATACAGCATAATCTGCTCAAAAGATCTCTATCACAAAGTCAGGAAAACATGCTTATAAAGGCTCTGGCTGACAAAGAAGGCAGTTGAAAAATAACTTCACAGAAATATAAACAGGAAAACAAAGCAGATATTCCTACCTACAACTTACGGAGTGAGAGCTCAAAAACCAGACAAATCCTTGGAATAGCAATGCCTGGCTTCCAACATACTTTTTTCTCACTGCCTATTGACTTTGTCACCTGAGATCATGTGAGCAGTGCCTGAAGGTCCTCTCAAGGCAGGCTACCTACAAGCACTCTCTTCAACTCTCTTTTCTGAAAATGTCAACTCCGCTTCCATCTTCTCCCAGAGCAGAGACACAGAAAGTGGCACACACACTTCAAGACAATAATCACAAATGTGAGAGCTAAAATGGGTGACAGGAAGATGATGTGAACACCCATACACATAGCATGATGACAAAACTCCATTTCCATACTGTATGTTAAAAAAGCCCCAAAGTACAGTCTACCTTAAAGAAATTGATTGCTCTTAACTTCAGCATGCGTTACATGGTTATAGGAAAAATATTAAGTCCCCACTGTTTCATCAATAGCTTTCTCCTTTCTTTCTTTCCTTCCAAATTGACATTGTTTCTCTATTGGCTGCTCCCTGCATCCACAGGTTCCACCATCCCTGATTCTGAGCACAGATACAGTTAAATGGCATTTCAGTACTTGTTTTCACATAGCAAAAATCTGAATTGAGCAAGTTGTATACACAACAGTACATATACTTATAAAAGTATATTTATTTTAGAAGGGTAAAGACAGAATTCCCATGGATACAATCACATGGCACATGCCACCACTGATGCTATTAACTCATAACTAATTTCAAGTAAGAGCTTATTTCAGTACTTTTTCTCTGTGTGGTATCATTATTGCACCTGATGAAATATTCTGAAAGATCTCTTTGTTATTTAAGTATGTGATATATCCTGCTAATAACTGACCAAACCTTAGTATTTATTAAAAACAATGCTGTTCCATCACAAAGAAGGTACACTGAAGGAAATATTCTAAAAATCAGTTACATTCACATTTTCAAATAATTTTGATACAAGTGGGAAAGAATGACTGATGATACCCCGTACTTTACTAACAGGATCCCAGACCAAAAGTACCAGGACTGAGAAAGGTTTAAAAATTGCTTGAGGCTGCCAATACAAGAACATCTAGTCTGAAAACAGACAGGTGGTTCAGACTGCAGCTCTTTGCTCACAACCCATTTCCTGTGTTTTGCCTTATTATCCACTAAGGACAATATTCTTACAATATTTATTTTTAACATGTAAGTTCTTCCTCTCAGATGTCACCAAAATAATACCCAGCAAGCAGAATCAAATATCTCATTGCATAAAAAGGCAGATCTCTTGTGAGTCAGATATAGAGTCTACTGCTAATGTCACATAATGTTGTTCTTTTTACTTTAACCCTTCTAACATCTGCAATATACAATTTTGAAGAAACTACACATACATAGTGCAGTGATGCAGCCACATATTAAACTTTTAATTTGAAATAGAATTGCTTAGCTTTCCCAGATTTTTTTAATTAAGATATTTGGTTGAGTAAAAAAAAAAAAAGCCAGAACAACTGAAGATGATTTTTCAAATGATGCTTATGTCACATTCCACTACACTTCTTTTACATACAAAATACAGATCCATGTACTCCAAAGTGACCTTTGTAACAAAGAGCAGGTGCACTCGCACATTCCGAAGTCCCAGCTCCCCATGTATCTCAAAGGTGGAGCACATCCAAGCATGAAGCAGAAGCAGCTACTTACTGCCCTATAAATGTAGCCAGCTTTTCGGTGGAAACCAAGGCACAAGACTGGTGAGCACCCTCCACATCCCCCTAAAAGGCTGGTTGTTGGCATGACTGGCCAGCATGATAGCTTTCCAAGTCCTACAATTACACTGTCAGAATGGCTGACAAAATGCTAAAATGTAATGATGGCCACTGAATGCACAGTAATTATACATAGAGAAAATACCAACTGCAATGTACTTCCTTCATAAATACATTTGCACAGCTTAACAGCTGGTTTACTTCAAAAATTCACTTTGACTCTGGGCCACCTACCCATTTGCTGACCTAGGACTGGTCAACTGCAATGTAGTCTACATAAATATATGTCAGAGCCCATTGCTGACAAAAAGACATGTCGCAATGTCCTTAGTAAGTCCTGTTTCCAT
The DNA here is from genome assembly GCA_013398615.1 of Brachypodius melanocephalos. Taxonomy (NCBI): domain Eukaryota; kingdom Metazoa; phylum Chordata; class Aves; order Passeriformes; family Pycnonotidae; genus Brachypodius; species Brachypodius melanocephalos. The sequence goes on from VZSR01003803.1 coordinate 46,330,293, forward strand.
GCTGGAAAAAAAAAAAAAAACAAAACCAGAGAGCAGTGTTCTGGAATTTGCTTTTGCAGCATAATCCACGTCCAGGTGGAAATTGTGTTTAGCCTTTGGTGAAAGTAAGGGGACAGGCAGTACCAGGTCATTGTTTGAAGGGATTCAGGGAGCAACCCTTCCTCTCTCTGTAACACCCCACAGTGGATCAGTTTTTCAGGGTTTTAAAGGAAGGAATGAGGGCATCCTTCCCAGAATGATACAGGGGTGGAAAGGAGTTTCTCTGTAAGCAGACAGCATGCCTACTTAAATGCTTATCTTAATGTTTCTGAGGTTTTCTTGTGTTGCAGCAGCCCTCTTGTTAGAAGGTAGAAATGAGCCAACACAGACTTCTTGTTCATCACAGCATGAAAAGGGTCCTGGTTTATCCCTCTTTACAGCTCAGCCATCCCAACTCCAACTATTCACTGACTCTGCAGCAAACTCCTACTGTAGGTTTCCCTTGCAGCCTCGGACTGCTGGTTATTCCCTGCTAAACTCTGAGTGCAGGGATCAGTTTGCAGACTCTGACTGCAGGCTTTTACCCTGCTAGGCTGTGACTGCAGGTTTCAACAACAGGCTCTAACTGCAGACCCAGACGCACCTCACAGCAGGGATTCTCTCTCCTCAGGATTCTTCCTCATGATCCTCTTCCTCAAGGTTCCTCCTCCTTCATGATTCTCCCCTCAGCAGCTAACCCACTCACTTTCATCACACTTATCTTTATTGAATATAGTTGTGACTCATCAGGGGTGAGGCTGAATTGGTTAATTAACACAGCTGTTACTTATCAGAGGCAAGGTCACCCGTATTCCCTTCTCCTACATGTTGTATCATTAATTACATGCTAGTGTGCCTGGAACCTTGTATATCCATCTTTTCACTATTTAAATACATAAAAATTAAAATAAATTGTGCTTATATTCTTTTAGATTTGTTACCACTTTTTTCTTAAATAAATATTCTAGATCATCTTTCCTTCCCAAATTCTTCCTTTTCCATCCTTTTAGGAAATTGCCATCAAAATGCCTATATATTTTACTTGAAATCCTGAAAACAGAATTAGGACTTTTTCTTTTTTTATCCTCTTATCTCCTCTTTGAAACAAACTAATTGACATGCCCTTGCTGCAGGGCAGTTCCTAGAAGTTGTACCATAACCTCTGGTACTTTAGGTACTGTACGCAAAAGCTTTATTTTGGAGAGAAGGCAAAAAAAAAAAAAAAAAAAGGGAAAGCTCATAGAATCATAAGTCAGTTCAAGTTGGAAGGACCTGAGCTCTGCTCTTGTGAGACACCACCTAGGCTCTCCAGGGCCCCAGCTCCAGGGCCTGCAACACAAAACATTGATCTGTCGGAACGAGTCCAGAGGAGGCCACAAAGATGGGCTGGAATACCCCCCCTATAAAGACAGTCTGAGAGAGTTGGAGCTGTTCAGCCTGGAGAAAGCTCCAAGGAGACCTCAGAACAGTTTTCCAGTACCTAAAGGGGTTACAGTCCCTGGGAGGGGACTTTTCACAAGGATATGTAGTGACAGGACAAGATCAAATGACCTTAAGATAAAGGAGGGTAAGTTTAGATCAGATATTAGAACAAATTCTTTACTGTGAGGGTGCTGAGGCACAGGAACAGGTTTCCCAGAGAACTTGTGGATGTCCCATCCCTGACTGTATTCAAGGCCAGGCTGGACAGGGGTTTGAGCAATCTTGTCTAGTGGAAGGTGTCCCTGCCCACAGCAGTGGAGTGGGAACTAGATGATCTTTAAGATCCCTTACAACCCAAACCATTATTGGTTCTATGACCTCAGGTCTCCAGTTGTACCTCCTGCTCAAGCAGCATCGACTCTGGTGACACCCCAGGCTATTGCAGTTTACTCAGGTTACTCCAGTCTGGTCTTGAAAACCTCCAACAAAGGAGTTTTTTTGAGCAACTTGTTTCACTACTTTATTGTCCTCACCATGAAGGGAGGAGAAAAAAAAAAAAGACAGAGATAACAGATGAAAATATCACAGAAAATAAAGAAAGGAAAAAGAAATTACCTAGTAGAATCAATACAATTTCCAACTGTAGTTTAGGACTGGTATTTCACAAAGCAAGATATTTATCAGTATTTAACCAATCCAGGAAACTTCAGTCGAAATAAAAGATGCTATGAAGGTAATGAAAGGGAGAACAGCGAAAGGCTGAAAGAAAATGTGATTCAACCTCTAACACCCACATTAGGCTGACTTTGCTCTTCTATCCCCAAAAGATTTTGTGCTCAAAACCCACAGGAGATCCAACCATGGAAGCATTCTATTAGTAACACAGTAAAAATTATTTTTGAATGCAACACCTCTAGTTTACTCATAAGCACATCAGAAATCTTATTTGTAACAGACTGACCTCCTAAATAGCTAGCCAGGTGGGGAGGAAACCCAACTCCCCAGAAGCCAGTAGCAGTTCTATCTCATCATGAGCTACTCACGCCTCAAGAACACCTTCTCATGTGTAGAAGTCTTCTAGAGCCAGGTCCAGCAGCCCATTAGTCCCTACAACGGTGTGATAGTATTCATCTTCTACTGTGAAGGTTTAAGACACTAAATGTCTTTGACTCAATACTTAGGTTTGGATGAATGCCATACAGATCTACATTGGTGTTCATGGTACCAGCAGTATCCTGCAGCTGGAAATAAGTTAAATCAGAGTAAGTTATATTTCCAGGCAGCATAGCTTAAAAGGCAATGAACTGTGATGAATCACATTTCAGATTAAAATAAAACAGATGAACCAAAGACTAAAGCAAAAATAACATGCCAATTGTTACAATTTTGAAAGTTACCAAGCTCAAACGGTAAAACAGAAAAAAACCACCAAACAAACACAAATCCAACTATTCTTAAAAGTCTCCAAAGGTATATGTATATACTTGAAGTGAGCTGGAGACTTCTAGCATCCAGTGAGACCAAGTCAAAAAATATGACTTCTTACTCCCTTCCTGAAGTCAAGAAACTCCAGCTTTTGTGATTCATGCACAGAGCACAGTTCATTGTTAATATGTACTGTTTCCCTGTTGATCATTCAGAGGGTAAGTGGAATGGGGCTGTTGGGGAAGGGAAGAAAAACAAAAACGAACAACGAAATGAACCAGGAAATTGATGATGCTTAAGACAAACACAAAAGACTCAAATAGCATTTAGTTAGTGTTTTCTCAGTGTGTAAATATATGCCTGGATGCAACAACTGTTAACCTACCCAATCATAGCTGACTTAAAGCCGTGTTTGCATACTAAGGCCATCAGAAAACTTGATCCTTTCTAGAAATGTCTCTGATTTTACTGAGAGTACTAAAATAAAAATATGTCAATAACAAAAAAATATTGAGCATCTCTCTCTATTCGATGTACGAACCCCTGACACTGCACGTTAAACAGATTTAGCCCAGGCCTGGGACCACCGCTCCCTCCAACCACGCCAAGCCCGCAGCCCCTCTGAACCAGCCGAACGCTCTCCTCGGGTAGGGAGCTCTCCGCGGCCACCCCTGTCCCCGTCCACAACCATCCCATGAAATGAGTGCCCCCCGAAGCGGCCTGCTGCCCGCACGGCCCCGCTGTGCCCCAGTGCCCAGGCACAAGAGGGCCCCGGGGCGCGGGACAAGGCCAGCGGCGGCCAGCCCGGCGCGCCCCCTCCCACCGCGGGGGAAGGAGGGCCGGGGCGGGCGATGCGGAGGGCGCCGCCGCCCCTTCCCCTGCCGCGTAGCCAGGCGGGCCTCTAGCCGCGCCCGTCCCTTCCCTGGGAGCCGCCAGCGTTACCGGCACAGCCGCGGCGGCCGCCGGCACCGAGGGGCCGGGGAGGGGGGCGGGGAGGCGCAGGGCCCCACCGCGCTCCGAGAGCGAGCCGCGCCCGCCGCCTCCGACCTACCGCCAGCATCTCCCTTCATGGCGCGGTCGGGAGCGGCCCCCGCGGGTGTGCGGGTGTTGCGGTGCTGTGCCAGCCTCGCACGCCGCCCTCCCCGCGATGGATCGGGGCGGCGGGGCCCGCCCGGCGCCGGCCGCGCTCAGTCTCTCGGCAACGGCGGCGGGGGCGGGCGGGGAGGGAGCAGGTGCGGAGGAGATGGTGCCGACCGCGCACGGGCGCCTCGGAACGAGCAGACCCCCGCCTTGGTCAAGAATCCGCCTGGGAAGAGAGGTGGCTTAGCGGCCCCGCCGCTGGGGTGATCCCCACAGCGGTCCCGTCTCGCAAAGCACCCCCACAGCGGCTTGGAACTGTGCTCGCTGAGCCCCGGAACACTGGGCACGGGACGGAGCCCGCCGGGCGGTCCCTCGGGCTGAGCCCGCACTGCCCCTCTGCCAGCGGCAGCGCGGGCCGAGGCGCCTCTTGCTGCGGCACTTCTGTAGGGCGTACTCTGGGCTTCAGCTTTTTTGTGTCTTGGTTTGTTTGGGGTTTGTTTTTGTTTTTCGTTATGCCCTTCAAGTGCTAGGATAGGTTACTTGTTTTGGTACGAAACCCAATTTTTACATATTAGAGTTGGGGTGTGTTTTTTTTTTTTGGTTTGTTTTTTTTTTTTTTTTTTTTTTTTTTTTTTTTTTAGTATTGGTGCACTTCTTTGCCCCTGCTTCACTGGGAGGTCTGATTAATATTCAAACTACTGAAGAGCCGTGTAAAAGCCTGGTCTCGAGTTCCACAGTGAAATAAATTCATAAAAATATCTTCGCTTGTTGGGGTAGATGGTCTTAGGGGTCTTTTCCAGCCTAAATGATTCTATGAAAGAGATACCACAAATAAACAGATGAAGAAATACTTGGAAAATTGTTTCTAAATCAGGTTGACATATTCCAATCTGCTTTTATCTTCTTGAACAAATAATAATAAAGTAAATTTGTGTAAAATTTATGTTTAAATGAAACTGGATTATGGGGAATAATATAAGCCTTTAACTTTCTGGAGATGGTAAAGATGTGGAATAGGGTTCAAAAGACAAAGCCCTTAGCAAAATACCCCAGAAAGCTGAAGGAAAGTGTATGGCATAAATTGTATTATGTTCCTTTAAATTATATCTATTTGGTGCTGGCAACCAAAACTAATAAGCCAGTTAGGGAGCTGGCCTCGGGATTACAGATGCAGTCCTGCCAGCACTACTTACATGTATTACCAGCATTAGCAATTCCACTAAATTTAAGCACCTAATTTTAGTGTTTGCTGGTTTTGATAGCAGTCAGCTGATGTTTCATGAGAAAAAAATTTGGAAAGCAAAACAATTTAAGAATAAATGTGCTGACAAATAATACTCTTTCCATTTTGTCTCTTCCTCCCCACTTAACGTTTCATTACTTGGAATAAGTTGCTAGGCAGCATTATGCTGTTGGTGATAGCATCTCATAAATGAAAACTGACAGTTGCAAACAGTGAAGCGCTGCAGCTATATCTAAACAAAAGAAATCAACATTTGCCAGCAGATGTGACTTTGTGTGACATTTTTTTCTATGAATATACTGGCCTCTGAAAAATAATTCTCCATAGAACAATTTTCCAGTTGGAAGGGACCTTAGGAGGCCATCTGGTCTGACTGATCTGCTGAAACCAGGCTCAGAGATGAGATCACACCAGCTTGCTCAAGGTTTATCCGGTTGGGTCTTGAAAACCTCCCAAGATAGAGACTGCACACCCTCACTGGTAAGCCTGTTTCAGTACTGGACTGTTCTCGTGCTGAAAGATTTTTTTCCTGACACGCACGTGGACCTTCCCTTGTCAGCTGTCTCTCCTCCTGCAATGCACCCTTGGGAATAGCCCAGCTTTGTCCTCTTGACAGCTTCCTCATAGAATCTGGCAGACTGCTCCTAGGTGTCCCCAAACCCATCCTTGTTGCAAGCTAAAATAGCCAAGCTCCTTCAGCCTCTCCTCATGGAGCAAGTGCTCCAGTTCCAACCGCCTTGGTGTCCTGCCACGGAATTCATGTATTGGCATCTGTCATGTGTTGGAGAGGGGTTCAAAATATGCTGCAGTAATTTAGATACTGTTTAATGAGTTCCCAAAAAGAAGGGATTCATTGCCTTATACGTAGTTGTATTACACAGAATACATGTTTCCTTATGTGTTTGGCACATCTCCTTTTACCTGGTGTCATATTTGGTAACATATTATTATTACCTGCCCTTACTCTGTGAAGCACAAGCTGCTAATAGGGACCCACATTGCAGCAGAAGATCGAATTCTCTTTGACAGCCTGTCTGTGAGCACAACCTGCATCAGATGATGCTAATGCTGGAAGAAGGGTTTAGACCGTGATGCCTCGATGGAGCTGCCTGTGTGCTAAGATGAAACAGTAGTCTTTCATTCATAGAATTGTGCAGACAGTGAAAGTCTGTTTGCAAGAAAAAAGCCCTTTCTTACTTTGCTATTTATTTAACCACAAATTGACTTCCAGATCTGGCATATGAAAAGCAATTATGAACATTTTAGAACTTGAGTGGCATATAGCAAGCATGTGAGGATAAAGTAAAAAACAGGTATCTATGAAATTGCTAATATAATTTTGCAAAGAACCTATTAATCCTTTAAAGTATGTAACAATGATTAATATTTAGGGCTGAAGGCTGTTTTAATTCTGATTTAGAAAATTCACACTGAGCTACAAAGCAAGCCATAAACATATTGATAAAGGCAGAATTTGGGAGTTAATCTTACAATGTTACTTTATGGTAATGTTAAAGAGGTCAAAAGAAAAGATATTTCTTAGTAAAGATTTACCTCTCATCTCTACAAATCAAGACCAGATAAAGGAATTTCCTCATTCATCCTTCAAATGTCAACACATGTTTGAAATTGGCCATGGCAAAATGTCCATTTAAAAGAAAATTTTGGAAAATTCCAGAAGATTTGTACTGAGAATTCAAGGGGAGAATTCTCAACCTTACCTATGACTTTCATTTCTGTAACATAGTCTGCAAACACAGTAAGATCTTCCTTGATTAAAGATAATTAACAAACCAAAGTTTCCTAGACCTGCTCACTCCTAAAAAAAAAAAAAAAAAAAATGGGGAATTCAAAGCATCTATTTATTCTACGTTTCCTTACAGAATTTGGATAGCCCTCAAGCCTTGGTTTTACTTCTGAATTTATTTGAACTTTATTTGCTTTATTGTCCTTACTTTCCTTAAGTATCTGTTAAGTAGTTGAAGAGTAATGTAAACAAATTTTAAAAACATCCTAAGGAGCTGATCTTTTTGGGATTGCCATTGTTGAAATTTGATTTACCACTTATAAAAGAAGACAGTGCTTGATTAGATTTCAGACTGTCTGTAATGACTAAAAGAATTCATGCAATATTCATTTTGAAATTATGCTTGAGCTTTTAAAAAAGGTCACAAAATATCATTTAGCAATTTAGAATTAAACTTCAGACCCAAAGTAAGATTTAATCATTTTGGCATAGGATACAAGTCAAAAACTGCTAAATTCCTGCCTGTTGCTCTTTAGCCTCAGAGTGTCCAAGTTCTCAGTCATCTTAATGGTGGTTACCACAAAGTTCTCCCATAGTCTGAAGTCCTGCTCTGCACATTCTGAGCAGCACCCTAGTATTATTGGGGCCCCACATGAATCAGATGAGCTGAGCAGCCCAGTTTGCTTCCACCTATCTGCCCTTTATGGCTCTGGCTGGTGGTGGCTTCACTCAGAAGCGTGTAACCATAAGAGAAATGGTCACAGAGCAACATCAGACAAATGTTGAATGTTAACATCAGTTAACATTCATGAGTAACTTTGATTGGAATGGGTTAAAAACTGTCCTTGAGTGTCTGTGACCTGTGTCAACATTGATGAATCAGAATAAAGGACATGGAGTATGGTTTTCTTAATTTCACACGTTAAGGAAAGTGCCAAGTCTGCTACTAAATTAGATTTAGTTTGCTTTCAGTAGGTACAAAGTTCTCAGAAGAAGGGCAATAGTGGTGTTTTCCCACACTTCCTTTTTGTTAATTTCTTCTCTCCTTCATTTTTGCTTTAACAGCAAGCAGTGCAAGACAGAGCTTTGAAATCATATAAGATGGTTGCTGTTGCCCTGGAGAATCTGGTGTGCACGTGTTCAATTTAGGCACTCAACCTGAGTTACTACAGTTCTGCCCTGAAGAAATCAGCAGCATCTATTTTTTAAATTTACTATCCTTAGGAACAGCTCCTTGGTCAAAATTATGAGAATGATCCTTCATTGATACTTATTCAGGTAACTAGTCAAAAAGATCACAAATAAAATAGTATTTCCCACTATTTTTGATTTTTCAAGATTCCCAGCATCAAGGAACCTTGTCCCTTTGAGAAATAAGGCACAAATTGACCATAAGGTAATAATTTATGGTGAAAATTATTTCTTGGGCTCTTCAATGATACTGTTAGCTCACCTTATAACAGAGCTTTACTTGCTTTCTGAAAGAAATGCTAAACAGTTAAGAATGCAGTAGACTGGGTTTTAAAATTCACTGTTGTTGCTGGAATTTTGAGCTTTCTTGCAAGATCATGCTTAAATATCTTCTGCTTCCTTAAAGCCTCTGTAAAAGCAGAGTATTATTGCTGTGTAGGAGAATTCACTAGCAAACACTGAACAAACAAAAGACCTACCAACTATTTAAAGTTTCAACTGAGGCATGAAGGGGTAAGCTAAGGTTTTACCCTAGAGTATAACAAAATAACATCTTGATTAATGTTGGCCTATGAGCTGTTTGGGTAGCTTATATCCTGTACTATTCAGGCCAGCTACATTCAGACCAGCTCAGCTTTTATCTTGTTCTAACCTTGATCCTGTAACTCCAAAAGCTATTTGTATTCCCTGTGTGATACCATCAGCTGTCCCAGATTCCATGCCATGTCAGCAAAATTAACACAATGTTTTCAGGTCTGCACAGCTCTGGTGTACTCAGTCTCCTGGTCACTTCCATGGATGACATTCACCAGCACAGTGAACTGTTCAATTTAGATAGATTTTGGTTAACTCCACAAGTACATGGCTTCATGGCTGTTAAAGTGTTTTGTCATAGATCTTTACAGCCATCTAGTTTAGTGATTGTATATCCTTGACAGAAAAATCACTGGACACTTACAATTCTCCTCATTCCACATTTTATGGAGGAACAATAATTTGTTTGATATGTGGGATTTTCAACTTCTGGTTAATTTTAGAAAATTTTGATGTAACTGAATGCCTCTGCATTTGAATGCCTGAGTCTTCACTCTTACAAACCCATGCTGTTACTAAAATGGCTTCAATGGAAACCCAGGAGGAATATTTGACAGATATTGATGGTTTCCAATTTTTTTTAAGCTTAGACTGTTCACTTTATGTGCATTTTGATTTGTTTTATTAAGAAGAAAATCCTTAAGAATGGCATAGAATGGATTTTGCAAAGCTGATGGCTTTATTAAAGTGACAACAAAATTAAAATGTTCACTAGGAGGCTGTAATAAAGGAGTAGGCAGAGACCCTCTGCGTCTCCAAACTGAATCAAACCTTGTTCAATAGCACATTATGCCATCAGAATTATAGAGTTATGGAATATTTGAGGTTGGAAAGGATCTCTGGAGATGGTCTAGTCTAACCCACCTGCCCAGAGCAGGATAACTTAAAGCATATTGCCCAACCCCTGTCCAGATGGCTTTTGACCATGTCCAATGGTAAAGATTCCACAACATTGTTGGGCATTCTGCTCCAGCATGATACCACTCTTACAGTAAAAAAGCTTTTTTTCTTATGTCTTTTTATTTTTCCTTATTTTTAAATATTATTCTTATTTGATTTATTATAAAAACAATTCTAACAAAGTTGAAGTAATGATATTGTTTGCCTTTAAAAAAAATCACTGCCTATGAATTATCTTCTCTATCCCCAGGCTTGTAGCTCAGTTTTTACACAGTTCAGAAGACTATGAAATCACAAAAATAACCTTCACCAGTTTGGATAGGAAATTACCTGGTTCCTCTACCGATCAATAAAATTGCAGGGAAAAGGTTTATCCCAGTCTCTCTACCTAATCCTGCACGCTTTTATCAAGAACAGAAACAGAGATACACTCAAAAAATGAGGTTCAAGTGCAAGTGTGCTTAAGAGCAACTATATTTTTTTAATTTCATATCTTTATTTGAAGTAATTTCGAGTCTGATGAGTATTATTTAAACCTATTGCCTATTTTAAGAAGCCTGTTTATTATTAGCAGGTGTGTTCCAGCTTCTCCTCCTCATCAGCAATATGTTGACTTTCTCTTTTCTGCCTTTACTCTGCAAGCAGTAGCATTACCACTTGTAAACTATACATTTACCAAGCACCTACAGGTCTAAAGCCTTAGTTTGAAACTCCGATATATAGGAAAAGCAGAATTTTACAAGTGCTGTGCTTGGTGTAGGTGTATGTCATCCAGTAGAGAACAAAGTTCCTTAGGGTCGTGTACAGGAGTGGCTGAAAGGAAGTGAGCAAGTCTCAAGGCAGCATGTCAGGTTCCCATTTAGAAAGAGATTGACTCCTTTTAAATTGAATTTAGAGTCTGTTTGGAAGCCAGTTAGCTCCTAAATACATACATATCATATATATATACATATATATATATAATACATGTATATACATGCATGCATAAAAACATTCTAGACTTAAATGATTAAATAATAACCTTATTATTTAAGAAAAAGTTGAAATACATTAAGGGAGAACTGAGATACTGTATTAGAGATGGGTATACAGGAAAGCATTTATTAAATTTATGCTCTGGGTGCACATTTCAAATACTGCACCTTCAACTGTGTGAGTATGCTTTCTCCAAATCCAAAAGGTCCACAGCCAAAAGGTGTGTATTTCTTCAAAACATGACAGATGCAAATAAATAAGACAGTGATAAGTTCATCATATCATGGTGAATGTCTTCTCCCCATACAGATGAAGTTATAGTTTGTAGTCTACTTGAAAGTCTTCTGAATACCTGTCAGCAATGGTCTGCTCAGGGAAAAAGGAAGAAGATGAACAGATGGCAGCCTTTAAATTTGTGGATTAAAGATAAACGTAGTGCTAAAAGGGAATTACTATTGTTTAAAATGCAAAGCCTTCTATTTATTCCTCTCTAAATTGAGACTTCGGGCAGTACAATTTCTGACAATCACATTGTTCTTTAAAATGCTCCTTTCTGTAATCTAAAGGTTTTCATTTATATTTTTTACCGTAGCATTATAAATACATTTCAAAAACTATCACACTGATAGAACACATTGTGCTGCATTAAGCATGGATTTCAAATTTCAAGGACTGTCAGAAATAAATGCCTGCCAATATTACTTCCCTTTTCACTAGATCCATCAAAATAAGTCAAATGCATGGGGTTAGCAGGATGTAAACATTCACAGGACTGAAGCCAACAGATCCCTCAATACAGGTTTTTTATGATCTGTGTTGCTAGAGAAAATATTTTAACACATTTGAAATATGAAATATACTATGAAGGGCAGTAAAACTGGTAAAAATAGACTTGGTATGCAATAGCTGTGTATGAGGCTTTTAGATTTTTTTACATCCTAATTCTTCTTGCTTGTATTTTAGGGTAAAATTATGTGTCGTAAAGAAATTAGTACATTTTGAGTAGACAGTGAAGTTTTGCACTTCACAACTTCAAGATAACTTACTAAAATATGACAAAAGTCTTGTGTTTTAATAGTCCACTGGAACAGTGTTTGGGTTTAACCTGTATATCTTCAGGGAATAAGAATGTATGTTTACAAATATGCTAGAGCAGATTTTGTCCAGTCTCTTCTTTTGTGTTTCCGTATAGCTTTATCCTCCAATGGAGTGGGTACTTGACTGAAAACAGGGCCCAAATTAGACTTTAAAGGTTCTTTTGTCATCTATAAGGACAGCAGAACAAAGTCAAATGCTTGAATTTTTTTTTTTTTTTTTTTGGAAGATAAGTAGCAGAACTAGTTATGTTAGCAGGAATGCTGTAAATTGTAGCCTTGAGTTCACTACATAAAATGTAAGACGCCCATTTAAACTCATAGGAAAGGAAACTTCTAAGTCAGAGAATTTTACGTAAATCTTAAAATGTTTTCTGGAACAGTACAATCGGTGATATATTAGATATTTCATATGAAACTAAAACAAGAGCTATTCATTCTGAGGAAGCTGCTGAGGGCTTTAATCTCCAATATAGGCTTCAGAACCAGTGAAAGTGTCTTCTGTCAGCTACCTGCTTTAAAAATACATATGTGTGTGTGTAGACTAGGACACCTCTAACTTACCATCTTTTGTGGTCAAAGTTTGTTTCTTTAAGAGCTTTCCATCCCAGGGAGGTATCAGGCAACCAGCAATTTCCCAGGACGGCCAGAGGGATCAGAAACTTTTCTGCAGCATAAAGTGCACACGGCCATATCTGCCAAAGCTGATTCATTTGGAGAGACTGTCCTTCCTTTTAGCTTAGTTTTAAAGCAATTCAAAAATCTCCCACTGCTGAGATGAAGTATTGGACTCTGTTTTAATAAGGCATTAGGAAATGGCTAACTAATAATACTTTTAATGTGCAGTCACTCATGCTGGTGGTAGGTTGGCAGCCTGCAGTGTCGCACGGTGCTGTGACGTGAGCAGGTGACCTTAGGGGAAGGAGGGAAGGGACGGACCTGGGGAGGCAGGCGCCAGGGAGGTGCTCCAGCAGTCAGGCAGGGATGCTGCGGCTGGGGAGCGCTGGTCCTGTCTCCTCGTCGGTACAAGTTGCACAGATTATCCCAAGCAGCCGCCTGTCAGAGGACAGGGGGATACACATACCTCAAATATTTACGGTGCCTGTACTTCGAGAATGAGACAGTTCGTTCACATCTGTGAACGGGCCACTTTTAAAACATCAAAATAAACCATCTGGCTGCGCAACTGTTTCTAATTACTTCCCTGCCTAGACTGTAAACTTCGGGGTTTGGCACCGGCCTCCTTCCCAGAGCGCTGCCCAAATCCCGCTCCCAGGCAGCTAATCAGAGCCACTGCAGCACGGGGGGAGCAGCGCTGGAGCCGGGCTTGTCCAGCCCGCAGCTCTCCGCGTCCCTGCCGGCTCTGTCCGGCTGTCTGTCCGGCTGTCTGTCCGCCCGTCCGCAGGAGCTCCAGGTGCACCATGCTGGCGCCGGGGCTGCTGGGGCTGCTGCTGCTGCTGCTGCCGCTGCCGGGCCCCGCGCTGCCGGCCGGGCCCGCGGCCCCGCGGTAAGTGCGCCTCGCAGGTCTCGGGGGGAGCGACTGACTTGGAGGTGCCAGGAATGTGGGACCTGGGGTTGCGGAAGGAGCTGTGGAGCAGTTTGTTGGTTTTTCCTCTGCCTGCTTAAAGGTCACACTGAGGGCAGCGCTCTGGGTCACTGGGAACCTCTGTAGGTAGGTGCCTGTGCAGGCTGCAGAGTTATTTGCAACAACGCTTTTGATACCCAAGATGCACACTCTGAAAGCAGTGAAGGGAGAAGAGCTGGCTGGTGATGACTCTTTGCACCCAAACCTCTAAATTCTGCCTGAGTGGAGCAGGCACTTCACCACAGAACCCTGCTTATGCTACACTTTGGCACAGCAAGGTGCACTGCCCTTCACTCTCCATCTTCACCACAGCCAGCACACACTGACTCCTAGCGCCAGCAGCTCCTCTGCTCCAGAGCCTTGCAAAATCTACTATCTGAGAAGGGCAGATTCTATTCATCTACATCTTCAGTATTCCTTAGCATTGGGAAGATCTGGTTTTGGCCTGAGCAGTCCTTTTCTCTTTTTTCGTATGATTCAGCTCCTGATGGGACAAAGTGTGATTTTCCCTGAGTATGTCCTGAAAGTCCTGATCTCCACGTGCTCTGGTGCATGGTACAATTACATAGCAGAGCTGCAAATCTACAGATCTAGAGCTGGATTCTGCTGCCTTTACCGAAACCACAGCCACAAGCTACAGTGTTGCAGGGAAAGCCATGATTACTTTGGTTTCCTTTTCCATTGAAAGCATGGATCATATGTGTCTGACAACCAGAAGGATTAGTTTGGCAAACATATTTTATTAGAATCAACCTTGAGTGTGCTGTATGATATATATTCCTGTTATGCTACCCAGATGTTTGGATGTATATGATGTCTCTAAACTTTTTGAAATAATTAAGATCAAAATGTTTCATGATGGATAATCAAACCATACGTGTCTATGCATATATACCAGATATGCCTGATGGGAAAGTAGATGAGGCCAATGTAGTTTACAAGTAGGTGAAATAGAGTACAAGCATTCTTGTGGATAGCAATGACATTTCTGATGAAAACAAAGAGAATTGGGTAATTTGAGGCAAGTAATAATTTGGAACCATAGCTGAAGAGGTGTTAAGAACAATATTCTGGGTATTGGCTGAAGCCAGTGACAGGAGGGTAGTTTCAAATGAGCCAAGTTCTCATCGGCTCCGAGCTGCAGCCCCTGGTTTTGACCGCAGCTTATTCTGTTTGCTTTCCCCACAGGAGCGGGTTGGGTATTCCTGCCTCCTGCCGGCTGTCCCGGGCTGAGTCGGAGCTCCGGTGCCGCGTCCCGGGGGGGAAGCTGTGCAGTGGCAGAGGCAGGTGTGAGTGTGGAGTCTGCATCTGCCAAGTGACCGAGTCTGGCAAATACTACGGTCCACTCTGCGAGTGCCACGATTGGGTGTGCGAGACCTACGACGGGAAAATCTGCACAGGTAAGGAAGCCCTGATGATGACCGAAGCTTAGAAAATCAGGAGTATATATTAAAACCAGGAACACAGCACACTGATACAGTACAGACATGATTACATATGGGCCCCTGAAACACGACTCTAAACGGAATTGTGGGCACATCCAAGGATTTTGCCAGCTTAAGGGGTACAAGTTACAGGCACTGTGTCTGCCATAAAATGGGACTTAGCCTAGAGCAAGATTCATCTGCATCAGGGGCAAAAGCAGAAGTTGCTTTGGGTTGGAGGCTCTGCAAACTGGTTTTAAATCTAATACGGTATGCAATATTGCTCACATTATTATATATGTCTTCGTTTGAATTGCTTGCCTAATGATAGCTTGTGGTATCTACCCTGGCTTTAAACTATCTCCAAACAATCAAATTTATCCTGTGATTATTATTTTTTTCTTCTCCTGCTGTAAGATGTACCACACTTATATTTACAATATAAACATGAAAACTCTGTTTTTCTCAAAGTGATTATACTTTCCAAATAAAGAGTTAAAACAATGTAATCGTATTGTGGTTTCAGGGATTTCCCTACTGACACTGTATTCTTTAATAACATACATTTCTGGGACAAAATTTAGTCCCTGCCAGTTGTTGGAACATGTTGCTTGGTTTACATCTAAACATTATCACTCTTTCATCTTCCCAGCTGTCTTTACTTAAGTTTCTGGGTTATTCCAGTCAGATTTTCATCTTCTCTCTTTTTTTTTTTTTTTTTTTTTTTTTTTTTTTTTTTTTTTTTTTTTTTTTTATTTTAAAGCAGCTTAGAATAGGATTTTAGAAAAAAACAGGGAGAAGAAATGCCATCACATTCCTAAGGGGATTCAGCCTGGAGCTTGATGAAAGGGGCCAGAAGGGTACTTCATTTCTAGTATCCCCGTTTCGACAGCTTTACCATATTCACAGAAACGTGTCATCTTTTTAGGCCAAAACCTGCAATTAGGTCAATGGGAATGTTACAGAAATTCTTCTAGTAAGAGGACAAGACAAATGCATTCCAGTATTTGGTTTGGCAAATTTTGTAGGAAAAAAGACCAAACTTATTTTAGCAACAATTTATCCAGGAAGTCCAGTAATAACATGAAAGGACCAAGAATAGGATTATGAGAAAAAGATTTATATTTGGCACCAATGAATTTAAAGTTCTGTAGAGAAACTGATTTGTAAACTCTGCAGTTAGCAGTGTTAAATCCCCCTGCATAAGAAATATCATAGCATTTCAGTGCTTTGCTGTCCCAAACATGAATTTTTTGATTGGTAGTGTGATTTCAAAGTGCTTACTGTTGTTGCTGGGTTAATTGCATAAGGGGAGACTGAAAGCTCCTTCAATTTTAATATTCAGCTATAAATTCCACCATTGTGTTCCTGTTAATATCATGAACAGTGGCTGCAAGTTTTGTCAGGACTTCAGTAGTAAAATGTGCTGACAGAATAAACAGAGTCAACAGTATTTAGCTTTTGGGTAGCACTTCATGCAGCAGTTCAAAAATGTGAATGCTAAGTGATTAAATGTTTTTTAAAACAATTTTCTGTACTTGTCACTTTGTCACTCCTAGCTGGGGTATTGAAGCCATGTTACCACATTACCACTGAGATGTGAAATAATTTGAATTCTCTCTTCTGGAAAAAAAATAAGTACTAAAAAAATCAGTACAAAGTCCTAAGGAGGGAAGCAACTGTGAAGGGGGAAGGAGTTTTGCTTGCTTTGTTTGGGCTTTTCAACAGTTGTGCTAAAAATCCAGCTGACTTTGTTGCAGGCCAGGGTTGCCCAGCACTGCAGGAGAGCAGCCCCAGATAACTCTTTTGGAGCTAGGATCCAGTTGGTGAAACACCTCCTTTCATGCTGTGCTTGTTGCTGTCTTCATTTTTCCCCCGTGGTTTTAGTGACTGAAATTGTATATGCAAGGAAGGGAACATAGAAAAGCAGGTCAGATCTGGGATAACTGGCAGGACATTATGTTGTATGAATAATATTTTCATCTACCCAACTATTTGCTGAACTGCATCCAGTGATTTTCTTAATGTTACATCACCAGGCAGATTTCCAATGTATGATATATTTCCCTTTCTTTTCACTTTTGCAGCATTTTTTGACTTAATGATGAAGTTGTGTTTCCTCTGAGTGAATAGTCATAATGTCTTGCTGCAGTGCTATTTCTGGTTTCTGCTTTAATTTTCTTTTTCATGTTTTTATTTTGACGTTTGCTGTCTGTTTTAATTGTGGGTCTCTTCTGATATAGGCAGCAACAGTAACTGCTGACTGGTACCACTGGAGAACTTCTAGACACTCTTTCAATATCCCTCTAGAAAGCCATGGTATTTGAGGCTAATGCTATTTAAAACAAGCTACTTTTCAAGCTGCCAGAGTGATTCCTTTTTCAAGTGACTGATGTCTCATCACCAGTGATGTTCATATTCAGAAATGGACAGGCAGAGTTGTTTGAGTCACAAATGCCAAAGATAGCTGTGTTTCCCTGCCAGTCAAGTCAGACATACTTCCTCTGCCCTTGCCTGTCACAAGCTAAACAAAAGATCTAGTTGTTTAATGTGCAGCTCATTATCTTAAAGACACTTTCTGTATCAGATCCGCTTTCTGGACCAGTTGTTGAACAATTATATTCTGGAGACAGAGGGCCTGAAGGTAAAGAAAATGTCAGATGTCCATCTGATTGATTTCCCTTTTCTCGTAAACCTTTTATAAAAATGGGAAAGAGATTATGCCATGAGTAATAAAGAAGAGCAGATTTAAATATTTCTGTTCTTTTATTTTTCCTTGAGACTTCTTTTCTGTATTTCTCTTCCATTATGTTTCCAGGTGCTTTAGAGGGAGTTCCAATAGTTTTCTTGCCTTTTATCCCCTGGGATTGATAAAGTAACAGGTGATCTCTGATGGAGTCAGAAACAAAGAAGAGAGAAACCAAGTACTGTGGTCTGAGTCACTGAATCTCCTGTCCTCCTCTGTGGCCTTTTTATTTGCTAAATGTATCGTGGGGTGAAGTGGAAATCGAGTAGACACTGTCCTCTCATTCTCTTTGCAATGTTAGGGACATCTTTATTTTATCTTTTGTTGCTGATCTTCAAAGACATGAGCTAAGAGGAGGAAGACTGAATAAAAAACAATCAAATCCCCAAAGGATACATGCTTCATTCAGAGCAGACAATATACTTGTTGCTGTTTATTTGCAGATAGTAGTTCTGACCTCAGACAGTTGCATATTGCCTCAGGCTTTCTTAGCATAAGTGGAGCCCATACTGTGTGCCAGGGAAAGTGGAATACAGGACTAATTCCTGTCACATCACTGCTTCATACCTATTTCTCTGTGGGGTTTTTGCAGTATAGTGGAAAATCAATTTTACTGAATTTTTGTGGGGTTTTTGTTTGCTTATTTGTTTGTATTTCTGTTTGGTTTGGGATTTTTTTGTTTGATTGGTTTGGTTTTTCAATTTAATCTTTTTTACTGTGTCTGTGGTTAATGAAGATAGAAAAACAAAACTAAACATAGACTTCCTTGGCCAACTGAAGTGGGAACACTTTAGATGTTCTTAGAGAAGGGACCACAAGAACTGCCAGCTGGGACATGTGACAGTATGATTGCACTGCTTGTAGTTGGTGAGATCAAAAGACGAATACAATTTGGTGATGACATAGACAGCAACATATGAAGAAGGTTTGTCTTTGCTCAGAACTGTATTTGTTGTCTTTGTTTTTCCATAGTTATTTGGATTTTATAAACCGTTTTTCTTACTAACTGAAGTACCTTTTACATCTGCTGAAAAATGGTGGCACAGTGTGATTTTCCATAAGCAGTTGCTGTGGAACTTGCTGCTTTTCAGGCCAATGAAAGATTTTTCTGTTTCTTTCTCCAAAGCTGTGGTTGCTGTGGGTGCTGTACCTATTTTAAGATGAGTTCAGCAATATAATGCCAGTGTTAGTCGTAGGTTTTCGCAGCCAGAGGTGTTATGATACCTAACATGAAGGTCAAGAGGATAAAAGTGCCATTATTTTCTGACCTGTAAGGTTTTAAATTATGTGGAGAACACAGCTGAAAAATTAAATTGACAAGGATTAGATGTAGAAATAACAAGATAAATCCGAATTAAAGTGTTAATGTAATATGTATGCGTGCGTGGGAGTTTATTGGATGTATGGTACTATATATGAGTTTGAGAGAGTTAGGAATTTGAAGATGGAATTAGGAGGACATGTTGGGCTGAGGACTGCTCTTTGCACAGAAGCTGAGTAGTGTCTTTAGGCAGAGCTATCAAAGTTGTGTTGGAAAGGCTCTCACAACTGTGCTTTTGTATTCACACTGAAGGGAGGTCTGACACCCTGATTGTTCATTGAGCAGGATTTCTTGCTAGAAGTGTGAAGAAAAGTCAGCCTGTGACCTGCATTGATTGCCATTTGATCCAAAGGGAAATTCAAAGCCCTGGATTTTGAGAACAGGCTTTTCTCTGTCAGAGGCCATGTTTGCAAAGATTCAGCTGTGGTGCATGTGGCCACTGGAGACAGAGCCTCCTTAAAAGACCAAGTTAAAAACAGTGCAGGAGGCTACTGATGAAAATGGAGATTGCAGTTCTGCTCTGACCTAGTTTGCTTTAGTCCGGACTTCAGAACTTGGCATTTTGTGACATTTCCTCCCAGAGCAGGGGTGTGTAGGTGTGATAATAGCATCCATATTCATCTCAAAACAGGTTCCTCAGGTTCTAGTAGAAGTGAAATCGTGATAGCATAGACCTCATTGCAGGTTCATTGCCTTGCTAAGTGCTTGAGGTCCCAGCAGACAAAGAAAGCACAAGCCAAAGCCTGTATTCTTCTCAAATTTGTACAGTTGGTACCTGACCTAGGTGAAATCAAGCAGCCTTTGGTACATCGACAATTGCTGTAGTGTGTGGGTTCTTAGCAGTGGCGAGGCAGGAGGAAGCTTAGACACAAAAACTGCAGGGGAGATTAATGGAAGGGAATAATTTTAAAAATAACTTATTAAATGATATGTACCTAGTTGCTGAGCCCTCATTTTGAGCACCATTATGTGTAGATGCTACTGATGGAAAACAGGTGTTACTTTAAAAAATAAAAGTGAGTGTGTTGGGCACATGGAAGTGAAAGGCTTTTACAGCACCTAGCAGCGCTGGGAGATAGCCCCTCAGGCTGGCACTAACAGCAAAACAAGGTGGGGAGCAACATCTCCTTCACCTTTTGTTCTTGTGTAGTCTGGGGTGACATGCTTATCCATTGCAGAGAGAAAAAAATCCCCTTTGTGCAAGGTTCGTCAATGCAAATAAGTGTTCTGAAATGTGTTTCAATTTTTATGCTCCTCACAGGCTAATAATGAACTGAAGTATATTTTTTTTTATTTGAAAGAATGCTCTTTATGAAAAAATTACTTACACAGACTGTGTCCTCCTATTAACGTTAGCATCTCAGTACCACTATTATGAAAAAGATATGGTGAATAGAAAGCAGATGGTGTATTTAATTTACAGAAGTGTTTATTAATTATTTTACCTGCTTTACCAGTGGATAGGTTTCAGTATGTGTTCTTATGACAGTCTTTTTTGGACAAACTGACTGTCTTGGTATAATTTTCTATGCTTATTAAAAGTTTTATTGTTGGTAGCTGGTCCTGTCAAGGAATTCAAACAATCATCACTTATGGCACTGTACTGTAGACCTTTCAGTGTTAGTGTTCCCAAGTAGTGTGTCTTGAAAAAGAACATGCCACTGATTACAAAAGTTCCCACAAGCTTTTCTGAGAGGAGAGGACACATTGCTGGTGCTGTCCAGGAAAATGGGCAATTTTTGCTTAAAAAGTACTGGAGTTTGACTTTGGCCATGCAAAGAAGGATCCCATAGTATATATGTGGTACCAGAACTTATCAGTGTTTACCTGGAGGGTGTGGTGGTCGAGGCCATGCTATGATGTGGTTATGGTGTACCACAGTTCTATTGCTGGGTTCAAATTTCCTTTGGAGATGGAAGGACTGTGAAGGGAAAAAAAACCCTGTTCTTCTTTCAAACACTATTTTTAAAGGTTATTTTAAAGCTTCATTTCTTAGCGATGGAGGGAGTAATTTTTGTAGATAGGCGTTTGTGTACATTTTGTACATTAAGGGTGGGCTGGAACACTAACTTGACCAGTTGCATAACCATATTCTTGTATGTAGAAGAATAAAGATTCAAGAGACTTTGACTGGAATTGCACCTGTCTCCTTTCTTGAAAGAGCTGCTTTGCCCTTCTGCCTGAGTAGCATCAGTGATATAATCTGGGACACTCAATGACCTAAAGAGTGGCAGTCAGAGCTTTTGGAGTCATATTTGGGTCATTTTTATGGGAAAGGTCACTGGGAGTGCCAGCTCTGACACTGTCAGCAGTGAGCTGAGTATGAACTTTGTGATTTGGAAAACATCACAGCTGAATGCTGTTGCCTTGGCAGCTCCATGCAGCAGCAGATGTTCTAACTAGAGCACCTGGTCACGGTGTTTTGTCCCTGGGGGCAATTCTGAGCTGGGGAGATTGTGAGTGGGCTGGGGGAGAATCCTCCTGTGCCCCAAAGAGACTGCCAAAGTCTACCTTTCTCAGGCATACTTTTTCCAGTTGTCTGCCTCCAGCAGTCTTTTCAACCAGGTGGTGTCTGTCATTTTAAATATTAGGGATGTTAGCTTTTATGATCCACAGTTAGAGGCTACTGAATGTAAAAATAGCTAATTTAAGTATTTTTCCTGTTTTGCATATAATTTCCTAGTTAATTAAAAGGCTATATTAAAGTTATTTAAATCTTGAAGCTGTGTGGTTGACAGCTAAAAAATGCTAAATCTATCTACCTTTATTGAAGAGTCCTGTGTCTTTGCACTATTAAGCATCTTTTAATTTTATGTTCATTATAGTTTTTTCCAGTGAACTTATGCAGCAACAACAGGAGGAAGATGGTTACTTCCCAGTATTTGAAATGATTTAGTTTACAAACTTGGTAGCATGTTTAAAGAAAGATAAAATGTTAATCATTTACCTTAGTCCATTCATTTGCCTGAAATGTTAGGAACACACATGGCAAGCAGTTTGGTAATACAGCAGTGTCAGGTAACAGAGGTTTCTTGGCACCCCATTTCCTTACTCCAAGTGTTTTAAACAATATTATGCAGAAAGTAAGTGGATAATTGCAAAACTCAACGGTACAAACTCATTGAGTCTCAGAAGCCAAAAGCCCCTCTTCTTCAGAAAACAATGTTCCTCTCCACTTCCTGAAACATCCAGACTCATTTCTGGCCTATCCTTACCCCTTTGGAAATTACTGGATACAAGTAGTGTTTGAATATCATATGAATGTCTTTTTAGCAGATGAAGATACGGGCATTTTTAAAGAGATGAATGGTATTCTGTGAACAAGAGCTAAATTTACATGATACAAACCATTTCTATGTCTGTATCTCCTGTGAGTAATGTGGTTCTTCCCAGAAATGCAAGCCCCACTTCAGATGGGGGGAACATGGCTGGTATACGGAACTGAACTGTGATGGTCACAGCAGCCAGCTCTCATATCCACCTTTCTTTGCAGTTCTTGAAACAAATTACTAGAAGGTATGTGTTTTTCTTCTGACATTGAAGAGAAGGGAAGTTGAGGATATACCTCCTGATCATCTGAGGCTGATAATGAGACTCAGAAGAGAACCCAAGTATCTGAGTCCTTCTTAGGTACTCTCAAACCACCAAGTTCCTATGAGGTGTGAGAATAAAATTTGTTGGTATTGAAACTATCTGTTAAGGTTGTGGCAAAACCACATTTTATATTTTGTGTTTTGGTCCTAAAAATACTATTTCCTACAAAAAAAAAAAAATAGTCATGTATTCTTTTTCCTAAGAACTACCTGTGCATTAGGTGTTCAATAATTGTTGATTTCTATGTGTATTATCCAAGTGAGAGCAACTTGGTTTTATGGAAACACTCAGTGTGTTTCCAGCTTAAAAGTCTTCCACATATAAATAGGGAAGTGAATTTGTAGTGGGTCAATCCCACAGAGAACTCTAAGCGCAGTGACATGACTGGTGGGTTGTGTTCCAGAGCACGGTCCTCAAGAGTGGTTTGTAAAGTCATGCTTTGAAGGATTACTGGAGAAGTTCAGACCTCTTGCTTTAGAGGAACGGGAAAGAACTGAAATGAAGGAGGACAACCACTTTCATCTCATGAGCATACTTGCAGAAGGACCAAATCGTGCTGGATGGTGGTGATGCCATGACAAAAAGTTGTATAAGAACATATTGCATGGTGGTTCTCCTGAATGCTTTTGCAGAACTGTGCCTTTTAATCACTACACACTTTACATGAAAACAACACTTATGCTGTCTTGCGGAACATACATCACTTTTACCCTAATCATCTTGATGGATTCAGTCCTTCCTCAAACACTTTTTAAACTGGAAAGAATAGTGGCAGTGAATAAATTGCACATCTATATTCTAATATGACTAGAAGTAAGGCTGAGACCTTCAGTTACAGATCATAGAAGTATTACAAATTTATTTAGGGTTTTTTTTGTTGTTGTTTGTTTGGTTGGTTTGGGTTTTTTTGTTTGTTTGGGTTTTTTTGTTTGGTTTTTTTTCTGGTGCCCTTGTGGTCAGGTAAATTCGGTGGAAAGCAGATAACCAGTAAGAAATATATTTAAAGTCAGGAAATGGTCTTGAAGCACTTAATTGAAGTACTGTTCTTGCACTGGTACTTCTAATGACTGTCTTTTGAAATAATTTTGTTTCATTCTTGCTTCTGTTTCAAGCCACAGCTAGTCCTCATCAAAGACAAAGCAGGTATAATGAAGCATAACTCACGGGCTGTGCTTAGGAAGAGATCAAGGTTCCAGCTACCACTGAAGGAAAATTGCCCATCACCTACATCCAGTTTCTCTGGGTGGGAATGGAGAATGTAGGAGCTATTACAGTGGGTACAAATACTTTCCATTTGTGTGAGTTTGCCTGCAGTTGGCATTTGTGGAAATACTTTTGTCCAGCAAACCCAGATACAGTGAACTTCTTTCTCTTTCTAGAACATGCTTGTTTCTCATTCACAGGGCTTTAGGGCATCATCCTACAGTGAGAAGTACTGGAACATTTCTTACTGCCTTTTTTTTTTCTCCCAAGGCCTCTTAATTAATTGAAGCATAGCAGAGAAATGATAGAGCATATCATTGGCATTGGTAATAAACAGAGAGACTTAAATGTGGCATAGATTTGTGTGTCACAATAAAAAATAATTGTCTCTTCAAGATTTATAATGATTAACTTCCTACAAACTTTGTGTACATGATACAGAAATACAACATTTGAGATGGGATTAGCAAAATTACCAAATCCCAGTCATGTACTTTGTTAGATTTAGGAATGGATCCTGTCACTCATCTCTACTCTCTCTTCAGGTTTAAAATATGTTTTAATAAAAGCAGATGGTGTGGCTGCTTTTTTTTTTTTTTTTTTTTTTCTTCAAAGCTAAACAGAGGCCAATGTTTTCTGCTGACAGAAGTCTAATGAAATCTATAAAGTTATGCCAACAGAGAATTGGTCTCACAGCAATTCTGGCCCTTGTTTCACCAAAATTTCTAGGTAATAGCAGACGAAATTACAACAGCAAAATATAGACCCTGTCATTTACCAGCAAGTGGTAATGGTGAAACAATAATAACAACAATGACATCTCCAAACTGTTGAATGCTTTGAATCTTGACAACATTTTACTTTAGTTTCTGGGGTTTTTTTTCTTCTATGTATTGTGCTACTTTAAAGAGTTATATATTACTTAGTGGTAGTTTGACAGGACATTGACCAGAATAATTTTTCTCCAGAGTGTCAGAGTTCAATTTAGCAGGAATGAGAGTTGGTGAGAAAACATTCTGATAAATGAAAACCCATCTTTCAAAGATTTAGACTCAGTAGTATAAATGAAAGAATTGTTTACACTGAGAGATCTAGCCCAAGTTTTATTAAATGGTCAGTTGGTTTGGAAAATCGTAATAAAATTTTGTAATTGAATGAGCAGGGTAAGTCTCGCCCCATCTCCTCTCACCTTCCTAAAGAATTTGGATATGACTTTTTGTAAATGAGGAAATTCCATTCTAAATGTGTCAACTGCTTTAAATGTATGTCTGGTACACTTGCATACAGGTTAGAAAAGGTTTTATTCACAGATATTGTCCAGAAAATATGACATGATTTCTCTGTAGGTGGTTTCAAAAGGTCATGAGAATTTCTGAATGAAGTTCTTGCTGGATAATATCTTGAAGGATAATATTTAAATAGTACAGTGACCACAGACTTCCTTTTATTTCATGGGTGCCTACCAAAGGAACTAAGAAGTTTTTAAAATAATCTTACTCTGTCTGGAAAAATCATGTATCAAGCTCTTTCAAAATAAGATCATAATTCCTCTGGCCTTTCATGCCCTTCCAGTTCTCTGTATTTTTGCATTTCAGGTGTTGTCTTGGCTTTTCCTCCATCTCTTTCTGCATGAGCCGTGGTTGCCACCCTGACTCTCAACGTTTTGGTTATATCCAATTGCCAATTTTTCTAATTCCATTCCCTCCTGACAGGGTCTTTTCTGCTTTTCGGGTGGTCTCTATCTGGCTCAGTTCCTTGGCACTGCTCCTCACAGTTGTCCTAATCCGTTCCTTTGGCTCATCAAAGAACAGTTGTTTCCATGAGGAGCTGGCTGCAAGTCAGATCCACCTCATCTCTCTTTACACTTCCTGGTGGCTCCATGTCCAACCAATAACCTCTGGTCTTGTGTCCCAAGAATCTTAAAGATCTTAAAGAGGAGCTGAACTGCCTTGGGTATTCACAGACTTTGTAAAAATTAACCACAATTGTGTGTAATCAAACACACAACAATGTTTCTTAGCTCATGCTTTATCCATGCAGGTGTATTTCAGTTGTAGGGGAGCTTGTTAGGATATGAATCTAAACCACAGAAAATTTAAAATAGGAATAAATCAAGTGTACACTCCTGTATCATCATTTCTACTTGCTTCCCTCCTTTCTCCTCCCTAAGAGAGGTGGCAGAGAACACTGAAATTTTGCAGTTTGTTTTAGTTTCTCCAAACAATCTGTTCATTGTGCTTCTTTTTCCCAAGAGATGGAATGGTTTTGACCATAATAAAAAGCTTGTCTTAGAGAGACTGTGGAATCTCTGTGGTTTAAGAACAGGTTGGAGACAATTCAGGAAGGATCAACACACCCTTGTTTGTGAGTCCAGACAAAGAAGTGGGCCAGATGATCTCTTCCAGAAGTCTCTTTGAGGCTGATTTTATTTGATGCTGCTGTGAAACCATTTCTGGGTTTGATGCTCTGCCTTAGTGAGGAGGACCTGTGGTAGTATAAACATAGTTTTTATCATGATAATATGTTCCTAAATTTAATAATTTATTGAAATTGATGAATAACTATTGATTTTAATCTCTTAATACCAAGAACTTTAATTTTCTGCAGTGTTTATAATACTTTATAAAATGTGTGTTTTTAAGTGACCACATTTTTAAATGACCACTATGGAGTAGGAATGATGCTGAGAACAAGCTTGCTTGTTTTAAAGTTTAGATGTCTTTTCAGTTGAAAGGCATAAATTACTGTTTCTAGATACAAGTGGTGGATGGACTTCCATAACAGGCTCAGAGCCATGGAAAACATATTTTTTCCAATCCTTGCAATTTGATGGAAAAATTGCAAAGCATTGAACAGAAATGTTTATATTTTTTAATTTGCTTCATTTTAACAAATGGATTCTTAGTCAACTACTGACCTTACGGAGTTATGGCAAAATGAAGAAAACACAAAGAGAAAGTGAATGGTTGCCCTGCAGTTTGACATAGACCAGTATATAGACCATGTTAAAAATTATTTTCTAGAAGCTCTTAATTAGTTAATAACATAATTCCTACTTAGACAGGAGCCACATCTGTTCTGCATTTTTCACTGGAAGCAAATAGGTAAAAATGTTTTGTTGGATAATGAAACAGAGGAAGCAAGTAGTAGTATATTGCCATTTTTTTAACTGCTGCCATTATAATGTGTGTTCCCTATATTGTCTCAGTGCAAAATTATACCTTCTAGAAAGTTAATTCTTGGACAGCAATGAACTGAGCGCTGTATTGATAGCTGAAAACATTACTTAGATTTATGACAAGTCAAAAGATGTTGCTGTTGTTGGGGGACAACACTTCCATTCTGTCAACCTGATTCCTTTCATATCACTGGTTTTTGGGAAATTGCCCCAACTATTCCCTTCTTCGGCTACATCACCCATGTATACACAGGATAATTTTATACATACAGCATGCAGCACAGGTCTGGATGAATATTTCTTCTTCCATCTTTCATTCCCTTATCTTCCTGCATTCCCTAGGCATATGATATTCATCACACTTGTACACATTTGCAGGGAGGAAATGGGGAATTCCGCCCACAGAAAGGTTCTCCAGTCTTGTAATTTCTCCTGTATCCAATGAACATGAAAACCTTACTGCCTAACTTCTTCTTTCTCCCAGTGTTCGCCACATCCCTTTGGACAAGCCCTTCCTGGAGCTGTGTTTTGGCCTGGCTGATACCATGTCATTCAATGTTGCCCCTGAGAAGGAATGAAATCAGAAAGTGCTGAAGGGAAGCATCTGCATTTCTGGGCTGTCTATCCTTTGTGGGGCTTAAAGTCTTTTATTAGGTTAACCTCAGAAGTAAAGCAGTACTTTTAGTGGGTGATGCTACTCCCTCTGTGCTATGTGACAGAATTGTCACCTCACCAGTGTAGCGTAGTGACGGAAGCTGATGTTGAGGAGTCCAATTGTCTTCACATAATGCACATTTCCACTGTACCCTCTTGATCTGTCTTTTCTCCCCGTGTGAGTCACGTAAGTGGTTTTAAATGTCTTTCAGTGAGTCATATAGTTTTGCTAATTTCGTCCCTACTTTAATGTCACTATATAAAGAGTGACTTTCTTACCTAAAAGCTAAAATTTCATTTGGTCATCTACTTGACACCTTTATAATAAATACTTGCTTTCCTTAGGCAAACTTTTAGGGGTTTTTTTGGTTTGTTTTGGGGTTTTTTTGGTGTTTTTTTTGTTTTTTTTTTTTTTTTGTGGTCCTAGCAGTGTCAAAACCTCAAGCACTTGTTTCTATTCTGAACTATCAGCTTGAATTTTTAAATCCTTTCTCAAAACCGGATCAGACTGAGCATTACATTGGCTACATACCTCCTAACACCTTCTGGCAAGCATCAGTAGCCAAGAGTTCCACTCTGCGGTGTCTAACTGCTTGGCTGAAAAGGAATCAAAATGCACGTAGAAAATTTAATGTGGTGAAAGTGAGAAGAAAAGGATCAAAGCCTGGAAACAAATGTAAAATCTTCATATACAAGTGGCAGCTGGGATGTATGAAACCTCATGCAGTACAAAGTGTTCCTCAGAAAAGGAAAATGTGAGTCTGTTATAGCAGCAACAGTCTTTAACAGTAACTTAATTTTGTGATGGTAACATTCACAAAATTCCTAACTCAGTGGTTTTGTTCTGCCTGCAAATGGAGGAGACAAATGCCTGAAGACACTGTGCATGTGGTATAGAAAAGAGAGACTAAACTGACAGATGCCAAAAATCAATAAGGAAACACTAATGCCTTTCTAGGCAAATAGCTAGACAGGGAAATCCTATTTTAGACACTTGGATAAGCAAGATTTATTTCTAGAAGAAATCTGAGAGAGAGCCAAAAAAGATGATTTGTTTGACTGCTGTGTTGAAACATATTGTATTGGCATTATATGTTATGACATTAAAATAAAATGAGCAAGGAAATAAGCATAGTTCAATATATTCATTCCTTCCCTCCAGTACTGGATTCTTCCAAAGTAGTGCTTTAATAATAAAAGCATTTTCATACTCCTTATGTAATAGAAATGCAATTCAAATTAATTTTTTTTTCATTCCCCACCCAAAATACTGGTATGTGTCGAATAAGCATTTAAAAGTCATACTTGCACCATAGCTTTTGAAACTTACAAGTTTAAAAACTAAACCAGATGCAGTCTGAATGGGGTGGAGTGACTTGGTGAGCAGAGCATCACCATCTGAAAACTAAGAGTCTTCTGGTTTCTATAGAGACCAATCTGTGAAGTCAGACCTCAATGATTTTTTTGTTGTTTTGAGATGTAAACCTTAAAAACAAAGATTCCTTGATTTGTAAATGGAATATAAGCATCTTTAATGCCTGTAAGGGCCATCTGTTCTGCTGTTCTTGCATGGAGTTTTTCTGTTGCTGCAGTGTTTATGTTGACCGAGCATACACTTTGACATACCTGGCTTTCAAATAGTTCCAGAGGCAATACACCAAGATTAGTCCTGTCAGGAGCTACTTGGTCTGCAAATGCATCTTGAAACCACTTGGTTTTTTCTTTTCAAGATGTTGTTCTAGTGAAGTGTAGAGATTTCAGTCAATCTTTTCTGGTAATTTCCAAACACACAATAGTGGGATGTGCTACAGAAGGCGCTCTGAAGAGAGTGTATTGTGTACCATTTATATCAGTACAACTCTTGAATTGTGTGTTTTCTCCCAAATGTATTTTCCACCTGTGTTTTAGAATGACTGAGAAATTTGATCACCTCTGCTGTTTGGCAAATACTGTAAGAATGTTCTCTGATTTACAAATCCTGGGGAATGAAAAGTGATGCAGAGCTGTACAGTCTGCTGAATAGGTTTGTGAGCCTGTAAACATTTTAAGCTAGTATTGCCATGAAATTTCAAGACATATTTTTCGGTTCCTGAGTAATGAGAATTGGTCCTCAGAATATCATAAACAATTGTGCAGTTGGTGGATGAGCAGGGAATTGACAGAAACACTGATATTGGAACAAATTGTATGAGAGGATGCCTAGAGGCAACTGTTCATCCTACAGGATGATCAGGAGGATTTCATCAGAGGATGAAAGAGAAGATTTCATCATAGAGGATGAAATGAAGAGGAAGTAGATAGGAATCAATACAGCTGTTAATACCTAATAAAAACAGCAGTAATTTTGCTTCATTGCTCTGTCTGCTTGCAAACCTTCAGTTACTTTCCCTGCAGTGTTTATGGTGGTCACAGTAAAATTAGCACATGCAAAATTGAATTAGATGCAAGTAGCAAAGGGTACATTAATATTTATTTTTCAGACAGCAGAAATGACAGAGTTAGGAAAATGAAATTTCCACAATGTTACTGTGAGCTGTGCTGAGATGGAATTTTCAGGCTCTTTTTCTCACTGCTGTTGAGAGTAGCTGTATTTGTGTCATGATTTTGATTGTGTCACACACTCAGCATTTTGGGCAAACTAAACTTCACGAGCTAAAGAAGAATTTTGGTGCTCCTTTCTGAAATTCAGATGTATACATTCAGTTTTACTCCTCACCAGGAATTTATCACATCAGAATTAATCAGTTGGAGTTTTCTTAGTTCTGTTTTTGTTGGGGTTTTTTGTTTGTTTGTTTGTTTTTGCTTTTGTGTAAAATGCTGGTTTAGATGATCAAGCAGAAATATTGGCAGGAGAAAAATGGAAAAACATATACGTTTGTCAGAAACCCCTCTGAGGCAAATCCCTTTTCCTACGTACCTTTTATTATAAATATACAATAATATATTTTTGAAGCACAAAGTAAGACTTGTCTAGAGATCTTTTTTTTAACCGTCTTTTTAAGCAGCATTAGATAAATGTTGAAAACAGAAAGAGTGGTCTGGTTCATAGCCAGTTTACCAGAATAGGATCAGAGAATGATTTAAGAAGAGACTTGTGGAAATTGGCCAGTCCAGCCTCCTTCTGAAGGAGGGCTGTCTTCAGAGTTGCTCAGGGCTGTCATACACATGTAGTCAAAGTATGTCTGTGTGACACAACGAAAAAATCAGAACAGATTAACTTATGTTGAAATAATGCTTGATTATCTGACTCATTTTACAAAAAATTAGGAACAGTTAAAAATAATTTTTGACGTGAGGAGAGGTGGCTTATGAAATTAAACTGATTTATTTTGCCATTTTTAAAATGAAAAGTGTAACAATTTTATTCTGGGAGGTTTTGGTGGGTTTTTTTAATAAAGATCTCTGGTTTGTGTCAGGATAAAAGCAAACAAAAAAGAGTAAAAACTATTGTGCATTGTCTTTTAAGGAAAATCCGTTAATTAAGGTAGTTCTGCCTACCTCGTTAGCACAAAATCAGTCCATCTGCCCCAGGTTACTTTGTGTTTCTCATATTTCTTTAGCCTCTCAAGCCACTGGGAGACTTGGCTTTTGCTGTTGCATATATTCTAACTGGTTGCAGTGAATGTTCCCAGGTTTCTCTGTGGAGTGTGTGATGCACTGTTGGGTGTTTCCTGTTGGAAGACGAGTGGTAGATGTCACATGGCACGTGACAGAAAGCAGAGAGTTAAACTTCCTTATGAGTGCTAAGCAGTTTTGGAGTTTGAAGATTTTAAGAGTTCCTAAGTTGAAAATACACTGAAGGAATGAACATGAAAATTTCATCATTCAAATGAAAAAAAAAATCCAACAAGAAAATTTGGGTTTGTTGCTTGTGTCCAAATATGTCCCTGTTGATGCAAGATGAAGTCATAAAACTACTCTCTGTGTCTCAACTGTTGGGCCAAGTAAGATCATGCCTTTGTGAAACTGGTTTGTCACTGGTCACAAATGACTTAGTGACTCCAAGATTCACAGTTTCTGGGAGCTTTAGTCAAAGCACTTGATTACAGCCTAGCAAAGGCAGCTGCTTTCCCACTGCTTAAAACATAGTTAAGAATTGGAAGGTCTTGTTGCCCCGGCCCAATTTGACTGTGGAATAGGTTTAGTTAACCCTGTGTCTCATCCTTCCTTTTATAAATGGGACATAAATACTATCCTTCCATAATAAAAGCTATTTTGCATGGTGGTTGAAGACTTCCACAGAACTGTTTCATGTTAAAAAAAATGCTCAATCTGGTTTTGTCTGTTAAGCCTGATTTCAAGAATAAATCTGCCAGGAAAAAAAGTTAAATAAAAAAACCACCTAGGTGACCCTTTGCTCTATTCATCCATCAGCAGGGAAGTAAACAGTTTGTCTATGATTGCCTGTCTCACTTATCTATTACAGTCTGTTTGTTCTTCCTACCCTGTAATTACTCCATTGGATCTGCTGAAATATCCTCTGATTCACATTCAAACTATTTTCAGAAACACCCTTTAATTCTGGCATGATATTTCATTGCTCAGTAAATATGAAGAGGTGCTCAAGATTTGCTTTATTACAAAGTTCTGGATGGCGCTCTGAACTTACTGCTGCGTGAGGTTCCAGTTTGGCAGCAACCAAAATCTGATTTCCTGCCTGAACTGAGTGCCAAGAGTTGGAGGCAGGAACAGTAGGTGGCACAAACTTGCCCCTCTCCAGTACTAAGAAACTGAGTCAACGCAGTCCCCTTTCAGGGGGATGCTCTGGGTAGCTTCCCCAAGTGGGCCAGATGTTCAGCCATGAAAAAATTAAGACCTCCAGCTGCAAGGAAGTTAATTGGGGTGACCCAAAAGGATGGGTGATTGCTAGGCTGTGTCTCACACGCTGAAGTGAAGGTGGTGAGCACACGAGGGCAGCCACCTTGGGGCATGGAGGTTTTTCTTTTTTTTCTTACTTTCATTTACCTTTTAATTCTTTGTCTAATATTTCTGAGGTACAGTGCTAACAGCCCTTCAGCATTATTGGATGTATGCTGTAATTTACTATTGGAACTTGACAGGATGCCCCCAGGGATTTCTGTGTGCAGGTTTTTTATGTAAAATAGAGTACTGAAAAGTTATAAGATAAAAGTGTAGCAAAATCCTTGCCAAGACAAGTAGTTACATTTAGGACCATCTCTTATTCTTACCCTAATGTCATTTCGAAAAAAAAGGTTTAAAAAAGTCTACTTTTTAGATGAATCAGTTGAATAAAACAAAGGTATGTTTTTCCCAGCTTTGAAGAGGAAAGCAAAAACTCTGTAATGCTCAAATATTCAGAAATCCACACTGCTTTTAATAGCAAAAATAATAAAAAAAGAAAAATTACTGATATTGACTTTAGAAGAAACAGTACTTTGAGAAAGGCAACAGGCTTTACAAAATTATCACTTCAGTGATTCTCTTGAATGAAGGATAATGAATTTATATGCAGATGTAATACGCGTGTAGCACTTTTGGAAAATGTGTCAGACTGAAAACTGTCAATAAACATTAACAGCTTTTAAAAGGACGGAATTTAAAACTTAGGAGAAAGCTGGGCTTTACTGTCTTTTAAGTAATGTATTTTCCTTTGATGCTACTTTGTTTTATTAAGCACTGACACTTACAGAACATTTTATTATCCTCACTGCTGTCAGTCTACTCACATGAAGCATGCTTAAATTAAAATTCTGACTCTTGCCAGTTACATCTCACACTTTTCTTGGAAAAAGATAATTTTCACCTTGTTTAAAAGTTGCTCTATTTATTGTGAACATACTTTGCATTATTACGGCTAGGGTAATGCAAAGAATTGCATATTATGCCATTTTTCACTGGATTATGCAAATAAAGACCAGAAAAACTGTACCTAACTTGGATACTCTAACTTTATGAGGGTTGTTTGTTTTTTTCCTGTTTTTTAAAAAAAGTTGCATTTCTAATTCTTTTTGCCTTATTGATTTAAGATTTAATCTACTTTAATGCAGATTAAGCCCAGGTTGGTTTTGTTGGTTAAACATTTCTTCCATTTATCACCTCAGCTGTTACTGTAAACTGAAGTTAAATGTAGTTGTGTTTAGAAATATTGCCCTAAAAAAGTACTAAAATACTTTCCAGCCAATATGAGATACCAATAGAACTGAACAGAAAAAGTAAAATTGGTCAACAGTTTAATTAAAATATATGTAGCATCCAGTCTTATTATAATTAAAAAAAATAATACAAAATCGTTGACATGTATGAGCAAAATAAATTCATAGATCAAATAGTACCTTGGGAGTTAAAGAAATTTTAACACTCTGCTGTTTACTTTTTCCCTCATCCACTTTCCCTCTAATTAGAAGACATGACTTCTTACAGAATTTAGTCAGGAGAGACAAAGATAAACATAAATACTGGAAGACTTATTACCTGCAAGTCTAAATAGCTTTGATGCGTTAAATTGTCTACTAACATTAACTCAAAATACTTGAAGCAAAAAATAAAGGAGGTAAATAGTATACTAAAAATTTAAGCAATTTCATTTATAGGTTGTTTAAAAAATCCCCCACAACACTTTTGATACCAAGAAGTGTTCACACCTACTCTTATATATTCTGTATCTTTTACAAATAATGTGTCTGTCCCACTACTGCAGAATAATGTATAATTAAACAGAGCACTACCACTGTGACCGCTGCCTTGGGAAACAATTTGAAAATAACACGTCTTTCAATTGTTAAAATGTGTTATTTTTGACTATGGTAGTTAAAAAATCTCTTATTAAGAACATGGTGACAGTTCTTAGCACTGCTGAGTACTTTGGCAGAAAAAGTGAATTTGTTCAATGGGTATTAATGTTCTGTATTTGGAAAGAGTGACAAACTACCATGTGATGGTTAAAAAAAAATACCATCTCAACCCTTTATTATCAAGGGCCAAATTAAACATTTTTTAGAAAAAAGAATTTTAAGATTAAAATGAAATAATTTAAAATTTAAGTGTGAAAACATGCACACCAGAATTATAAGGTAATGCTCAGCCTACACATTATTTTATTAGAACTAAAGAAGATATATAATAGTAATGTTAAAAACTTGAAATCAAATGATCCAGGTGACCCATAAGGTATTCTGAGTTTGGGATGAAATAACAGAAGGACTGCCTTGGGATTGGGTTGATAAAGAACTAATGAATAAGAATATAATTTATAATTGTTAACCTAATTTTATGGATTTTTTAAAAAATAATTTTCTTCAAATTAACTTGGCTTCATTCTTTGAAGAAATAACAAGTTTGGTTGTTTAAAGTGGTTGTTTAGCTGGGACAACTTAATTTTGTGTCATATTTGTTTTGTTATTGAAAGTCTTCCAATTTAGATGAAAATTTTACTATCATGAATCTTCACATTAAGCAGTCTCACAAGCAGGCTCTTATTTTTTGAATGTATTCACTTTTTATTGATGGATTTAGAGTGAACTTCTACTAACCATCACTAATCAATTTATTTTCTCAAAGGGATCTGCTGATTTAAAAAGGCATTGGATACTGATTACAATTTACAAGACAGTGAGACTGGCAGAATGGTTGATAAAGATATTTTCTAGCATTACTGTAAGTACATGATCAGGGAAGCATTAAATAGAACTATAGGAATTCACAATTCAGAAAGAATGTGCAGTAAAGAATCTGGGTAGAGGGACCAGAAATGATGCACATGATGTGGGATAAAGAATTATTCCCTAGAATATTCCCTGAAGAAATATTCCCCAGGAGATTCCCTAGATAAACTCAAATTTGATTGAATCAGCAAGATGTGACCTGTTTTTGTTAAAGTGTATTAATACCTTTTCAAAAAATCTTTTGCTACATAGAGAAGAGGTAACTACAAATGCATACTGGAAAAGAAGTACATGTGATGCCTTCATGCAGCTCAAAATTTGTCTGCCCTTTGAAGAACTGAGAGTGGTTCTCTTCTTCTTCAGAATGCCACTTTTCTGGCTTGAATTGGCTTGGGTCATTGACCCCAGGACTGATGTGGCATTTTACATCAGTTCCTGGAAATGAGTATGGAGCTGCCTGGGACAAGAGTTCACAATTTTACATCGTGCCTGCCCTGCTTTGTTCACCCTTAGATTGGTGATTTGCAGTTGCTATCCTTGCTTTTTCAGTATTGTGCCTAAAATATGTGACATGAAAGTTCCTGTTTCCTTACCTCTTTTTATAGGAGGCATCCTTATACCTGCAGTCAGCTCAAAGGGCTGTGTCACACAGCACGGCAACTGAAGTGAGCAACCTGTGAAATTTTGCACATTTTTGCTTTTCTTTGTCTTTTGGCAGAAGTGTATTGGGGGGCATAGTGGACAGAATTTTGCCAGTCAAGAGCCATGAGTTCAAGCCATCACCATGATCATGCCTTACACACTCCAGTCTGAGAGGTTATTCTGGCTCAGGTGAAGTGACTCTTCAGTCAAGGATTGGTCCTTGAGTACATGGTCAAGTACATCTGGCCTCTGCAGTTCAGGCTTAAAGATCTCCACTGGAAATGTATGAGACTACTGAGTATACTCCTCTTATAAGGAGAAAGCAGCTTTACAGCATTGCCCTGTGGATAGCCAGGGTTCCTTATGCTTTATTTATCCTCAGGGGATGCCTAAGTTTTGTGAGTCAGGATGATCAGGGCATATAACACTAGAATAATGATATGTCTGACTCTCACATAAGGATGTTTATTTGATCCGTGTTCTGCTTATGGATCTGGTGCTTGATGATTAGGGGAAATAGCTACAAAGGGCCAGGGAAGCTCTAGAGCAATAAGAGAAGTGGAAAAAGGACCAGAATTTTTTTTCATCATTAAATTTGAGGGTAGGGAGTAGGGAATGTCCAGCTTTTAACACTCAGAGTATTCTTTGCAAAGGCAGACATAAAATAAAGACTATATCTTGCAAAGTTCTCATGGAAAGCGGCCAATGTGTGGACATCACTTCGATTAACTTACAAAAGAATCCTTGTAAAAATAGAATTTAACAACAATTATTACAAGAAAGATGATTGCATCCTACTGATATGCTGTCTATGGATTCTTTGAGAAAACTACTTGGCAATATGAGCAGAGGGGAAAACACTGGTTGAAATTGGCACTGACCATTCACAGTGGACTGTCTGTGTATATCCAGAAAGGTTGAAATTGAAAATCATTTATGAATATAATGAACTACTGAATAGGAAAATTGGAAATGAATGTCACTGAATAAAAATGAGCAAAAATCAGCCTTAAATTTCATGTCTGAATTGAGAAAAAAAATAATGGTGAGGTAATAGAATAATTTTTTAATGGAAAAGGGTATTATTTATCCCTTTGTGATTTTGTTATGTGCTTTAATTAGTTTAACAAGGCTAATGGATAAACTTTCAAGTTTTTGAGATACTGTTCAGTTTGATTCCATAGAAACAGTGAAAAAAAACCCAATCTGACAGATTATGGAAAGATTCAAATAAATTAAATTGGTGAGTTATTAGATGCTGACTGTTATTGAATCCTTTTAAATGTGAAAAAACCCTGTAGGAATACAGAAAGAAATACAGTGGTATCTGTTTGTGGGAAGCTTGTTTCAGAGCACGGGAGAGAGAATACAAGTGATGCACTATAGAAGCAAATCATTAACTTGTAAATGCAGTTAGTGGGAGTGATGGAAAAAAGGGCAGTAGAAAACACTACCTGGGGAGATATTCCGTGGTAGAAAACCATCACTTCCCTTCCCAGTCAAGGGAAGGATGGGTGATGAGCCAGTTTCAGGGAGGGTATTTGGCATTTTCAGGCTGCATCATCCTCTATCATCTCAGTTTCAGCTCAGAGGATCCTAGAGGTTTGTCCTCTGAAGTAACGAAAGTGGGTGTATAGTAAAGGTCTCAACCAGTGGCCTTTTCACCAATAGGTGGTGTTTCAGCCTTGCCTCAGGGCCAGTTTGTGCTTTCTGATTGAGGTGAGAAGGAAATTGTCTTGCTTGTGCAAATTGGAATTGCTGGGTCCAAGCAGCACTTACAGTAGGGAGGAAACAAAACAAAACAAAACAAAACAAAAAACAAACAAAAAAAAGCCACAAAAAAAACAAAGCTTGTGGCATTGATTTTAAAACAGTTGCAAGAGCATTTTGTTTGAGGAAAGTATGTTTTGGTTATTTAGGAGGTGAGAGTGTGTTAATGCTTTGCAGATCCATGCCTCCCTTGGCAAATACATTTACAAGGATATTGGGTGAAGTGTTTCCATGGCAATGCTCAGGTCTTTTGTCAGCATTTTTCCAATGAGGATGGAGAGGTGCAACACTGGGCAGTACAGGGCAGATGCTTTTGCTTCCAAGCAGCCAGAGGAAACTGACCCTTCTGAACTTCTGCGAGGCATGAAAAGGCAAGAGGCAACAAGGTGTAGGCTGTGGGAGGCTTTTTGTAGCATTGTCTGTATATAATTCCAGATAAAAAACAAAACTTGAGACTGCCTTTTCAGGGAGCTCAAACAGAAGACCTTTGATGCTGATGCAAGGAGAGAAGCCACAGAAGGAGAGGTAAAAGCTGCTTCTGCAAAGGAGTAGCTGTTTAGGCAATACACGTGAATAATGATTTAGCCAAATGGTTACTGGCTGTTGGACTTCAGACCTGAGCAAAGTCTGATGCATGGGGCTGAAGGGATGGTTATATACTCAAGTACATGCAGACAAGCAGATAAATTCTGCTCCTATTTAACTGGCTTTTTTTTTCTGGTTGTGAGAAGTAGTAATTCCAGTACATTTGGAAGAAGGATGAATTTTGCTTAGTGGCCTGTCCAGAGTTCTGAGATCTTAATATATGTATTTTTTCCCTTTTTTAAATGACATAGTCATTTGCCTAATGCGGGCTAAACAAAGGATGTGTCCTGGAAGATGCTGGGGAGGAAGGACCCCTAAGTCCTCTGTAGAGGATTGTGCCATAAACAATTCTGTAGACTTTTTGGTTTTGCCCAAAATTTCTCACAATGGTCATTGTTGGAATACTGTTACCTGAGATCATCTTCGTGTGAGTACTGGACCATGAAAAAGCTTTTAAGTAAGTATATGAAAGAATGTGTGTCTTATTGATGTCTCTAAATTCACCATTTAGACTCTCTCTTGGTTGAAGGAATTGATGACAAATTTGGGGAGTTCACAAGTCAAGCAGGAAAGAACATTTTCACGAAAAAAATTCTGGGTTTGGATGCTGTGTATATTTTTATATTTACCAGGGATACACGTTGCACCACCAGCCTCTCAGTCATCTTTGTGTCAGTTTTAGCTAGAATTTATGGATATGCAAATAAATCCCTCACATAAGCTGGGAAGACACTGCACTTGTAGGTGCTGCGACAGCGGGATGATGGCAGTGAGATTGAAATGAACTAGGGACACCATTTGAAAGGAACAAGACAGGAATTGTGACTTTCTTTAAGATGCTCACAGGCATCTTACTAAGGAATATGCAGGGCACACTCAGTGTTTTCAATGCACATCATGAATTTATTGATTCACTAATCAACCCACAGGTGAATGATGGTAATAGGACCACTTCTGCCTCAAGCTTAGAATGGTAAGCACATCTTTTTGATGTTAATGAGCCATCAGCAAACTGCAGTACAACCATGTGCTGGGTGCTAGGTGCTGGTGGTGATGCACCACAGGGCTCTGTTGTCAGCACTGACTGGAGAAACTATTTCTGCAACGTCAGAAGCCTTAGCTCAGACAGTGTTCCCAAAAGAGAGGGCAGTTCTCCAGGTGCCCCGAGACTCTCATTAGAGCAGGGGCTGAGGAGATGATACCCTTGGCTGCAGGTGGAGTGTGTCACCAAGTAAAGACACTGCAGGAGGAGGTCAGCAGCTGCACAGTGTCAGAGATGATAAAGACGGCCAAATCTTCTCCAACACCATGCAGCTACAGGAATCAGGGTGCACAGCTGTACTGAAAGAGAGGCAGGCAGAGTCTGCATTTTTCTGACTGGAAAATGATGACAAAGCCTAGAAACTTGTGACTTCTGGCACTCACAGAAGATGATCAGTGCCCTGGTAGCAGATGAGAAGCTGGGAGTTACCTTCAGTGCCAAACTGAGCCAGAGCTGACTGATCCTGAGCTGCACAGCAGCACCAGGAAAGAGCAGCAAGAGATGGCTGTGGCAGGGAATGGAGGTCACAGTTTGGTGACCCTGCTGTCAAGGGTTGTTTGTTGCTGGTCAGAGTTATGGATCTGAGACATGGATCTGAGCCTGGTCCAGCCCT
Source organism: Brachypodius melanocephalos (assembly GCA_013398615.1). NCBI lineage: Eukaryota > Metazoa > Chordata > Aves > Passeriformes > Pycnonotidae > Brachypodius > Brachypodius melanocephalos. The sequence continues at coordinate 46,369,961 of VZSR01003803.1, forward strand.
CAGACTGCTGAACCTACTGCTCTTACATGTGATGCAGGGCAGACCTGGAGCTTATAAAGTGTGACTGTGTTGCTCTGGGTGTAAGGGGTGAGACCTGGGGCTCCAGATCTTGCTGGTGAAGGAGGAATGGTTCTTACTTTTAAAGAAAGATCTAAATTAATTGTAAAGACAGATCCAGTTATTCCGATAGTTTTCATGACATCTTTAGAAATTAAGTAGCTGGTAGAATCCTTGTAACTTGGATAAACTTCAGTAAGTTTTAAAGGTCTTTTAAGCCTAACTTTAATGTGTACATATCATCTGGAAAACTACTGCACTCCTAAGAGCAAAGTCCTATGAACTTTTGGTTTCAGTGCCAGGACATATTTTATTCACAAAGGCCTTCAGAGTTTATTCCAAAGGTTAGGTCTTAATTTTTTTTTCTGGTGATTGGGGACCCAAATTATTGTTTATATTTGCTTGAACTCAATTCTGTGGTACTTGTTGCCATTATAAGATTTGTCTCTTTTCCCATGGAAAAGTATAACTACTTCAAACATTAAAGAAAGAAAAAACCCTCATAATTGGTGTTTGGTAATTAGAGGCATAAGAACTCAAGCTAGGCTGGAGGCTGTCTTAGCATTATTAGTTATATTTTGCCAACAAAAGGTATTCAGCTTGTACTGCTGCAGAGAACAGTGAAAGAGTCACACCAATGGCCACTAGAAGTTTTAATTTTTTAATACCTCTACTATTTCACCGCAGAGAAAAGGAAGAATGAAAATGAAGAGCAGTACTTCTAATTTGGCTCCATTGGCATGGCTGTAGTAAAGTGTCTTGCAATTTTGTCAAAGAAACAATTCCTATTGTTATCAGTAAATGCTGTGAATTTGCAGAATGTAAAGTCATACTCTGTCATCAGTCTCTTAAGTGATTTTCTAGTTTTCGTAGGCAAATGTGATCTAGAGTTCATTCAATATTTTCATTACTCTACAGAAATACTGGTGAACTTGGTTTAGTTGTTTTTCTGATTCATGTCAAAAATCTTTTTTAAGTATTGCAGAAATGTTTTTTTTTCAATTACTTCTTACAGTGTGACAGTGGTTACAGTGAATTAATTAATGCATTTATCAATTAGTTGTTTGGTTACTCCTTTCTCCTGTGATTATTCTAAACTTTCTTGACAACACTTGGTGAAAGTATGTCTGAAATGAACATTTTTCACCAGATTAAACATTGGTCAATTATTTTGTACTATGATAGGATTCCTGTGCTGAGTTTTGAGTGCACTTGTGCAGCAGAAACATCTGGTTATTTGGCAGAATCTTCAGACAAGTGTGTCGCCAGCTTCAGAGCTGTCTCCTCATTTGCCTTGTGACTTGGCTTTTCTTGGCCGATTGACTCAAATTCCTTAATGCCATTTTTTTCCTGATTTTATTTTTATGATAAAGGCAATAATTCAAATGTTCTAAGTGAATTCCAAACTGCAATAACTGTGATACTCACTGTCGTGGAAGGCATTATGTTCTGACAGTATTTGCACAAAATATATGTCAGTGTACTGCTGTGTATAAATTCTTGTAATTGCAGTCACCAATGTCTATGAGAAAGCCCCAGGACATGTGACAATTTTTCTCCTTTATATTGTATGCTGAAAAAGTAAAATAGGTTTTCAAAAAAAATAGCTGGCTGAATGTGGGGAACTTCTGATAGTAATTCTTCCAATAAGGCTGACCAATAACAAATATCATGGTAATATACAATGCCTGTAAACTGTATCTGGCTCTGTCAAGAACATTATCTACTCTGAGTACACTGACAAGGAATAACAGATATGGTCATGCATTTTCAACATCACAGATGGTTAAAATTTGCTAATATTTTCCAACCAAGTGCCCTATCAATTGATTGTTTCCTATTGACAGAATGCTCCAAATAATTTTGTTCTGTACACCTACACTGTTCTTTTATATGGCTGTTCCTGGAAAAACACAGGGAGCTGTTCTTGGAAAAGCAAGGGGAGCTGAGTGCCTTATGCCATTTGCTTTTACAAATTAGGTCTGTTTATAGTGAGAGATGATTATGGCCTTTTAGGTTGTGCTTACTTTCTTATTTTTTATTACGATTGTGAGTTCTTCTTTCCCATGACAAAGATGAGTAACATAATCCTTCTGGATATTCAAATTTTGATCTCTTTTGTCTCATTCTTATAAATGCCCTCAGGGAGGGTTATTTGCTTCACATTAGTTTGCTAGAATAGATTTGACTAGCCCCAGAGGCAATGTTAATCTCTTCTGACACCGATTCTGTTTCAAATGCCAAGACCAGGTGGCAAGGCTTGATATGAACGGGATTGTAAGGGGTTTAGGCAGTTTCTTCAGCATGTAATTCCTTAGCCTGGTTGATTACATCCAGACCATTCCTCTGGTTACATCTGCTGAACATCCATCTTCATGATTCCACCTGCTATTTCTCTCCCATTTTGCAGCATAATCTGTGCAGAGTTCCTGTGTGTTTTAGGGCTGTGCAGTACACAGGCTCACTGGACGCTTCATCCAAGACCCACAAACCATGACTTGCCTGTCCATAAAACTGTTGAGTAGCAGACAGTTTCTAAACTGTGGTAGCTCAAGATTTATGTAAATGCTACATAGTGAAAAAGCAGGAAGGCTGGAAAAGATTTTGTGAGGACCTACAGGCTTGTTTCACCTTTTTGTAATGGAACTCAATTCAGTGATCTGCAGTTGATCTGCCTTTAAAATAAATTGAGATTAATATTTTAAGTTGTTTAAATGGTATCCTATTTGGATTTAATGATCCTAGATACCCTTTTCAACCATAACAATGCTAAGATGCTATGATTCTGTGACTTGGCAGCACTCCCATCTCATCTGTACATAAATGTGTGCTGTGCTGCTGTATTTACTGAACTATCAATGGGTAGAAAAGCAGTGTTGGAGCAGAGTCTGATATATTCAGATTTAGGAAAGATGAAGGTAACCCTGTGTAGCCACTTTTGAATGCTTTAATTCCAATACACTGGAGCAATTATTCAAAAATATGTTACCCATGTGAAAGTATCTTCCTTGTGATGCTATGAAAATAACTGTGCCCTTAGCATAACTGCTGCAAAAAGTGATGGACAACCACCAAATGCAGCTTTAATTCACTTTTAAAACAGTATACAAAAACACTTATGTTGTCTTGCTTTTTTCAGACTATTTTCTTTCTTTTTAAAAACATCCTCCCTCTTCCACTTCTAGACATAGGCGCTTCAGTATAAATGAATACTGATGATGAATTAATGCAGTCTGCAGTAGATCTGCATAGACTAAAAGTTTGTACAAAGCTCCAGTTTCTTGCCAAAATGATAACTTGGGGCAGGCAGAGGTACTAAAGTGGAGTGTGACACTAAAAATTAATCTGCCTTTTTAAAACTGCATGTAAAATGCCACTGTAGCATTCTCTTTTTATCTCCTAATTGTCTATCACTATCTTGTTTACATATTTTCCATATTTATTCACTAACCTTACTGTTGCTCTTTAAAGGTATTGACTTTGATTTCATCATCTTTTGGAATAAGTTGTGGGGTTTTCTATCCCCTACATTGGGTCAGCTGTAATTTTCTCTTACATCCTACTAGAATTGAAGCAAGGAAAACAGTTCTTCTCTGGATTTTGAAAGATATTGAAGTATGAGTACTCAGGATGCATTCCTAGTAGGGCAGTTCTGCAGGTGTTTCTTGGATGGAGTCTCAGACTAAAAGTTGGAGGAAAGTATCAAGTTTTGTGGCTTTCAAGGCAATGAATAGGGAGCCAGAACCACAGCTGTAGAAATATTTTGGGAATCCAAAGAAGCCAGTTTAAGGGACTTCTAATAAACCCAGTTTCTCTGCTGAGAAGAAAATAAATACATGCTTTTTTTTTTTTTTTTTTTTTTTTTTTTTTTTTTTTGGTTGGTTGGGTTTGTTTGCTTGTTTGTTTTTTGTTTTGTTTTTTTTCTGTGCAATGCGGTAATATTATATAAGTATGTTGTATTTTAACTTGTAGGAGCTGTGTTAACTTATGTGAATCATACTGAAAATGAGGTGCTTCATTCATCTTCTTATGTGTGAACCTAAAAAAATTCTAAGTGTCAGAACCAATGGAAAAAAAAACCCATATCACTAAATTGTGCCACTATTTGTGGTAATGTTTGTATGTTAAGCTTGATACCACTATACCAATTATGTTTTTCCTTGCTGAATCCTTGCAGAAGTTAATTACCCAGTTTGAAAGTTTAAGAAAGCCACTAATTCATCTAGCAAGTTTCCTTAGGTGAAGAAATTTGACACTCTTTACCATTAGAGACCATAAAAGCATGGAGTACAAACTACAAAAGCTTGACTTGCACAGATTTGTGTAGTCTACCTTACTAATTGCTTTGAAATTCCTCATTGGCTGCTGTATTTTTATAAGATGAAGAGAAAATTAGTGTGCCGTTGCAATTTATAAATAATTCTTGCACATTTAACTCGTAATTTTCATCATTAGTCAGGAAGCAATTAACATTTTAAATGCTAATTTTTAGACTATTAGAGAAATATCCGCTGATATTAAACTGCTGAGATGGGGGAGTGCCATGGAAGATTATTATAGCTTGAAGACTGTAGAGGAGAATACTATATGTTTCAATTCAGTGTCAGCAGGAAGTCATATGGTGCAATTCTATAGAAATCTGGGAAATTTATTTTAACCTCTGGAGAAAAAATAGCAAAGCAGAGTTATATAGAAAGCCTTACCTGAGACAAAAAATCAAATGTAAAGCAAAGCAAGAGTTTTTTGAATGTCAGATTTCTTTTGGTTTTTTGGGTTTTTTTAAGCAGGACATTTAGGTTTGTCCATTTTTGCACATCTAGCATTAGAAAATTTTCCTTTGTAGTCTTGTCCTGTTTTAAACTTACAGGGACATCTGGACATCTTTGACACCCAAGGCTAGTAATTTTATGTAAGCAGACATTCTCACTGATGGGACATACAAAGGACTGGATTTCCACTTTAATCTCTGTATTTCTATTCATTCCAGTCATCAGAGTAGAAAAAACACAAAGTCCAAATCAACAAGGACAAACACAAACTGCTGGAAGTTTAAAACATGCAAATAAAATCCAACAACACATTAATTGAAACTCACTTTACTGGAGCAATTATCCTCTGTAAAACACAGGTCTAGTGTCAGATTTACCTGATTTCCATGGCATGTTACAATGGACTTATTTCACTGGTTCAACACTTGGAAAATTAAACATTGTCTAAAATTGCAAACTTACACAAAAAAGATGCGAAAAGCCACTGAAGCATCAAAGCAAACTTTAGATTCATATGTGTAGCTGCAAGAGTTTGCAGGGCCAGAAAATTACGGATAGCTGCAGACTCTTGTGCAAAAATCCATGTCTGATCCATACAATAAATACCTACATTAAAAACCAAATCATTTGTAGAAAGTCACAAATGCAGATGACAGGTCAAATCAGTATGTACAGCCCCTCTAGCTTTTCTTGCTGGTGTAAGCTCACAATGACTCCTCATGGCTTCATTTGAAACAAAACTCTCTTGACTTCTGCAAAGGAGGAGGCTCTGCAGAATGGCCTCCTCTCTTTCTTTCAGGAGCCTGTAGAGTTGCTGTGCATCAATTGATACTCATGGCAGTTTCAGACCGTGGAATAAGTAAATTCTTGAAACAGAAGTGGGAAGCTAGAATTGTGAGAGATGTTTCTCTCCTGCACTGGTGAAATTAGGGTGGAAACTGCTCCTGAAAATAGCATGATTTTTGTTCCCTGGTGCTTTTTCCTTTCTGTCTACTTCAGAGAGACTGAGCTAGAGTACCAGGACAGAATGTGCTGGGACGTGGGTGACACAAGATCCTATGGATGAAATCTGATTTCAACAAGACTATTTTTTATTTTGAAAGCTTTCACTGCAAATGAAAGCCATGGCATAGGAAGTATGACTTCACCTTGGCTTTGTAGCTTAATAGCATGTGGGAGGTCTCCTGTGTTCAGGTCAGCACAAGATCATGCAGGCATCTTTATTCAAGTCCTGGTGTTCCCTTCCTTCTAAGTGGGTTGATATGTTTAGAAGAATTTTCTCACTGATCTATGTTTGCCAGAAATAGTAAAAGGGAGTGATTCTGGCTGTGCGGTATGGGAGGGGAGACATGCATGCTGAAACAGCTTAAAGCATGAACAAAAAGGTATTATAACTTGATTAAGATTGAGTCTCCATTAGCTGCCACATGTGTATGGAAGGATTTGATTATTGCATCTCAATCATACCCTTATCCCTGTTTGAAACAAGCTGAGTATCCAGATATGTGCTTTCAGCATTCTGCAATTTACAATCTGCAGAGTCTTAATGGTATTGCTGTTCTTAAAAAGAGAGAATATTTCGATATTACTTACTCCTACACACATTCCCATGTGTAGTGCAACCTAAAACATCCTGACCTGTTATATATTATTCCTGGAAGGTCTGGAGGTATTTTGCAAGACTGCCCATACTAACACAGATGAAAAGCATTTCCAAAGAGCCAAAGCACACGAGAGTTTCTTGCCAAGCCACTTTCCATTGTTTACCAGCAGCCCTGGCTGACCAGGGGGGTCCCAGTTGACTGGAAGTCAGCAAATATAACACCCATTCCAGAAAGGCTGGAAGGAGGATCTTGGGAGCTACAGGGCTGTCAGTCCGGCCTCGGGGCTGGGAAAGGTCATGGAACAGATCACCCTGAGTGCCATCACGAGCATGAACAGAACAACCAGGACATCAGGCCAAGCCAGCATGGGCTTAGGAAAGGCAGGTCCTGCTTGACCAATTTGATCTCTTTCTATAGCAGAATAACCCTTTGCGTAAATGAGGAAAAAATGCTGTGGGGATTGCATGTCTGGGCTTCAGTAAATTCTTTGACGTTGTTTCTCACAACATTCAAACTATAACTGCTAGATCAGAAACCCGAGTTTTCAGTGCAGCTCTCTTTTGGAAAGTGCAGAGGAAAAAAAAATCAGTATAAAATGTGTGAAAAAAGGAAAAGAAGATAGTTCCTATATTGAATTAATAAATAAAAAAGTGTGCATAATAAGATCCTGTTGCCATTCACATTTGATCTCTCAATTTCCTTCCAAAGAAAAGATAGTTTAAGAAAAGTCATTGCAAAAGTGAAAGATTGAAAAAGAGAGTGTGCTAAGAAAAAGAACAAAACTCAACTTTCTCTAATTGCTTTTCTTGAAATCTGATGATGATTTGTACCAAAAAAATGCCCACTTTCTATTTGAAAAGAATTTTAAACCCACCCACTGCATTTTTCTTCTTTGACCATTATTGACATGTGGTGGAGGCTTATTTTCCTAATATATATTTTTAGAGACCTTTAAAAAAAATTATTTTGACATTTTATGGCAGCATGTAGAATGGTAAAGACATTTTAGTCTTTCATTTTAGTTATGTCCTATTCTTTTTGCAATGCCTTTGCCAAATGTATACAGTTTTTGTGCTAATCAAGTATATTTATCTTTATAGATAAATATGTACCTATATTTTATATGTGAGGGAGGATGTACATATCTGTATGTGGAAATGATTTGTCTGAAAAAGCACTGGAAAAACTTCCAGGTAACCTTTCTGACTTGTTTAATGCCAGAAGTATATTGTGTAATATTTAGCTCTATCTTCAAAGGCTTTATAAACTTCTCTTTCTTTTAAATATCTGTGGAGGAATTAGGCACCAGATACACATATTAAAATGCTGAGTGGGATATTGTGTACTCTCCCTGATAGTACTTATTTTTATTTAGATTACCAACTTTAGTAATATCACAAATTATTATTCTATTTCTGTTATAAAAAATTACCATGAAACAGATATTACCTGAAGAGCAATAAACACTTAAGTTAATGCTAAATATTAGTGGAGGGTTGAGGATAAGAATGTAGTTTATTTGTTGCTTTAGAATTTTTTTAATTTCAGAATAATAACATTATTTGTCTGGTAATGAGAAATTCCAACCTGATAGACCTAGAAATACTCCATTCAAAATTGTCATTTTGCTCTATCATAGGTCCCAATGGAGATAACATCTCTTAAATTGAAGAGAAATGCCACAGCATTATCTGGGATAGTAAGATAAGCTTAAATTCTTTTAGGTAGTTTTACTACCTTTGCTTCCACATGATATCTCTGATAAAAAGCTGTGTATGGAGACAAAATAATAATTATTTTTGATAACTTAGTAATAAGTTATTTATTTCTTTCCTGAGTCTGATCCCTACATTTTTCTCCACCATCTGTGGCAATTTTCTTTTCACTTCCCACAAATATTGTGATATCCTTTCCATTGCGATTTTGTATTCCAGTCACTGAACGACTAAATACCCACCTACCTAATACAAAGGTTAATATCCAGACCACATGGCCCACCTAGGTGATATTTTCTAAAGATTGTTTTAGTTTCTTTTTGATTACCGGACCTCTATTCTTTCAGGATATCTACTTTCATGCAGAATATACATCCTAAAATATTTTCAAATTCTGTGTTTATGAGCAATGCTCTCTGTCTTTCTTAACGAATACTCTTCCTGCCAGTGCTTTTCATACTAGAGGGTTGTTTTTTTTGTTTTTTTGGGGTTTTTTTTGTTTTTGTTTTTTTTGTTTCTGCCAGCAGGCACTATTTGTTACCTAGAGTTATCTTTAAACTCTCAGTACACCAATAAAAATTAGTATTTGGTTTGTTCCCTGCCATATTATGTATTACCAATTTTCTACCTTACATTCTAAGTTTTTGAATAGTTTTCTGTTTGTTGCAGTCTCCTTGGAATCTAGTTATGTCAGTATTTGGCTTCTCATTCTAAACATGTGTTATTCAAAGTATTTTTGCTAATATCACAAAACCATAGAGTGGCCTGGATTGGAAGGGACATTAAAGATCATCTAGTTCCAGTCCTCTGCCATGGGCAAGGACATCTTCCACTAGAACAGATTACTCAGAGCCCCATCCAGCTTGGCCTTGGAGACGTCCCAGGACAGAGCATCCACATCTCCTCTGGGCAGCCTGTTCTAGTGCTATCACTGTAAAGATTTTTTTTTCAATTTTTAGTCTAAATCTATTCTCTTTTAGTTTATAGCTGTTGTCCCTTGTCCTATTGCTGTGTGCCCTTGTCCAATGTCTCTAAGTAATGTAACTTTTCCTGTGGAAAACCACAAGCGTTGGGAGGAAAAACAAACCAACAAACCCTCACATGTTTATCTTTAGACATGTTCATCTGTGTAAAGAGATTATATATTTGTATGCAAGATATTTTGTGACTAAATAAATTCTGAGCGGCAGCTATAATTCCAAAATGCTTAAACCTGAAGCAATTTATGGACCTCTATTGTGTGTGCAGGAAATGGAATGACATCTGGCACTTGTTGCTAGGCAAAATGTGCCTACCAAATAGCACTTAGAAGTAATCTGGCAGTTTAACTAGTAGGAATGCTAAATTGCTTCCAATGGAGTTTGCCTGTGATGTATTTCTAAAATGAATATAAACTTCTTTTCCTAACCAATAATTTATGCCCACAAAATGTAAACCCTGCTGCTTGTGTGGGCAGTCAGCCCCATGCAGAAAAAAAAAAATCCCAGCATTCTGGGGGTGCTTTTTTCTGGGATGTACTGAGCACCTCTCAAGAACATTGATTTCATTTGGAATTAACATAATACACTTTTGTAATGCACAAAATTAGGGTGCTTGAAAATCAGCACCCATACACACTGTGAGGGGTGTGGCTGTAGGAAAGGAATTTAGCCAGCCTTTTCAGTAGGTTCAGCGTTGGCTTCATCTCCGTTCCAGCCCATGGACACTGAAGGGAAGGATAAATAATTATGTGCTTGTAGTGGTGGACTGGAGAGGTCACTGCAAGACAGCCTTCAAGATATTCCTGACACAATACAAAGTAGCAATAAACAGTCTTTTGAGATGAGAGAAAATAGTGTTTGAATACTACATATGCAATTAGGTGACCCGTGTAGAAGAAAGTAGAAACATGTGTGATAATTTACATCTGTTTGTCTGATCTTAAAGCCTTTCCAAGATTTGAAAAAATATCCAGTGTCTAACAGGGATTAAACCAAGCAGTGTTCATAATGAATTCATGAAGTGAATGTTTTCCAAGAAAATCACACGATTAGATATACCTTTATTTTAAAATACTTGTAACAGAGAAAGATTGACTAATTTATATTAAATAAAAACCAAAAGTTTATTTTTTATGATCTAACTTGGTTTTTTATTGTGGACCTCTATATTGTGGGTATCTACCAAAGACCCCAGTTGAATACGTATTGCAGCTTTGTAGCTTTGATTGGCAACTGTAATATGAATGAGATTCTGCTTTGCTCAGTGATTGTCATTCACACATTCTTTGCAGAGAACATGAATTTGAACTAATGGCAAGAAAATTAAACAGTTCTTCTATTGATTTGTTAATTCTTCTTGTTATAAAGGCATTTCTTTTAGAGAAATTGCATTCTGTTTGGGAATATCTTCTGCAAGGCCTGAATTGATTCTTGATGTGATCACATCTCATCCTTTTGATTGACAAAGTTGATTCTTTCTGCCAAGGTTTTTTAATTTTTTTTTTCTTTGTGTTTTCTATGTCATTGTTTTCTTCCTTTTTCTTCCCCTTCTTTATTTTGAGTAAATGTTTTAATAATTGTCTATATTTTCTCACCTTCCCTTCTTTTGTTTCTTCTGAATCCTCTCTTCAGTGGTGGTTTTATTGTCTCTGGTCCACATTATATCCTAGTCCTTTCTACTTACATGGTCCTGCCTTTTTTTATCCTTGGTATCTTTTTTCGTTTCCTCAGACTTTTTAATTTCTTCTTCATTTGCTTCTAGGTTCCTTACACATGTTTTATTTAATACTATCCTCTGCCTACTCCTACTGCCACAGACATTTAATGCAATTGATGTTTTCACCTGTTTCCTATCCCTTCCTCCCCTCTCCAATACTTCATGTTCCACTTTCAGCCTGTACTTTTGTCTTTTTTCTTTTTTCCTATGGCAAGCCTTGAGTGAAAGAATTTATTAAAAATAAATATGTTCATTTTACCTTTTAATATTTTTAAGTATTATTTACAAAGCAGTTATGTTGCGCTTTCATTCTTGTACACTTTTTTATCTAAGCCATCACAGTCAGTCTTAACTTAATCCATATTCATAAGTTTCAGTATTGGCATGAATTTGTTGTCCTTGTCTAATCTATCTTTCAAATTGATCTGCTTCTTAAAACAACTAACATATCCATAATAAACAGACAATATTAATTTCTGTGATAATTGATTTTCCATAGAGTATGAAAGCTAGCCAGGGTTTCACACTGGAGAAGATTTGGGAAACAAAGCTGTGCTCCCCAAAAGGAGAACAGGGGAACTTGGAATTATTTCTGTTTTTCAAAATCTCATTTTAACTGTTATTAATTGCATTATTCTTGGGTTTTGTGACTTTAGTAAGGTTTTTTCCCAAGTGTTTTTTTGCTTGTTTGTTTGTTTGTTTTGGGTTTTTTTGTTGTTGTTTTTTTTCTTTTTAAAAATTCTATTCATAACCATTTAATTCTCTGACTAGTCAAGATCTTACTATAACTGGAATGAGTTTGTGATTATGTCAAGCTTAAAGAAGCATGAATAACCAGCATGAACAGAAAAATTATGAGTGCAGTACATGTTGTGTTCCTATTAGTGTGTCCCAGTTGGAAGCAAAAATAGCTTGTTTTTATTCTTGATTCTGAGCTGTCCATACTTGTTCTTTTTAGAGTTTCTAGACCTTTCACTCCCACCTTCTTCTTCAAAATGTTTTAGAAATGTAGAAGTCCTAGGGAACAAAACGAAAAGTACTCTTCTATTATCAAGACAGTGTGGTGAAACTTCTTTAACTGTTTGGCTCCTTTTTTTTCTATTGTGTCCTTTAAAATGTTCCTTCTCTTCATCTCAAACTCAGAACAATCAGAGTCTTGTTTACTGAATCTGTAATTTTAGAGGTCTTTTTTTTTTCTCTTCTCTTTTTCATTTATTGCAACGAAAGTTCTTAGAAGTTTTATCTTTTGAAAGCTGACAGAAAATGTGCCCTTTTGTCTGTGCGTGTGAGAGATTTGTTATCAAAAGGTACCTAGCATCCTTTGTTAGAACAGCCTTCCTTTCTTGCTGCTGTGATTGAGCTTTTGAAGATCCTCTGATGGTTTCATTAGATGAGAGGACACCTCTGTCATGAGCAAGAGTGATTAAACTAGAGACTGAAACCAGACATGAGAAAATCAGTGTGAATTTTGCCATTGGCTTCATCAGGCCAATCTCTTCTGTATTCTTCCCTGCTTACAGTACTCATTCTATGTTCTCTTCCATTCCTTCCTGGCTACCTGCTCTCTAAGGAGGAAATACACAGTGCATAGTGTAGGGACAAACCCACTGGCTTCTGTGATCCAAGTGTAAAGACAGGGACTGGCTCACCTTGGGAACATTAGCTAAACTCGTGTCTTACATGTCTTCCAGTATGTTTTATTCTGTATCTGTAAAAGCTAGTTAATTTTTTTAGCCACAATTTCTGAGTATTTTGAATGTAAATGGCCACAGGAACACCTCATAATTGATTGTGATATGCTAAGATAATATGGTAATAGAACTATATAAATATCTGAAATTAAAAGAACTTAGGACTTCACCTGAAATTACTTCAGAACTTTGGGATATATTTTACCCTGTTCTTCAAACTTTGTAAGGAATAGAAAATGTCATTCAATTGTTTGGGGGTTTTTTCTAAATTCATTACATATTAATACTCCATTTCAATGTGCATTGAGGGGAATAACAACATAAAGAGACTGAGAAGCTCAATTATACCACCCACACCTAGAAATAATCCTTTTACACTAAGAATCTGGAACAGTGTTTTAAAACCAAATAAAACAATCTGTTCACCTCCTATCCATTATGTTCTTTTAATTGAGAAGATTTCCCTGATTTATTTTGAACCAAGAAATAAAAATAGACTTAATTTCAGTTTGCCATGAATTGCAGTCTCTGGTATTTTAAAAATGTATAATACTGTGCTGATTACTCTTTGTTTAAAAGGGTGGTAATCTGTGCATACTATCACACTTGGAGCTCTATTCCCACCTGCCAGCTATTTTCTCACTGTTTCTCTGGGCAAGGAGGTTTTTTCATGTTGCTCTTTAAGTAATTTGATGCAAAGAATAAGTAATATAATAGCTCCTACTCTGCAAATGCCTCTTCCTAAGTTTTCTGACCTTTTACAGAAAGTTCTGAGCGTGTTCACCCACCCAATTATGGTGATGTACCCAAGGCACTTTAGTTAGTAACCTCTCTGTCTTACTAATATGCCTACCTTGTTTTTCAGACTCTGCTGTGCAGAACCGTGAGGTGCCATGAACTGTATGTAAAGTTTTCAAAAAGGCAACTGAAGAAACTACTTCTAATATATATATCACAAAATATATGAGTTTTCTGAAAATGATCATGTTATTTGGACAATGTCTAGAGGTCTAAAAACAAGAATACTTTATATCCTGGTAAAGACTTCTTTTTTCCAGATGTACAATCTAAATCAAACCAAGCTTCTTGTTGGAGCCACTGGCTGTAGTGCTTTAAAAATTGTCTCAAAATAAATTATCTATCTATCTATTACAGAATTCTATTATTTTAAATAAACTATTTATATAAAGCTATTAGAAAGTGTCCAAAGAAGGGCCTGGAGGGAAATCAATACAAGGAGCAGTTGAGGTCATTTGGTCTCTTCAGCCTGGAGAAGAGGAGACTGAGGGGAGACCTCACTGCCGTTACAACTTCCTCCTGATGGGGAGAGGAAGGGCAGGTGCTGATCCCTGTGGTGACAAGTGAGGGGGTGGAAAGAAGCTGTGTGAGGGTGGTTGGGCACTGGGACAGGCTGCCAGGGCAGTGGTCACAGCATCAGTGTGACAGGGTTCAAGGAGCATTGGGACAATGCTCAGACACACGATGTGACTCTTATGGTGCTCCTGTGCAGGGCCAGGAGCTGGACTTGGATGAGTCTTGTCGGTCCCTTCCAACTCAGAATATTCTATGATTCCATGACTCTGTGACCCATCTGGAAAAAGGTTAACTTTTTTTCTTCTCCACCACCTCCTTCACTCTGGCAGTCTTCCTATTTGTAAAGAAAGTGCAATGAATTCTTAAAGAATCCTATTTTGAATGCCTGATTTCTTCACCAATCCTCCTATTATTCCACTTGCTGAGCCTTCCTTCTGATGGAATCAAGTCACTGGATGAGGAATATTTTCAGAAGTGAGGATGCTGCCAATCCAGACTTGACCTTTTCTTGAAGACACTGCAATTGCAATATATTTTAGCCTCTGTTAGCTCAGGGATTAAATCTCCCAAATACCATATAACATGTTTTGGAAAGTGAAGTCTATTTTAATTTCACTGAGGAGCCAGTGCACAACTTGGTAAATTGGCAAGTCTGTACTTTGAAGAATGTGATAACAACAGGTGCTGTAGGAGGTTTGGCTGGACTGTAGAAAAACTTTAAACCTGAGGCATGTTCTAGGAAACAAGATCCATCTTTATTTTTCTGAACTTCAGATTCCTCTTAAAGCTAATAAAGAAAACACCGCAACCTCTGAACAGGTTAAAACTTCACAAATATTTATCTTTTCCAAAAGCATAGTGAAAAAATTTAGATAGTGTTGAGAGACGATTAGTATTCAAAAGGCAAGGGAAGAAAAACCTAATACCTAGCAGTAGAGTGGGGAAAGAGTATAGCCAAAACAAATACTGAGAAGCATTTGTTTAACATTTGGCAGCAGATAAATGCGGGCACAACTTTATATACTCAGAATTACATTTAATTTTTGATCCATGATTTTGATCCAACATTCAGTGGAATGTTGAGGTATAGCCCTTTTTTGTGTCAGATATTTTCAAAAGTTTCTAAAACAAGATTTTGAGGCACTCATGTGTTTTCCTCTACTAATGGTCTATTAAAGCTATGTGCAACGCTCAGTTTGTTTTTAAATGTTAGTGCAAGCTTGAATACTCCAGTTTTATATACCTCCCATTTTTGTAATGAGTTTTCCCCATATGCTAGCAAAAGTTTTGGAGACATTAGTGACTCAATTTCGGGGATTACTAAGTGGTATTTAACAATTTAAATCTGTGACAGGCTGCTGTTTCCCATTTCCGTTTTCTGTGTCGTGTATCTGCATTGTTTTGAAGAGCAAGGGGCCAGATTTCCTACCAGACACAATTCTAAAAGACATGGTTAATTACATTTATGATCTTGAGTTACAGGAAGAATGTGCAATCCCTTAATTTCCTACATATGTAAAACCAATTTCCTACATATGTAAAACCAGCATTTTAACACTGTTAAATAAAATTATCCATTTCAATTAACTAATTATATTTATCATGAAATTATGGATAAATTGTTTTGTAAAACATATACAACTTTGATAACAAATATTAACAACCTATCTTTAAGAGATAGCACTTTATATAGAATTATTTCAGATAAGAAAGCACATCATCTAGGAGATCCTGGGTTTGAAAATTGAAGTCTTTGTGATGCCTTAGGAGCACACTGGGAAAAGTCACTGCTGTGGCTCTGGTGCTGCCAGGGTGTGCCCTGGAAGCCACTTAAATACTCACTTTATTCCTTTAACTCTGTCTCGCCTCTGTTTCAGCCTCTCAAGGCATCATTTGGATATCCAGTCAGTAATTTCTTAAGCACAATTACTGAATAACAATAACTTTTATGATGCTGATAGTTTTCTTTTAAGTATAGTCATTGTAGGAGACTTGTAGTTGTTTTGTGAGGGTATGTGCCCTTTTCTGCCCCCAGCTCACAATGCAAAGGAGATACAGCATAAAGTTTTTAGCTTTTGACTCACTGGTGGCTATATGGTCATCAAACAGGACTTGTTCAGTGCATTGGCTTTACTCAGGTATAGGTTCTCCAGTGTGCAACTCAGGATTATGCCAGGCTTGTAATTTTGACACTTTGGCCACTAGGTTTACCATGCTGGGAATAGTATTTGACTAATTTTTGTACTCTTTGGAGCTGTCTTACCCAGTGGCTTGTTCCATGTAATATTTCTGTAACTGGCATGTTTAATGTGGACTTTGTTGACCAGCAGATAACCAGAAATGGAAGAATGTCTGGGATCTCATTAGAGAATGCTAAAGAGAATTGTAACACCCCTGTGCTAGTGTTTGTTGTTAATCCTAGTAATTAAGGCTCTCAGACTCCATAAGGTATTGTTTAAAATACCTTTTATTGGTATCTTTTATTGGAGATACCACAAGAAGATAAAAAGGGATAGAACAGATAACCTTACATTTCCCTAAATTGTGCAGCATGAGGACTTCTAATCAAGGCATGTCAGGCTCCCTGAATTCTGTCTGTGCTGAGGTTCACCAGTGTGGGGGCCTTCAGACCTCTCACAGGGTTTTCTCAGAGGTAAACATTATGAGTCATTTTGACTGTCAAACAAGAAGATGTTCACATGAGAACTTTAAGAAAAAGGTAAAGCCTCACAGGTGGCCACTTATTTCATATGTAGCAAATTAAATTATAGCTAATCTGAGCTCATCCAGTGTGCTCCCCCTGCCTTTTTTTAAAAAAACAAAACAAAACAAAACAAAACAAAACAACAACTCTGCAGCGTTTGTGGGTTTTTCATAGGGGGATGGTGATATTTTTAATCTTGCAGGGAGCCAGAAATTCTCCTTCAGTCAGGTTTGGTTCATCAGTTTTAGACCTACAAAGCCCAAAAGGTTATGCGTAGTCACAGACCATAGAAGGAGTCAGTGAAGGGTATCTGGGACAACGTTTGTTAGTCAGCCTGAAGCACACATCAAAGTGACTAGGCTCAGGACATGGGGTTTTACTGGCTTTTTTGTAGATGGTTTTCCTTACGGACCTTTGTATGAGGCTGTGTTTTGGATTTGTGCTGCAAACAGTGTTGATAACTCAGGGATGTTTCAGCTGTTGCTGAGCAGCGCTTGCACAGAGTCAAGGCTTTTTCTGCCTCTCTCCCCAGCAGTGAGCAGGCTGGGGGTGCACAAGGAGCTGGGAGGGACACAGCCAAGACAGCTGACCCCAAATGACCACAGGGATATCCCATATGGGGTCAATGCTCAGCGTATAAAGCTCAGAGAAGAAGGAGGGATGTTCAGAGTGATGGTGGTTCTTTCCCAAATCACTGTCATGTGTGATGCAGACCAGCTTTCCTGGGGATGGCTGAACACCTGCCTGCCAATGGGAAGTGGTGAATGAATCCCTTGCTTTACCTTGTTTGTGTGCACAGCTTTCACTTTGCCTATTAAACAGTCTTTACCTCAACCCACAGGTTTTCTCACTTTTACCATTCCAATTCTCTCTCCTGTCCCATGAGGGGTAACTCTTCTGAAAGTTATCTCACGGAAAGGAATTGTTCATCTCTCAGGTATAATTTTGTTTGATATGTGCAGTATATGTGCAGAAGTCTACACTGGGAGAGTAACATATGGAATAGCAGTCTTCTACAAAAGCTAAAGAATACTTACTCTGCCTATTTAAAGATACTCTTGCTTAAAAGTTGATTATTTTTGATCTTCAAAATAAATGAGAAACCATTTGGTTAAAAATAAGTAGGAAATCTTTCACAGAAAAATTGAATTATTAATGGAAACCTTGACTCTAGACTGTTTTGATGGATAAAACTAATTTATCTCTGTCTTCCTGAGATATTTATATCATCTGTCTAAACAGCATGAGTCACATTTAAAATGATATCAACTCGTGCCACCTCCAGGGTAACAAACTGGAGCCGATTCAGCTGAGTGCTGCTTTCCTTCATTTTAATCATTCAGAATATCCAATTGATTTTTATTAAAATTGAGTCAGTTCACTTTACAGGGAATTTGAATCCATAGCCAAGAGGAGAGAAAGAGATTACACTAATCAGCAGTATAATTTATTCTTTATTATATTTTGGACCCTTTGTCTACAGGTAGAGGAAAAATGTGTGTTGTCTTTGATTCTTGAGGTACGTGTGTGTACATATAGGCACAAAGTTCTTAATGCTAAGTACACGTGTAGTAATAAAACACAAAGGGGTTTTTCTTTACAAATACAACTGTGAGTTTTATATACACTTCAAGTAAAAGGCACAAGCTATGTGAAAGACCATTTGGTCTCAGAGCACTGCCCACAGCCTAAGAGTGCTAAAGCTGTGTGTTACCCCTGCCATGTGTTGCAACTGGAAACAATGAAATTGGAGTAGAAATGTTTGGAAAACTGCTATGTCTTGCTCAGTTTTTGGGTTTTTTTTAAAACAATGATGAAAAAATTATTTTAGAATTTTCCAAGAAATTAACTTCCAAAACCATTTATGTCGTCTGGACCTCTTTGATATTAAAAGAATTATTACACATTATACTGTATTTGCATTTATTTGCTGAAAACAATAATTTCTAATACCTTGTTAGGCCTGTAACTAGAATCAGGATGGAGACATAGAAAGGGTTACACAATTACATAACCTGACACAAAGAGTTGTGTGCAGAGAAATTTTAAGAGCACAGGAGACAAGCCTACCTGTATCTGTTTCTTGCTGAGACAGATATTTGAGAGGGAAAAAAAAAATCAAAAATTTACATGGAGTAATAGACCATGTAAAAGAGTGAAAATCCTTCCTGGCCTCTTTCAGAAACTGTTGTTCTGAAATTCTGAAATATAGGATTAGAGTAGCATATATTAAAAAAAGATTACTATGACCAGTATATGCAATAAAAATCTTTTATGAGCATTACTTTAATTTACTTTCTAATCTTGTCAGTGAAATTGCAGTTGTCAGTACGTATGGTTTTAAATTCCAAGATTAAATGAAATCATTCATGAGGACCTCTTTGGGCGGAGAAAGATAACTATATTCTTAGTAGTGGAGAGTATTCATACCTTCCAGGGGGCAGCAATTTTTCAATTTTTTAAATACATTTCAATATAATTTTCTAGTCTATTTTCATTTCTAAAGATACTAATTTAAGGTATTGTTTGATCTGATCTGTAGATTCTTATTAGGGTATTTATCTAATACACGTAATGTATGATGTTGATGCAAATTTTAAGTGTTTTCTTAAAATAGTCTTCTGCAAATGCTAAGACTTTTTATCTCCAAATTTAGCAATAGTAATTTTAAATCAGCTTATTTGCACAACTTATATTGGGAGATGATTAGAAGATTTATAAACTTCTGAATTCATATTGACAGAAGTCAACATGAAACAAAGATGTTACCGCTGTAAATAATACTTTAGAGTATGTAGAATAGAAATAGCACTGCATCTAGTTGATTTATATCCTGAAAATTAAATACCATCAGTAGTCGTGCCTTCACATTTCTCTCTGGTAAATTTTTTATATTTTAATGTAGGTTCTGATGGATTTTTTCCTTTTTGAACACTATTTGATATTTGTTTACTAAGACACTGTTCTAAGCCATCCCTGCAGCACACTGCACAAGTGCAAGAGGATTTTTTTTGCTTTTCCTTAGGAAGTATCTACAGTCATTTGTTTAGGTTTTACCCATACCTCTGTTGGAGTTATTATTTAACAACATTTAGGATGTTTTCATTGTTAAAGTGCTTCCAGTAATAACTAGATTGAGATGGTTTGTCATCAGTTTCCATTCCAACTCTGAAAATCCATTTCAGATAAACTTTAATGCTCTTGGGGAATCCAATCACTGCAGAGCGCTGAGAGGCAAGCTGTGCTTGTGTGCTCTTGTCAGCGTGACTCAGTCACTCAGGCTCCCCACAGCTCAGAGCTCAGCGGTTTTGTCTCTTACTCTGGGGTACTTCAAGGTCTGGACACCCTAAATAAACATGGATAAATTGGTTTAATGTGAGAGCATCTAAGTTCCAATGTAGTGGGTTTTCTTTCCATTTTTAATAGCCTTTTGGGAAATAAATACAGTTAAATTTCTTTTCATCCTTAAAGGTCTCTGGGCCTACTCTATTGCTTTTAAAATCTCTGATTAAATTCTTATCAGGACTGTGGCTTGTTGATAAAGGAGCTTCAGTGACAAAATTGACTTGAAATGTTCTATTATCATTAGGCAGCTTTTCCCTTGAAATTTCCCCCTGGCTTTTTTGAGCATTGTTTCTAAATTCCAACCACTCTCCTTGGTCAATCCATAGTTTAACCCCATCCTGTCAGCACAGGATGAGTGGCAAGTTGTGATGTGAAGGAGGAGGTGGTATTCTTGCAAAAACCCCAGCGTTGCTGAACCTCCTTTCAGCAGGGGCAGAATCCCTAGGGCATACTGCAAAGGTTGAGAACACCTGGCTTTCATTGGAGGAAGTGCAGCATGGACAACCAAGACCCCAGACCTAAAAACAGTATAAATAAACATACAGAGAGAGAGAAAAAAAGTAATAATAAAAACTTATTCCCCCCCCCCCGCTCAAAACTGCAATTCTAACAATTCTGAAAAAGGAGATTGAGAGAAATGCTTCTTCTGAGTTCAAGACACAGTTATTGAGAATCTCAAATGCAACTAAATAGAATAGTCCATTTTGCAAATCCTATCAGTGTAATCTGAGATGTTTTCACTAGCTTTACGTTGGTGTAGACTAGAACAATCTATTTCACTAACTGCTGGTAAGTCATCCATTTAGAAAGAAATATTAAAAACTTCTTCACTGTACTGGTCTAGAATGAAAGTGCAGAACAATGTTTTCATTTTTTTTCCAAAATTTTCAACTCTTACAACTGAATTATCCTTCCTATCTAATATCCCAATCGGAATTTGGAATCCATAACAACAAATTCTTCATATTTCTTTACCAATTAAATGAATTGGCTTTTTTAGATTTAAAAAACACTTCAGGAATCACTCAGGGGTTGCTAAAAATGCATAGTAATGTGCCAAATTAATTTATCATGCCTGCTGCTGATTTTCTTCTGATGACTGACTTCATGCTTGAGAGAGAAATCCTTATCATAGCATAAGCATCTCACCTGCCTGTAGAAAATTGATTCCATTACAATTTTAAAATGAGAACTGCCCAGTTGTGTTCTTACATAGAATAATTGGGCTTTAGCTACCAAAAACATGTGACAGCAAGGACATCTGAGTGTATTTTAGTGTCTGGCCGAGCAGCCCGGATCTTGGTGCTCAAGACACATCTTTTCACGTGAGGGTTATTTTGCTATAACTAATGTGGCAGAAGGACATAAACAGGTGTTATTCCAAAGGCAGTACTTCCAGTTCTATTTACTTAATGAAACAAGAACTTATTTAAATGCTTTGGCAGTTTAATAATCACATGACCATAGTTTCACAGTTCCTTCTGGAAAGGGAGACCATTCCTGTCAGGAATACAGGACTGTATTCATCCTGCTGAGAAAAATGGTGACTGTAATTTCAAAGGTAGCATGTTGCCTCATTGGGCTGTTTGTTTCTAAACTAGCTATCTCTATTGATATGGAACATCTGAAAGTTTTTAAGTACCAAGAAGTTTATCCTTACCAAAATTTCTGTGAAAATGTCAATTATCAATATGTGCTTTATAAAGAAGAGATTTTTAGCTCATCACTTGGACTCCTGGTGATGTTTTCGTGTGCAGATGTTATCTAGAAAATGAAAGATACAGGAGTTGAACCCAGTCACCTTTTTTTCCAATTCAAGATCTTAACATCAAGATCAGTCTTATTTTTGTTTTCTGTTAAGGAGTCTACATTTTTGTGCCCCACCACTGCTCTGTAGAAAAGATACTTGTGGCAGATAAACATGCATACATTCACACATGCTCTTAGCAAGAGCATGGGAGGTGACAAACCAAGTAGTTTGTTTTGACTGATTTCATTGCCTATGAAAAGTTTAAGCACAAGGATGTAGCAGATTTCAGTCACAGGGAATGTTAGTATGTAATAAAAAAATATTAAAGAAAAATGGTACAAAGGTGGAGAGAATCTTTTCCAGTAAGATGCACAAAAACCCAATAGCACTGCTGAATGCTGCGATTTCTATAGACACATAAAAATGAAAGCAATGTTCAAACTTAGTTTCTGGTCCAATAATTATTTAATATAATTGTTTTTATAAACCAATGCAGTTCAACCTATAACTAAGCTGATGTTATGCTCCTTTTTTATTCAGAATGTCAGAATATTTAAACCCTGACATTCAATGTTGTACAAAGAAGTGAAGCCAAAGAACATAAACAAATGATCTGTGTTCGCATGCAAACGTACCTAGTGATGCACCAAACTCCAAAGTCCCAGCTTCCCAGCAGTTTAGTGAAAAAAGACAGACAACCTCTGAGGGCTGTTCAGCCCACACAGGACCTGAGTCACTCTGCAGAAGTGCCTGTCTCTCATGATGGATTACACACAGAGCTCAGCAAAGGAAGGCTTCCAAATCAATGCCCTGAATACGTGCCATACAGATGTGGATTCAGAACTTTTTGTCGGAGATTTTACCTTTGTATCTTTGCTCTTGGACCTGTAGGCATGCAAATATATAGTAGAATAATGTTTTTAGAAGACACTCAGGTTGAGGTCAAGTGTCTAAACACAAAAGTATGTAATCAGAGCCAAATGCTAGTGGTTTAAATTACCATCTTTCTGCTCAGATGTTTTAATTCCCAACCAGTTGTAACTTTGCAAGTGACTAAAATTCTACAAATGGTTTCCCTGGATAACTTGAGTCAGTCTTCCAAGGTTTAGAGACCTAATGGCAGTTTTCAAGGATAAACTGGGCTCAGGACCGTATCCCATACATTGTGTGTATAATTTTAAATGCAGACTTGTTTCTCCTGTCCCTAGTGATATATCTTCAATGGGTACATCTCAGGCACCTGTCAGGTAAGGGCTTAGTCACACCATGCTTCCAGAGCTGATATCAATATGCAGTCACACTCTTCTTCTTGTTTCCAGCTGGGGAGGTATCAGCCTGTGACATCATTTCTTTGTCCCTAGTGTGTAATCCTGTGCTTGCATTTCCAGTCTCAATCCACTTAACTACTTCAGTCCTTCAGGATGGCAGTCCAGTTATTTTTGCATCATCTTTTATCTTCACCTTTCTAGCGAGGATTTACAGGTTTGTTATTGCCAAATGTTGTTTGTGTTATCTGAATTTCTTTATCAGTATCAGTAGAACACACACAGTTCCAAAAACATCATCTGAAACACAGCCAGACATCTTCTTCTATTCCAGTAATATGACTTTTGTCCTAATGTTGTTTCCTTCCTTTAAACTATGCTGTGATTCTTTTGCATTTCTAGAGCATTTTGTCCAGAATATTCTTTCTTTTCGTGGGTGGTATTGTATCCAACATGTATGATCCTATCACATGGATTGCCTATGTTCCTTTTATTACAAAATTCATTATCTCATAAAAACATATGCCAGGTATTTTGGTGTAATGATAGTCTATTTTGGGGTAAAGCTGTTATTCATTATATTCCATTTTCATTACTTTAGTGTCTCTAGATATGCAATGCTTCATAGTTTTTTTCAGATCCTGGAACAGCTCATGAGATTACAGGCACTTGTTTTTTATGTTGTCTGGATCATGTACGCTCCTTTTGATTTAAAGAAATAAAAGCTAGGTTTTATTTTTCAGATATTTGATTGCCAGCCTGATAGAGTCATAAAAAGTCTTTGTTGCTGAACTTCCCTTTCATGTAAAAGTATTTTAAGTATTCTCAAATGGAGGTTATGGGGTCTTGCCCTCCTGGTCTAGACACTTCCTTAAAAATAGTTTTATGTCTTTGTTTTCCTCTCATCTTAGATAAGTAATTTTCATTTCCAGAGAGCGTGTCATTAGCCACACTGCATTTGCTACTAGTAGTCAGCATCCCCATATTAATTTTGTTTTGGACTCCCTGTAAATTGTCTTTAATCTTAAGTGGTTTTTGCTGCTTGGTGAAGCCACTCTTTTTCCTGTTTTCTTTTTATTTGGATGATGAAAGTACATTTTAGTACTTGCAATTTTGCAAGATCTGACCCTGCCTAACATTATCTGTTCTCACTTTCTTCACATATTTTCTGACATCTGACAGTTTTCCCAGCATATTAATTTTGTGTTCCACCCTACAAGCTTTCTGCATAATCCAGATATACTCTCTGAGGTGACTGCTCATCTAGTTAGAAATTTCTCCTCATGTTTGAAGCTGCAAATTTTTCAGTCCTTAGCCAGTCTTTTTCTTAAAGGAATTACTGCATTTTCTTGAGTCTTCCTTATTTCCATGTTTTCTGTTTTTTTGTTGATGTTGTTTTGGTTTTGGTTTTTTCTTAGCGAAGTTCTGATTTATTCGTGTTACAGTTATTTTTTAAAAAATGGAATGAATGTGTCATCATTTGAGATACAGCTTTCTTGACCAACTATTTTGTGAGGTCTTATATTTCACTTTTCTCATGTTCTGTGCCACATCCTCAAATACCTGGGTCTACCCTTTATTGCTGAAATAAATTTTATGGGAAGTTGCAATCTCACCTCATCGCTAGCTAGCATAGCTAGCATAGTGCTAGTTACTCCCTATTTACTAGTTCATAACATTATTTGCTTTCTAAATAATGCAGAAATTTCTATAAAACAAACAGGATCCTACAAATACCTTTCTGAAAGAAATTTAAACCCAGTAAGAAAACTTCTTTGCTTTCTCTAATTTTCCTACAGTTTATCACATACTTGGTTTATACTTCATCACATCACTATTTTTGTCATGAGAGAGGCAATAATGTTGGTACACGTGGGTGTGGGAGATAAGCAGGAAGGGGATTCCTGTGCCAAACTGACTTGCAGATCAATTGCATCATCCATGTGGCAGGGAAGGTTCAGCAAAGTACAAAAGTTATTGCAGGCATTTATGGCCTTCTACACTTCAGTATAGTTCTCCTACCCAAATTTTTGGGCAGAATATTGCCATTGCTTCACAATTAGAAAAAAAATCCAAATGGCAAAACTAATTTAAGAGATGGTCAAGGTGAAAATCACATGCGCAATCTTACAAATTCATATTAGGTAGGTTCCCGACAGTTTCTTTCAGTTGCATGCAAATGATCTTTCATTACTTCTCAAAGTTTAATTAATTTTATTAAATTTTTGTTTGTTTTGTTGGGGTTTTGTTTGTTTATTGTGTGTGTGTTTTCTTGTTAAATAAAGCCAGGAAACTGCTATGTAGAACCACTTTCATAGAAGTATTTTATTAATTTTCTTTAAACAGACTGTGTTGCATTTTAAGTGAAATTATTTATTTCCTTCATGCATCATGTCTAGAGAGGTTAACACTGCTGGAGCATTGGTTACAACTGATGTGGAGTGGCTTCTGCTTTACTCTGTCATTTAGACATGGGAAAGGGAAAATGAGTCCTACTTCTGTTAGAATATCGTTTCTTCACCAGCAGACATCAAACTGTTAAACTACGAGGGTGCCTAACATAGAGAATGCAAAGTCACAGTGACAAGTAATCCTTCAAAGGAAGGAAAACAGTTATGTTTTTTCTTTACATTTTTGTAAACTAGCCTAGGATTTGCCACCACTTTCTGGAGTGGCTTATGCTGTTGTCTGTCAGTGAAGCAGAGTAGTCACTAGAGTAGGTTTTTATTCTGTATTCTATATCCTTTTTTTTTTTCCTTGTCCTTTACCAATGAGGAATTATTCAGCAGTTTTTAAAGTGGAAACTCATGTTTTAAAATAAGAACTAACATGTTCTCTTATGCTTTTGGTTTATGTTTTTTGCAGCTATTGAACTGTATCTTGTCTTAGGACCATAGTGGAAGGCAAGCAAAATTTTCTTGAGCAACAAAAGAGACAACCTTTTCTAATTAAAATTGTCATTTACAATAGTTATTTAAATTCCTTCTTACTGGCAGCACACTGGGCTTGTATTTTTCATGCAGTAGACTCTAACAAAAGGAACAGATGTATTTAAAATAGACTGCAACTAGATTCTGTTTTTAAGATGCAGTGGTAGAAAGGGAATATTCTGTAAATCAGATATATTTATTTTAAAATTTAATATTCTGATTTAAAAGAGATGGAATTGTTTTCACATCCACTATCTAAAATTACATAGGAATACTAAAGAATGGAGTGATGAAAAATTGCACCTGGAAGTTAGTGTGAAAATTATACTTTGTATGGAACATAAATAGTGAATATTGTCCAGCCTCTCATCCACCAGCCCCTCAAATCCTTCTGGGCATAGCTGCCCTGGATCTGTTCATCCCCCAGCCACTTCTGATACAGGGGATTTCCCCAGCCCAGGTCCAGCACCTTGCACTTCGTCTTGCTAAACATCACAAGATTCCAAGGGATCTTCTTCTAAGGTCTGTCCATGTCCATCTGGATGGCATCACATCCTTGAGATGTGTCAACTGCACCACTTAGCTTGGTGACATCTGCAAATTTGCTGAGGGTGCACTCAATCTCTTTATCTATGTTATTAAGAA
>VZSR01003803.1:46396546-46448334 GCA_013398615.1 Brachypodius melanocephalos
CTATCTCTATCCACACTCCACCTGTCTGTGGTGTCCTCCAGGACTCTGAGCAGTTGATCACTGGCCGCTCACTGTGACCACCCATGCACCTAACAGCCTGCCATCAAATGCATCTCTCTCCAATTTAAAGGAGTATGTTGTGGGGACAGTGTCAAAGGCTTTACAGAAGTTCAGATAAATGACATCTGTAGCTCTTCTCTTGTCTACTGATGTAGTCACTCCACCATAGAAGGGCACAAGTTGGTCAAGCAGGACTTGCCCTTGGTGGAACCATGTGCTGGCTGTCTCCCTTCTATTTTTAATTGCATATGGGCTTTATTAAGTTGATCTGTTAGTCATGTTCATTTAAAAATGAAATTGATGGAATCTATTTTAGAAGCTGGAGAAGAAAATACCACTTTCTGAATGAGAAAAAACAAAAGGGGGTTTGACACACTCTTTCCTTCCTTTGCTAGGCCATGGAAAGTGTGACTGTGGGAAGTGCAAATGTGATGAAGGTTGGTACGGTGAAGCTTGTCAGTATCCAGCTACTTGCAATCTTACACGGAAGAAAAGCAATGAAATGTGCAAGAATTCTCAAGATGTCATCTGTTCTGGTGCAGGTAAGATGTCTTTTGTTGCTTTTGATACCTTAGTGCTCTCCCAGTGTTATCTTGAGAATCATTGGCATTTCTAACTAGTAATTTTGTAGAGTGTGTTTCAAGAGACTGAGATGTAACTGTAGGTAAAATGTTTAATTTTCCTATAGGCTTTGTTCTGTGCATATGATGCATACTGATTAGGAACACCTACTTTAGTACTCTGGTTTATCCACAGATGTTTTGAGTCGATGAAACTGCAACTCTCGTTTATTTTCCTCATCAGAATGTTGTTGTAATGGCATTAACACAGGAAGTGATGTAATTTTTTAAACTTGTTTGTGTTTACAGAATGCAGAAATTGCATTTGCAAATATTTTCCTGGACATTTTTAAGTTGTGCGACTTTTTGAGACACTTTTGAATTGTACCTGTGATTATTAAATCAGTTGTAGAAGATGTGCTGAATAATTTAAAAAAGCATTTCCATCTTCACTGTTCTGATATGATAATGCTCTCTTCTCTAATTGTTTATTTTTATAAGAATCCTAACTTAAATAGAAAGTCTTTTCTTTAAAAAAAAAAAAATCAGAGGAAAACCAAATGGCTTTTAGAAGACTTCATTGAAGAATGGTACCATTTTAAAGGGCATTTTATACCAATCAAGTTTTGAGACCAGAGATTGGCTTCTGGTTTTTCCATTACATTGAAAGTGAAAGAATGTTTCAGGAACCCCACTTCTGCTCACAGTTACTGGTCTTTAATTTCTGTTGTAATCCACGCATTTTCATACAAGTAAATTTCTCACAAGTTAATTGCTGACACAAGCAAAGAATTCCAAGTGGTTTTGGGACTTGTTAGAGAGAAGCTGGTTCAGGATAAGAAACCAGTTTAATGTAAAACTATTAGTATGCAGTCTACTGAGTAAATGATGCACTTAATTTATAACAATAGATACATGAATCTTGCTATCAAGAGAGGCATGAGAGATAGCTAAGTGAGAAACTGACATTCAAAAATAAGTATAGTTCATTGTACTTAGGCAAAGTTCATAAAAAATAGCCTCTTTCTTTCCTTAGTTAGAAGTGGCCCCAGTCTTCAAAGGAAAATGAACATAACAACCACTCCAAGTAGCTAAGGGGGAAGTGTTTGTGGCATCATGAGAAGAATAAATGGGTTTGCTTTTGCTGATATTAAACAGGACAGGAATTCCAATGAGACTGACTAGGGAGTTTGGGGTAACTTTGATGGGCTGTATTTTGTCTTGGTGGGATTGCTTTTTGATCTGCTAACACTGTCGTTGGGTTTGGGCTCTGTTTTTTAATTGCCAATAAAAGATGGGAAAGATGATATGAGCTGTTACAAAAACAGTGCTCTGCTGTCACACAGATAATAATTTATTGTAATTTTTTTTCAGTAACCAAAAAAGATCCACCTAAAATTTCACTTTTCTGACTTTGTCATTTGTCAGAACAACTAGGGCATCCTATCTAAACTGAGGTTCTCTATGTGAGAAATTTTCTCTTTTGGCCATGGAAGGAATGAACATCTTTATGATACACCATCTCTCTGACCTTTTTAGATACCCAGTATAGGAATCAATTTTCTATTTTATCTTCTTTCCTATTCAGATATTATCTGTAATCATGACAGTTTTCTCAAAAATTTTATTTGTTTACCAAGTAATTTTAGCAAATAATTCTAGTTCTGTAGGTTATTTATGGTGTATTATCTGTTGTATCATTGTTATTGTATTATTACTGTATTGTATTATTTTATTATTACCTTACTATATTAGCTCTTTCGAACAGTTTTAAAATTTACTCTTTCAGAATGGCCATGTCTTTTGCAGAGGCCAATACTTCTGCTCTTTTGATTAACATGATGTTTATTAAAAGTCATGCTATGCTCGTAAGGGTAAAAACAGATCTGGTTTCTGCAATCCTGTGTAATACCAGCATAAAATTTGTATTTTGGAGAATTTCTCTGGTGCCAATAAACATGTTTTCAAAAATACATATGGATGTCATGTGAGGAGGGAGTATGAATGTTGTGAATTTTTTAAAAAATCTGTGTTTGCTGGCATAGTCATGCCATTGACTATTGAAACAACTTGTTTGAGACCACTGACCACAAGGCCCCAGTTATGTGATATTGCACAAAGGTCCTACCCTTTCAATTTTAATAAAGGTATGGACAGAGGTAGGGAAAAGGGGTTTCTTATATGAGTGTCATAGTAATACTTTTGTTTCTAATGTCATTTTAATGAATTTGTGATTTTTTTTGACTGTGGAACTCATTGATACATTTATTTATGACCTCAGGTCACATAGGCTCTCTGAGGGAGAAAAGGGGATTCTTCTTTCCCAGGGAGGAATAAAACATTTTTTTTCCTATTCAGGAGGACAGGTCATGGAGAGAGGCAGCCACTGGACTGAGGGACAACCCTCCTCAAAACATCGAGGAGCAAATGTGTGACCTGATGAGCAGTGATAGAAATTTGTTTACAAATCCATCTGCATCCTTTGCATTGCCTGAGTGCTGTGGCTTTTCATTATGTCAGAAAGTTGGTTTGGTTTTTTTAATGTGGGGTTGTTTAATGTGGGTTTTTTTTGTTTGTTTGTCTCTTTTTTTTTTTTTTAAACGTGGTTTATGCTGTGAAAAAAAACAGCTTTACACTTCTAAGGCACTTGAATGCTCCAGCTTTGCACAGCTAAGATTAGGCTTTTTGTTGACATGGATAATTTTTGTGTCTGTCTTTACTTCTGTGGATGATCTTTATATTTCAGCCTTTTCAGAATATGTACCATTTCTGACAGACTAATGAAACACTTTCTATAATCTGCAGGCATTGAATAATGTCTCTTAAACGTTTACAGGCACATGTCACTGTGGCAGGTGCAAATGTGCAAACTCAGAAGGAAATGAACTGGTATACGGAAAATTTTGTGAATGTGATGACAGAGAGTGCATTGATGATGAAACAGGAGAGATTTGTACAGGTATGTATATTAGTGAGTGCAATAAATTAATACAAGCTGAAGATTAATACAGGCTGATATATAATTGCGTTGTTCTACAAAATACTGAATGTATGACTTAACTCTATTTGCAAGACTTCACATTGCAAATTTTAAGTGCAAATTTCAGATGCAAAAATGAGCTAAGCATAAGGTTAAAGAACAAATAAATCCTGTGACATTCTCCTCTCTTTGGAAGAAATGCAAAGAGGATTTTACAAGATAATTTACCAAGGTGATTCATAGCTTAGTGTGTCTGTCTTCAGTAAAATATATGAAGAATGTGAATGCTTTCATAGCACAGATGAGAGAGAGTAGAATGGACAACATATGAAAAAAGAAACAAAACCAGAAAATAGATTATTAGGAATTTTGTTAAGGAAGCGAAAATTAAAAGTATCAGGAATGCAGGATGATAACTCAGATAAAGGAAGATAAGAAGAGAGAAAGGAATGAATAATAAAAAATTTCATCTGTGATAGGAAAGGCAAGAAAATTAGATGAAATTAATTCTGCTGGTAGATAGAAAAGCAACCAAAATTTGAACTGTTCTTTCATGTCATTATAAGGCAGGAACCTTGCAGTTAAATATTGTGCGACGCACACCATTTATGGTATGTGTATTATAAGTGCTGTTGCCTATGTTGCAAAGAAGGCTTGTTCTTGAGCTGGAAGGGGCTACAAACATTGTTCAAGCTACACATGTGCAGATTGTGTCCATATGCCACAAGAGTGTTTCAATCTGCTCCTAGGCTATTCATATCTGGTGACAGTGCTTCCTCTCTGTGTGTATGAAGAAAGAGAGTACTTGTGTAAAATAGCTTTCTCTGTTTTTTCCTTACACAGAAAGCAAAATAAATTCTATTTATTTAAGTGCCTTTGAAGGCAAAAAGAACTTTTTAGAAAAAATCCTAGGATTAAGTAGGGATTTTAAATGAGGGTGTGCAGAATAGTCCTCTGAAGTCCAGATTCAGGAGCAGAGTATAATATTTCCAGTAATTGCCTAAAATAAAATGGATGGAGGGGAGCAATTTTTGTGTGCCAGTTATTCCATTTATATTTGCCTCTAACCATTCCACATGGTACCAAAGATGATTTAAAATTGCCATTAATTTAGTTCCAGTAAATTCTCCTACTGCTGTTTTTGTCTATTTGGTTTTTTTTTTTGTTTTTCTCACACGTGTTTTGCTGCTGGTTTAATATTCTTAGCTTTTTGTTAGCTTTTATTTCCCACTGTCTCATCCACTTGTCCCATATTCCCCAAAAGACCAAGTGCATCTGTGTACAAAATTAGTCTTATATGTATGGAAAATTCAAAATGTGCTGATGTAAAAGGACAAAAGGTGTTGGTAGATGCAAGTCTCTAAAGTTGGTGATTGATCAGTATAAAAACTGGGATACCTCATGGAAGTTTTGGACTCTTCTAAAGTAAAGTATAAGTTATAACCTAATGGTTTGCTTGACTTGGTTGGGTTATTGTAAGCTGAAAAGTTTATGCCTGCAACCTATGAGTGTTATATGTTGCTTTATTTTTAAACAAACCTCTACCATACAAAATCATATATTGAAGCGGGCTGTATCCAGAAAAAATGCATATGACAGCACATGAAATGAAGGTCAAAGGGACATCCTTTCCTCAACTTTGAGCTGGGATTTTATCCTGGAAAGACAATCAATGCCATGTTAAGATATAGATGACACACATTTTAATATTTGCACAAGGACACTGCATTGTTTAAGCAAAGCAGTTCTTAGGTAGGGCAAAGTTGCAAAGATGTGTTAAGCTTTTCCTGCTTCAGTTGGGGTTTTATCAGTCAGTTGACTGTCACTTTTTATTTGAGGTTACATATCCTTTAGAATCAAATTGCAGCTTATTTTTGAAAAAGTATCCTATCTTCTAGCAAATAAAATTTTGGTCCTGATCTTTTTTTTTAAACTAAGGCTTTTTACTCTAAGGGAGTGATTTTTTTTCTCCTGCCAAGAGCAAGACGCAAATTTTATCATTTAATTCATATTTGTTTGAGGACTATAACAGTGTGAGTGAAGAATGAAGTATTGATATTTTAATCTGTGAAAATTGCCTCAAGATCAAATTATTATACTCCTTTAGCATTTTTCCTTTTAGTTTTTGCTACTGTTCGTGATCAACTTTTTCATAGTTATTTTTGTCTTTGTTGTTTAATTATCTAATTAAATTAATTGTTTTTAGACATTTAACCAAAGGTAAGGAAAATTCCACGTGTAGTTGCAAAAAATAGGAAAAATTGTATTCAACAATTTGTAGTCTTGATAATTAAGAATATAAATTGACCAGATTGTGACAGAGGTGGCCAGGTCTACAAAGCTCAAAGGAAGAAAGAACAAGATCCTGACTTGATCCTTCTATTAAAGAATTAACTTCTGGCTCTAAGATTAGTAAGGATTGGAACTACTTAATTTAAAAGCTTTGTGCCGTGAAGCACATGGCTCACAAACCTTAGCAGATGAAAATGTTCTGGAGCTGGTTTCACCTAGACTTGGATGACACAACCGTCTTTTTTGGGATATGTATGTTTTGTTGAATGAACATCTGAAAGATTAATTTTGAAAAGAACTCTCTTTAATGAACTGGTTTAGCCATGTTCTAAAATCTTCTTGACAGAGAGAAAGGAGAAGGGAAGCCATGTACAACATGGTTGGTGTGTAATAAATCAAGATGTCTTTACTGCAACTATCTGAGGGGTCAAGAATACACAATGTGCTCTTAGACATGCCAAGTGTGTGTAAAGCTGTGCTTAAATTTTAACTACTATGGTCTCCAAAATTTATATATAAAGTAAAAAAAAAAAAAAAAGTTTACAAATATAGAAATTATTTTGCCAATTAGTGTTTATGGATTAGCTTTAATCTGTGATTAAAGGAAACCCAGTTCTAAAATAGAGGTGAAAAGTATAGTTCAGATATCCATTGTTTGATTTTTTGTATTCATACATGGTCACAATTGTTTCTGTTCTGAATCTAGCAGTAAAAGTTTTTAAAAGAAAAGATCAAGACAGTTAAATTACAATGCCTTTTAAAAACTTCCCTCTTTCTCACTGTACAAAATTTGTTTTGGCTTAAGGCCATGGAAAGTGTTACTGTGGAAACTGTTACTGTGAGGCTGGTTGGCATGGAGATAAATGTGAATTCCAGTGTGACATCACCCCCTGGGAGATCAAGAAAAGATGCACATCTCCAGATGGCAAAATCTGCAGCAACAGAGGTGTGTCATTTGCATGGACCTTCTACACATATTTATATAGTTGGTTTTAATTTTACTCTATGCATTTTCTACAGTAGGACATAGATTGTGTTTGCTGAGAGTTCCTACTTGTTCACACCTATTTCAGCTCTGGATATACACTTCCAAGTGGGTAGGTATCTGTATTTAGGTATAAACTTAACACGAATCCACATCCACTTCTTGATTAAGCATACTCAAGTTGTTCCCATTCTTTATTTTTGCAGTAAGACTGAGCAGGATAATTTGTTATTTAGTACATACCTGTTTTGGTAAGAGATTACCAGATTTTTAACTTTGAATGGATTGGTGCGGTAAGGTCACAGAACTGTGCGTCAATTCACTCATAAAGAAGACTTAGGACCCACAATGGAACGGGGAAAATGAACACATGAAGCATTTAGTTTCCACTGCAACCAAAAAAACATCTGTGAAATGTTCAGTAACAATGCTATTGAATGTATAAGAGATGGAAAGGTAGACTTCACACAAGTTTTCTAACTACATGAGCTTTTATCTGCACACAGTTTTGGAATTTGAATTCTGTCTAATTTTGCCATTTGTGGAAAAAGAAAAGAAAAAACCCCACATAATACGGTTGCTTTTTACTAGCTGCTGTGTTTGGCTGCATTGAAAAAGGAGTTAAAAAAATAGGATTTTTTTTTTGGCAATAGTCCAGAATAATTATAGTAGTACATCAGCAAGAGTCACATAGATACCTCTCTTAAAAACATCTCTACTGACAAAACCTGCTATATTGTGAACATCT
Organism: Brachypodius melanocephalos; assembly: GCA_013398615.1. Classification (NCBI taxonomy): domain Eukaryota; kingdom Metazoa; phylum Chordata; class Aves; order Passeriformes; family Pycnonotidae; genus Brachypodius; species Brachypodius melanocephalos. Next base: position 46,404,172 of record VZSR01003803.1, read on the forward strand.
AATCATCCTGAGAGCATTTAGAAAACTCTCTTCTCGTAATTAGGAGGAAATTGAAAGTTTGGCTCAAATACAGAGATCATGTAGGCTCATTTACTCTCAAGACTTCAGCATAGAATTTTCGTGTAGTTCTGGAAATAATAAATATCAAAATGTCTTCACATCAGATGCTTTCTTTGCACTGAGAAAGTAATTTCTTGGCAAAGAATTTCTTGTCAAAGCAAGCTTTTAATCAAATTTGAAATTTTAATGTGTGATTATTTCTTTAAGCTGGCATTGCAATAGGAGAAATTGTGTGAATAGCATAGCTGATATTCTGAGTAGCTGCTGCCTCCAATACAAAGGTACATTTGTGTCATACTTCCATGCCTTTAGCCTTCTATGTATTTGTGATTTTAACTTCATAAGAATTTTTTAGGCTTTTGACAGCATTAAGTTGCTTTCCAACAAAGTATTTCTGCTCCATTTAGTCCTGCTTACCCACTTTTCTGTATTTATACATCTTATCATATAAGTACAGGTCATCTTGTCAGTCTTGAGCCTTCTAAAAATCAAATATCGAGGCTAACCTTGCTGCCCACCCTCCTCCAGGGCTGAGATGGGTAAATTGTTATTATCTTTTCCCCTGCAATATACAGTCAACCAGTTTAGACCACATGTGAAAATTTAGATTTTTAAACTTTGGTGAGATTATGTTCTGCATTCTGACATCCAGGACAGCTGATCTAAATTAACTTTGAAGTTGTTTTTGGGAGGATTAATCACTCTCCAGAGGCATTTCCTCTTTTTGTTTGTTGGTTGGTTGGTTGGCTGGATGGATTTTTCCTTCTCCAGTAATGTCACTCAACTGTGAAAGTATAAAAAATTAGGCACAAATGCCTTGAGGGCTGTCTCAGGGTTTTTAACATTATACAGGGCTGTAGCTCTTCCTGTCCATGTCATGCATGCTGGATTGTGTAGACCTTCTCCTTTTATTAGAAAATGTGCCCATATCTATGTGTACTATTTAGTCATCCCATTCTGTTGTCCTCAAATGCATTATATTGTTTAGAGTAACCTAAATAAGATGTCAAAGATGTTGGCAGAGTAGCAGAAGGTAAAGCCACTCTGCAAGAAATGAACTACATGCGTCAGTAAGGTCAGGCTGCTTCTATGAGCCTGTTAGCATCTCAAAATGAGTAGTGAGTGTGTTCACTGAAGCATATTTGGATTTCTGAATAAGGAAAATACCTTTTTTTGTTTGGTTCGAGTTTTTATTCAGCTTTTCCTAAACAAGTAGGGTGCATATTCTCTGCATATTAGTAAAATATGCAAATCTGTTTTCTGTCATATTCACATTTCTTCTTATTGTAAGCAACAGGGTGTGGCCCTGAATATTGACTTGGGAAAAGTAGAGAAGTATCCTTTCATGTAAATCTGTGCTGCTGTTCTTCCTAGGTAAAGAATGACCTCCTAGACATTTTCAGCTGTGTTAGTTTGGATTCTCTTGTAGTACAAATGTTTATGCTTTAACAACCATTAATTATCCCCTGTGCCCAAGCCCAAGTCATTTAAACAGAATTGATTTTTATTGTCATTACTGACAGGGCAAATTACTGTTGATGTCAGAGATGTACAATTGTTCTGTGAGCTACATTTTTTTGTTGACTCCTAGCAAGGCTCAACAGCAAAAAGAAACATGAACAGGAATGCAATTTGTTTGTATAAAGTATTGCTACTAAATAAGCATACAAGGTTTCAAATCAGAGAAGATGAGCACACGCTCATGATTGTCACTTGCAGCTTTGAAACTGCATTTGTGTGAGAGCTAAAAATTCACAAGTGCAAATTCCTGTAATCAAAATGCTCTTACTCTAAATTACACAGTTAATCTTCTATCTCTGTGTCTTGTTTTGTTTCGTTGTGGGTTTTTTGGGGGTCTTTTTGTAATTTTTTTTCATTTTTAGGCACATGTGTATGTGGGGAATGTACATGCCATGATGTGGACCCAACTGGTGACTGGGGAGATATTCATGGAGATACTTGTGAGTGTGATGAAAGAAACTGCAAAGCAGTGTATGATAGATATTCTGATGACTTCTGTTCAGGTAAGATTTCTGTATAAAGGGGATTTATGTGCAGTTTTATAAAAAACCTTCCAACTGGTCTGATCTTCCTCTTCTCTAGTTCTCCAATTCTCATTTTCTTATCTTAAAATATACCAAGCTTGAGGGGCAGGAGGGGGCTTGGAGGGGGCTTTTAAATTAAAAGACATAATTCTGGATTTTTTTCCATGCCATTTAACAAAATCCTGTGAATGTTGGATTCTTTTAGGTGCCTATCTCCCTTCTTATACTCTTGTGTTCGGTGTAACCTAATATGAATTGGAAAATGGTTGAAAATTTAAAATATATATATGCCAGTTTTGGGGGAAATTGGAATTTGAAACTTTGTTAGGTCAGATTGTGTTTGTTGTTTCATTTTATATGACAGGGAGATGGTAATCAAGAAGAAGAAATTCAAGGAAGTGTAAATAAATGAGTCAATGAAAAACAGTCCCCTGAGAATACAAATTAACATGAGAAGAAGTAGAGCATCAATACTTGAAAAATATGAGTGTGTCGTCCAGCTGCACATCTGTAACTGTAGCCCAGGCTGTACATCTTAGACACATTCCTTTTTCTTCTACTTGTACTTCAGAGCATTATATTCGAAACTGTTAACATCCATCCATTCATCCATCCATGGTTTGCAGTTTAGATGTTCCATGTATCAGCTAACAGAAGCTGGGATACTGAGACAGACCTTGCATGCAATTTTGTATGGATACTAATAAAGATGCTAATACTAGGCAGGAGAGAAGGACTTTGTTCAGTACACAGCATGCAATTTGTACACACAGGAACTCTGCAAAAGCAAATTAACGTGATTTCAAAGGGACTTTACTGACTGGAGGTTGTCAGATTGAATGCATCCTGTAGAAATCTGGTCTGGCCTAATTAATAATAGGAAGAAGGTAGTCACATCAAGGACAGTAATGATGTGGTATACTTTCCTCCTATTCCTAAAGTGAGAGATGTCCCGTAGAAAGATCGTAGGAGTTGTCTGTAATAGAGAAAGAAAGCTGAAACCAGCATGATATATAAAATTTTCAGCCTTTTCTTTGCCTGTTTCTCAACTGTTTCTCAACTGCTGTGGGGTTTTTTGTAAAATAAATTTAGAGGAATTGCTAACTAATAAAATTGTGGGGGAAAATAAAGAAGCTTTTCTGAAAACATTCAGTGACTTAATTTACTAGGTACAGTTCAACTGCTTGCAGATATTATATAGGTTTATTTAATGAATGAGCTGGAATGATGTAGAACTGTGTGCAGTCATGAGAGCAGAAGGAAGATTGACTTTGTTGTCAATTTTTGAATGTATCTCTGTATTGCTGTCAAAGTTTTTAGCACTGAGGTACTGATCAAAGTATCAGTATCAACTAAGGAATACAAAGCTACAAATCAGCGAGGTAGAGGCTTTCTGTAGCTAAGGGTGGACACAAGAGTTTTAAACCTAATTTGATTAAAGCAAACCTGCGGCATCTACAACTGTGGATAATGTAAAACTGATAAAGTCATGATAGAACTGCCCCTTTCCTGGACATTATTGCCTTTGCAGCTGCTGCTGTCCAGGATAGTAATGGTTGTGAGAAAGCAGAGAATAAGAAAGTACAGACAGTTACAAAAGAGCTTGGGGGAAGATGTTGCCAATTGACATTGGATTAAGGACAGGTACATCCTTCTTTATTACACAGATATAACTGTAAATGAGGAAAACTAAATTATAAAAGGAGCGACTCATCTGGCTTGCTTGATATGACTAAAACTCAAGCTGAAGTATAGTTTTATTTTTCCATGCACTCATCAAAAAAATTAGTACTAATTTTTTTTTTATCCATTCCCTTTCTATTAGCTTTTAGAAAAGCCTAATTTAGTCTTAGCTGGCCATCCAAGTATACATTTCTAAAACAGATTGTGCAAAAAAATCCATTTGGGCATCAAGCAGTGTCTTCTAGTCCTGCTGTTTAGTCTTTTTCCAGAAATCGAAAAAATGCATATGTTTTAATTTTGGTTTATTGTGGTAGTCAGGCAGAATCTGCAATTAAATCGAAGATTTAATAGAGTAATTGTAGTGGGACAGGTTTTTTAAATTGCTTATGTGAAATAAGTTTACTTATTGCACAAGTGTGTACGCATTAGGTGTGTCTGCAAAATAGCCTCATTGTTTCTCACAATTATTCGTAAATTGATTTGGGATGTGAATCCAAGAGTGATTAGTTAGATTAGGGAAAATAATCCATCTCTCTTAAAACCTTCATCGAACAGAGATGATACAAAATTTTCTTGTGTTATTCTGTCTACTTAATAGGTAGAGACAGGAAACCACTTTGTCCTGAGTAGCACAGAGAAATTATAGGAAATCCTATTTTCATGTAAAGCATTTTACTGTGACTGAATGAAATTCTATGTTTATTTAATAAAATAAAAACAACAGGGATTGACAGCCCTGATGGGAGGATTTAGCATCTCACAAGGGCAGCTTCCCCAGAAGCTTCATATTGATGCCTAAATATGGCTTGAGGTGACTGTAATTTCACAGTACCTCATATTGACAACTGGATGCCTTCTTTTAACACCTGAAGTGCTGTTCAGAATGTTAGTGAATTACTGTCTTTCAGAAGCCTTCTCAACATTAAAGTGATTATCTTCATTTAAAGAGATAATAGTTTTCATGATTTGACACAGGAAGAAAACACGCTTCCACAAAGAAATGCATATGTTCACACTTTTCATTAGTTCCTTTGCTGTGGCTTTGCAAAGAAACTACTGTGTGAAAGTACATAATCCTGTCATAAGTATCTGTCTGGGTCAGGAATCATAAATCCAATTCACAACCTGCCAGCAGGTACACATGAAAGCATAGGACAGAATCATGGGATTACAGAACGATTTATGTTGGAAGGAACCTTAAAAATTATCTAGTTCCCACCATTGCCATGGGCAGGGAAACCTTCCTCTAGTCTGGGTTGCTCAAATCCCCATCCAGGCTTCCCTTGAATATTTCCAAGGATGGTGCATCCACAGTTTGTCTAGGCAACTTGTTCCAGAGCCTCACCATCCCCACGGTAAAGAATTTCTTCCTAATAATCTAATCTAAACTCATCCTCCAAACAAGAAAAAGTCTGTAATGCTTTTCAAAGAAAATAATTAACTAATGTAAGGAAAAGTTACTTTGTGAGATTAATAAAACTTGTGTTCTGGGATGTAATCTGATGACTCCTAGAATGATTGCTTCCTCCCATTTTCTCCTCATTAGTGAATTTTTGTTTTATAAATTGCAAAGTCCTAAAATGAAAGTATGGTTAGAAAGAGATGTAAAATCTCTGTTACTGTGGTTTTCAAGAAGAGCATGGATAGAGAAATGAACACTGGCGCAATACTTTAGTCCTGCATCCGATGAATGATGACTGTGAAAATTGCGAGAGATCTAACCTGCCGTCTGAGCTCATGAAAATAGGTATTTGATTTTGTAGCAAGGAGTGTTGTTGTGCTGATTCTCAGGCTCTTCTCAGGAACAATTTGTATTGCTAGAATCTCAATGCGTTTTGCAAAGAGCATAAAGAGAGAGAAGAACAATTATCTTTTATTTTCTTAGCTTTTCTTGAGAAAAGCTCAAGAAAAATTGCAAATGTTTGCATTTATATAGAGGAAATATTCATCCAGGGAATAGTCCCAGACATGCAGTGAGATACCAGAACCCACATCCAACTGTCCTATTGGAATGAGAATTGATTATGTCCAATATTTCAATATTTTATTATTTGTATATCTCTGTTTAGTAGAAGGCACTGGTTTGAGCCTTGGAATTGATGTGACATTGCTTGTCTCTAGTGGATCATATTGATTGCAAGTAGATAAAGAATGGTATTGATACAGTTCTTAGAGAATATGCTGCAACCATGGTAGAAAAATAACATTAAAAAATTAAATATTGCCTTATGACATCGCGGTTTTCCAGACAGTGGTGAAATGTATATTTTTAATCTCTGTTCCACCCTTTTGCATTAGATCATTTGCTAAGTGGCAAAACATCCCTTAAGGAAAAATCAGAAAAGGGGATATGGCTCAAATGGAATGGTAGACCAGTGCTATTTTCAGAAACAAAAGCAAATATGGTGGGTTGGTTGTATTTTTTTGCCAGTCTCATTAGTGAATGAAGCCCCAACTTTGATGAAGTTCATCCAATTAAGAGTTTTTTATACCTCATCAGAATGGAGGTTAATCTTGAATTGTATTCATTGTAAAGGTCATGGGCAGTGTAACTGTGGAAGATGTGACTGTAAAGAAGGATGGACTGGGAAAAAGTGTGAACATCCACATTCGTGTCCAATGTCGGTTGAAGAAAGTGCTAAGAAATGCCAAGGAAATTCTAATCTACCTTGCTCTGGAAGGGGTAAGCACATTTCTGGAAGAATTTTCATGCCCTTTAAATGTACTTCCATTAAAATAATTTTTACAGCTGTCCAGCATTACTGGTATTGAAAAATGTGTACCTTCTTGGCTTACAGTATATCACACCAGTATAACTTGTGAGTTAGGAGAAAGGAGGAGAAGAATACAAAGGTCACCTCTTTTCCCTGCTTTGTGTTTTATTTTACGTGTCTTAACATTTATTTTGGATGTTTTCAAGGGTGCTTTGAAAATTGCCGTAGTTAAATCTTTACTAAAGATACATTAAAAATATGAATTTATTCTGTGCATTTTTTGACAAAAGCAGCATGAGATTTTCAGCCTGTGTAAAATGTTGTGGCACCATTGTGATAAGGACTGTTTGGATTTATTCTGGCTAAGAAACTGCCCATTAAGTGCAGGACTGACTTCTCTAAAATGCAGCCATGCTTCAGCACAGTTTGCTAGTTGGCCCCTGGCTTTTCATTTGAAAGCATTTCCTTATGACACCGTAGCCTTTTCAAAAGCTTTGACTAAAAATATATACTAAGTCATACATGCACTTAAAATACACATTGCAAGCAATTTTTTCTCAGAAGGAAAAGGACCTGCTAATTTTCCTCTGTCACTGTGTGAATTGTGGTTTTCCGCAGAGAGAAGAGAGAAAAGTAAATACAAGACAGAATATTGCTAGAACTGGTAATTGCAGTTATGAATTCTGCACATTTTAAGTGTTTTCTGGGAAAGGCCTGAAGCTTCTCTTGAATTACTGCATTTGACCCTTAATGTCAGTTCACTTGTGATTTATTCTTTCACTAATACTATCTAACATAGGCAAAAATTGTAGGCTGTCCACCCAAGTTATCTCTGTGATAATTGTACTATTTTCCCCTGTAATTGTGTAACAGATCATTTACTTCCTAAATGTAGCATTAGGAGTATCTTAAAAGAACTGTGTATTAACAGACAGTTGCTTGCTCTTTTCTTAGTTAAGCTGCAGTTTTCCAGTTAATTATCTCTCTCTTTTCCTGCTATAATTTTCCAACAGAATTCTTTGGTATAAGTTAGTTGGAAAATGGGCATCTGTAGAGAATTAACTGCATTTTGTTTTTTATGCTTGCAAGAATGATAACTAAAAGAAAGGAGCATGGACTTTTGATTCGCTTTTAATTTTTTTTTAATATTGGATCATTTTTCGCCCTGTCCTTATGGATGTTGAATGTCTCTTCTTTCATCTGCCTCAGTAAAAGTTGTGTATCTTGAGAGCTTGGAGTCAGTTCTATGATTTAATTGCTATGAGAGTCTATGAGACTCTCATGAGAGAGTCAAATGGCAGAGGAAGAATGAAAATTGATAAAACAAGCTGAATTTGAATAAATATATAATATTACATTTTTAAAATTAAGTATAAGAAGAGTAAATGTAAAGATTTTAACATTAATGACAATAATTCTACCCTTTTGTCTTTATGAAAAAACACCTAATGATGCTGGCAGTGTTCTTCTGTTGAGATCCTGGCAGGGAAATAGGTAATTCTCAGGTGAAATAATTCGACTGTGTGATCTCTTGGTCAAAATTTTCAAAAGCAGTATCTATGGGAACAAAAGGCTTAATTGACAGTGGCTTTCACTGAACTTTGACTTCCAAACAAGAAGAGATCACTAAAGTGTTCAAGGAGTGCGAAAGGCACATGTGTGGATTTAGGAAATAGTGTGATAGACAGCTGCTGCAATGAAGGAACAAGAGATTCTGCATTCCAGGCTTGAAAAAAAATTCCCCATGAAAACTTCCATTTAAAAATGGAGAACAGTATCTTGTTTTAGTTCTAAGAACAATTTTGCTTAAGACATTCTGAAGATATTTTAGTCTTATCTGTGTTATACTGGACAGTGTATTGTTTTTTTACCCTGGACTCCTTGGATTTCCCTTTCTTCCGTGACATTTTGGATTTTAAAAAAAAAAAAAAAAAAGTAAGAAAGTTTCTGAACTGCTAAAGTAGGGGTTAGTTCCTATGAAAAATCATCATTGGACTTGCATGGTAAAATTTGGTGCCATTTGGAAATCCCACGGCTTGTCATGGGCAGAAGTGTGGCACAAGCAAATGGATCAAAATAAGGTTTTCCAACCAAACTCAATCTCTTTCAAGTCTTCAGGAGTGGGAAAGGCCATAGACTTGTAAAAACATCCCCAGTTTTTCTGAAGTCCTTAGAGAAGATTGTGTGATGAGGAAAGTCTGAAAAGGAAAAGGAAATGTTCTTTTCCATTGGAAAATGGTGGTACAAGGACAGTTATCCTTACCCAGGTCAGTAATCCACGGCACTGCTGAAGAAGTTGAGTGCTTAATGTCCTTATTTAGTGGGATCTTTTGGTAAGGCAGTTGGAATATGGAGTATGATACACAACAGAATTCTCAGAGATGCAGGTGCATGGCTTTATGATTTTGCCATGTATTGTGTTTCCTTAAAGAATGTTTTCTCTTCATCTGTACCTTTTGTTTTTTTAGATTTAGATTTTTTTTTTTTTTAATTTTAATATAGCAATGGAAACTAAGAGAATTGGCACATCCCACCAGATTTTGAGACTCCTGGATTCCCTTAACTATTAGTCATGCAATCTCAGCAAGAGAAAAAAGGTATAGGAAAAAAAAAAAACAACAGTGAAAGAAAGTGTTACTTGTAACCTTGAATGTATCAGGGGTATATAAAAGTTGTATTAAAAATCTTAGAGAATTAAAAAGAGGTTACAAAGAACACAATTAGATAATCACTGTCTATAAAATGGTATAAATTTTAATTTCTCAGTCTATATTTTGCTCTTCTGAGGGCAGAGGAAACCATGAGCTTTGTTTTCAGACTGTAATTCCCTTCTTGATTTTCCCCACTCAGAGGAATAACAAGCTGTTTCATGGGTGCTGCTCAGCATGTGGGGAGAGCAGAGAGGCTGCCAAAAAAATATTGCACTGTAGTCTTATATTTCTTAGCTGCTCCAGTGGGTGAAGGAGAGAGGAGGCTTCATATCGACGTGCTGAGTAGTAAAGGAAAATGTCTACATGCTGAAATGGTGTTAGAAAGACAGAGCAATTATAAATTCTCTCAGTTACATCAATCAGGCTGTCTATACCTGCTGTACTTCCTGCTATATATAAGGTGAGAGAAGATCACAAGAAAATTTTGGGAATAAAAACGCATTAAGTACTTTCCAAAAATTACTTTTCCCTACAAAAGTCTGTTGAGGATGAGGAGTGATTCTAGGCATCTTCATGCATATAAAGTGAAGAATTCCTTTTACACTTTTATTCCCAAAAATGTTGCTTTTTTTTTTTTCACTTGCTGCATGACTTTTAACTGTAGAGGTAATATTTTCCTTTTTTTCACAGTGAAAATCTGCTACTTTTAAAAACACACTAGATATAGCAAGACTAGTGTAAGAGATAAAGGAAAAAATATACCAAAAATCATTTTAGTTTGAAATAAAGAGATACTATATTGTTGTCAGGATTAAGGGGAAAGACAAACCACTTTTCTCTTTCAAATGCATGTCACTCACTTGGAGTTTCTCCTTCAGCTACAAAGCAGATTTAAAAATAGTTTTAATAAAAAAGCTTTTAGGAAAAGAATTGAAAGTAAAAAGAGTAGGTTTTGAGAATAATAGATGAGAGAGGTTTTTAAAAATAATCTTGTTTTCCTCACTCTTGGTGAATGCAGCCATTCCATGGCAGATTTCCAAAGCCAGATAAATGAAAAATCTTCTTATTGGTACTATCTTTTAGTATTTAAATATATTTTCTATAACTGCTTTTGTTTATTTGCCACATGGAGAAAATGAAACTATTTCTTTTTTGGTGAAATTCCTCCTTACACTCATGCTCTAGCACTGGCTAACTAAAAAATGAAGGGATTTTTTGATTCTGTACTTAAAAAGATTTCTTCTGTTTTTGAAAAGGCCCCTAAACCCCATTTTCAAAATACTGAATCATTAGTTCAAAGATTGCATGGCATTTTGAAAGTTTACTGACAGCAGTAACTTTGCTGTTTCTTCTCTATTTAAAATTATTAGATTTTGATTGACTTAGTGGAAGAGCAACAGTGTTCAATGCATTCTTAAAGCTTCCTTGTGGTGAACTAAGAGAGTGAATCAATCCTTTGTGTTCTGTAATGCTATTGCCAGTCTGGATACCATCGCCTGAAGTCTGAAAGAAAAGGTCAGTGATGACTCCAAAGAGCAGAGCCAGTGGTCAGTGCTTGCTGCAAAGACTTAATCCTTTTTTGGAGTGTCCTGTATGTCCTGTTGTGTGAAATACAGTTTATACTGCTCTGAAACATCTCATTGCATACAAGCTGTTGTATCAATGCTGCTGTAGATTCCAGTTGATACAACATGGAGAACACACACAGAAGGAAAGAGAAACACACATGAAATAATCATATCTGTGTAGTGACAAGAGTGGATGGAACCTAGAAAAAATAACGTGCTAAATAGCTGCCTAAAACCAGGTGTAACTACACAACTGTCTTCTGACCTTTGTGAAGTCTTACATGACTGATGGAAAATATGAAATAAAATATTCAGCTTGTAAATAATTGTGGGTTGCATCATTAACTACTACAGCTTCATATAAACCTTTGGATGACACCATTCAGTATATGTTCAAAATTTTAAAATCTATATCAGATGTAATGTGGTTACCCTGATCTTTTCATCTCTACAACAGGTAAGTCCCTACAGTTGGGTATGATACCTGAAAACTGTAGAAGGGCTGCTGGTGGCATGTGTCACATCATGAGAACTTCTTCTGTTCTATAACCACTGGAATCTCAATAAGTATAGTTTCATAACCTTACAGTTCTGGTTCTTTTGTTCTAAGTGCAGTTATTAGTGAAGGACTTGATATTGCAAAAACTGATGAACAAAAATATTTCCTATATCTATTGCTTCTAAAACCTATGGCTTGTTGACTTAGTAAGGGGAGATGATAGTAGGAGTTGCTATTTGAATAATTCACTATACTTTCTACATGACAGGATGGGGTCAGAGCAGAAAAGTGTAAACAATACTGAGGTAAAATCTAGGTTACTACCCCTGCTCCTAGCTCTTTACTGCAGCCCCTTATTATGCAAATTGTGCTGTTTAATTGAAGTGTAAATTACTCTAATGTACATCATCTCTGAATTTGGCATGCTGTTTTCATTCATTTTGCATGACCCCTGCATTCTGAAGGAGGTCTTAATTAAAGCACTATAGTCGACAGGCTGGCAGCAAGTAGCATTATTAGCTGGTGTGACAAGAGCAGAGCACAAATTCAAGTCATGTGTCACATCTCCAGCTTTCATCTCATCAACTTCGAGATGGAGCTCCTTTCTGCATCTGTGTGCTTCAAGCAGAGAGGCACTCTTACTTCAAGGCTGAATGAGCTGGCATAAGAGTATTTGTTATATAGTTTGGAATACTCTTATGTGCTGGACTGGCACTCTGAACTCCACTTCTCATCTGTTAAAGTCTAAGAAAAAAAAATAGAAATAAATATTTGCATTCTGCTCCTTTTAGATTTGTGTATCAATAGTTAAAATCACTGATTTTAAACAGCTTGTCTGATTCAGGCTCTGTTTGAGCCTTTCTCTCTTAATTGAAGCAGGATCCTCTGGAAGCTGTCTTTTTAGGAAAGCTTCCAAATTTTAAATTTTAGGGGTTGTTTTTTGTTTTGGTTTTTTGTTTGTTTGTTTTTGTTTGTTTGTTTGTTTGTTTTGTTTTGTTTTGGTTTTTTGTTTGTTTTTTTAAATCAGAAAGTGATTCAGGAGCTCAACACTTCAGTTTTTGTCTGTAGAGAAAGGTACTTATTTGTGACCCAACTACAGCACTCCTTGCTGCTGTTTTTCCCTTGATACTGTTGTATTTTTGGGAGACATCAAGTAGTGATGGAGGAACTAAGGAAGAACATTTCATTTCCTCAGTGAACCCTTACTTGCAGTACTTATAAATCGGTAGTAAAAAAAATGGTTCATAAACTACTTTGTTTCTGCATAAGTGCTTTCTTAATCTGTTCTGGTAGAAGCAGGGTGTGTTGGAAGATGTCTGTTTCTGAGATGTAGCTGATATTCTGATAGTCTACGAGGTAATTCTGTAATAGAATTTTTTACTGTTCTGAATTTTCTCACTTGTTTTCATGGTGAGAATTTTGAGAAGCAGTAAAGAATTGAGGAAGAATAATCTGTCTGGTTTAGGATGATACTTAGGAATAAAGGCTATGAGATAAAAGCCCAGTATAAGAAAGGAATCTTTACACCATGGCATCAGTGGCTAATAGACTAAATGGATGGTCACCATGGATGCCACCTCACTGAGGAGAATAATTGGACATGCTGTTTTTCAATATAGCATGTTTTCATTAAAATATATTTCATTTTATTCTCACCAGTATAAAAGGCAGTAAAGGACAAAACAAATTCTGATGTTTCAATGAAAATGCAAGAGGCCAAGTCAATTATTTACATACAATCTATCTGATCATTCATATGTGATATGTTAATATGTAATTACTTATTATGAGTGTGGTAGGTGTCTGCTGCAGACCACCTGATTAAGAAAGGATGTAAAAGAAATTTTGCAGTCTTAGAGCTGAAGGGAGCCTCAAGTTTGGAGGCCTTGCTGATCACAGCCAGCTGGTATGGTTTTGTTTCTAACAATCCATATGCCATATCCATTGGAGTATATTTGGGAGCACTGGTTTAGGTAAGGTTAATCTGAAGGGTAACAATGGTTAGAGTAAAAAAGCCATAAATCAATAAAATAGCAGACTTACTGCTCAGAGAGGAATGTGTTTTTCTGATGTCTGTAAGCACTGACCACGTGAAAGATACCTCTTATTCTCCCAGCAGTGCCTCTGAAATGCTACCACCTCTGGGCACATTGCAAACCTCTTTTTGTGTGTGATGTTGTCTTCCTCATTCTTGTTCTCTTAATCTTAATTCTTTCTTCAGCAAAGACCTCTTTCATATGTGAAAGTCCTTTAAAGCCAGGACTGCCTTCCTTCTGACAGCTAGCTATCTTCTGGGTATAGTGTCTTCCATATCCCAGTCTTGATTAATTTTCTTTACCTTTTATCTCCCCATTTCAACTGGTGTGACTCTCATTTGCTGCTCTAAAAGTCAGTATTCAGTGATAGTGTATCTTTTGACATAGTTGGCCTTTTTTTCAGGCACCTCTGGTTTTTTTCAAATTGTTTGAACTCAATTTCTTTAGAACAACAGATAACATAAAACAGAGTGCAAACCAAGGGGGGAAAAATAATCATATTTACCTATTGTTTATATAATATAAAAGTCTCGATATTGAAATTGTTACCCAGAAAAACAGTATCTGTGAAATAATACTATTGCCTAATACTGTGTGTGAGTTTGGGTTAAATTTTCAATGCTTGTTCTATTTGTATTCCAGCGAGATTTATAACTATAGATGACTATATTTTAGAAGAATTGACCTATATATTAATATATATTCATCTATATATTAATATTTGTAATACATCACTGTCTTAAATTAGCCAGCCAAATTATGCTGTTTACAACTGAAAGAACATGGTTAGTATTCAAAATGTTGAGGCATGAGTGGATTCTCGCAAGTGTTACACTTTGCTACAGGCTGGCAATTTTAGAATGTTTTCCAGTAGTATTGCCGTAATTATCATAATTGCTATTACCTAATCAAAGGCTGGACTGACACTCATTTATGCTAGACTTCCTCTAAATCTTTTTTCTGGTCTGTCTCTTTCATTTGATTAGATAGTGAGCTGCAGATACACCCACAACATATCAGTGCTTCTGATGGATGGTATGCGCTTGCGGAGCCCAGAAAACAAACATGTTGTTGCTAATGCTGGACAGAGAAACTGCTCTTGAGCATTAAATCCTGTCAGAAATTCTTTAATTTCTGCTGAAGGATGACTAACATACATTAAATATACTTGCTTCTGATACAATAAACTAATTTGTAAGGAGGTAGAATGTAAGCTGTACATTCCAGTCAGTGAAGATACACCCAATTAAAATTAATAATAATTTTTGAAGTAGCTTAGATTTTTGCTGCTCCAAATTGTCATCCTAGTTTGATTCAATTCAGAAAGTGATGTCTGACCAGAAGTCAGTATTTATTAATGTCTTTAGTACTTGCAGAGGTATGGAAATAATTCACACTGATGAAAAAATTATTCATTGCAATATGCAAGGGTAATTGTACGAAGGAATGCTTTTTACAACATGAAACATGGACACAAGTTAATTTTGCATTTGTGGAAGCAATGTGGAAGCCATTTAAAATGGCAGTACCTTCAAGCACCTTCTCTCATGACTTTGGTATATCAAATATTCTTAGTTTAATCACAGTAACAGGAGACATTCCAAAAGAATCTCTGTTGGAAAAAGGAAGCAATTGAGATGTGTGCACGTGTTTATGTGAGAGCTGATTAGATTTCACAGCTTGTTTACTAGAACAAGTGTCTCCTGTAAAGTCAGGAAGTTGTACAGTGCAGCAAAAGCTGAGATTAAGGTCTGTATTGTCCAGAATATTTACTCACCACCATGAGAAATGTATGTATATTGAAACATTAGTGAATGAGTCAACTTGCATTTGGAAATGCAGAACTGACTTGTGTGTGCACAACACAGTCAAGTCATCATGTTAAATAGATGCTAGCTATTGTGAACACAGAGGAATGTTCTGGGTTCTATCTTAAATTTATCTAGACACAAAAATATGGTACTTTAGCCTTTGGTTTTGGTGGAATGATAGTATTTCTGAATCAGAAGGGATTTGCCCATTTCTTCTATATTTCTGTGTTACTGTAAGATGAATTGTCATAATTCATACTTTCCTTACTGTTCTTAAATAATTACTATCAGGCTAACTTTTAGATGCCTGCACTTGGATTCTGTGAATCGTACCAATTACCAAATTTTTTTACTCCAAATGTAATGTCTTAGTACAGTATAAATAAAGGTAATAGAAGTCTGCTAGAACAAGAAGCCTCTGCTGTTAATACACAGTTAAGAGTGCTTTTCCTGCATCCTTGTCATTTGTGGAGTGTTTTGAGGTGCTCTGGCAGTGACATTTATACTAGTAAGTTAAATAGTTCTATGGATTGCCCCAAGGCACTGAAACCTGCTTGACTAAAGCTGGATTGATAGAACAGCCACTGGGCCACTTTTGCCCTGTGCCAGCTAGTATTCTCTCCAAACAATTCCTGATAATACTTCAGGAATTAGTGTGGGTTAGTTCCTGGTCCCAGTAGGCAGTCTGGGTGAGGCTGCCTTCATGGAAGACACTTTGATAGTAGAGATGCCATTTCTTCCATTCCAATTGGCCCCAGTGCCAGGGAACTGTCCCAATCCCATTTAATTCACGACTAAAGAGCCATCTATCAAATACTGTTGTGTGGTTATTCTCATGAAGATTGAATTTCTTTCTGCACTGAGGTTAGTGTGGTATCTAGGAAGCCTTCAGGAAAAGATGACAGAAAGATAAGTTTCCAGCACACAATATCAAAGACTCACTGCTTACTCTGAACCTGTTACTTGCTCTGTGCCTTCTTCAAGGCAACAACTTGTGTGAAATAAGTGGATCAGTTCCGACCCAAAAATGATTTTGTATAGTGTGACAGATGATTAATTTGTTCTCAGGCTGATTGAGTAATTTGATTTCTTCCTTATTTTGTGCTTGTGAATATTTTGACTTAAAAATACCTGAGAGGTCCTGAAAATTTGAACAAAACCAGTTTTTAAACTGAAAACTGTTAAAAATTGCAGGTATTCAGATTATTGGTGAGTACCACAATGTGTTTTTCTAGGATCTGCTTTTTGTAAAGAAAGCCTGGACTTGATAAAATAATTGTAGAGGTCCAACTTTCTGTGGTAAAAATGACACACCACCCTTTTTCTAAACTGGATTTAAACCTGACCAGGTCTAACCTAATCAATGCTTACTTGCTTATCTGTTTCATAATTTCTTGCTTGAGTTCCTTATTTTTCTGCAGGTATTTTGCTATGTTGTACTTATGTTACAAAATTAATTATTCTACTCCCATGGTAATTGTGTATGAGCAGGATATTTGAAACACATAGAGACAAAGATGAAAAATTTCTTTAAATTCTTTTAGGAAGAAAGGCAATAAAAACCTAAGCCGAGTTTATTTTCTGCTAATGAAAAAAAGTCTTGCATGTTTATATCAATAATTATGTTCTCCTTATTAAATTCTAGAGTTAATTTATTAAGTCATTTAATCTCATTTTCAAAGTATGTAGGCTTTTCTATCAAGAACAAAAGTCCATCTTTCTTTCAACAAACTTTTAGAAGTTAATACATTTAGGAAATGCAGAATTCTAATCAATATGACCTTGATATTTAAGCTGAACTTCTACTGTATTACTTTCAGAGGTTGCTTCTTTGGTGTGAGCATACATAGTGATCAATATATGATTTATAAGGGAAAAAACCCCAGTATCTTGCAAAAGCATTGACTTTTCTGATAAAACTAAAAAGTAAATGTTGTAAGTTGCTGTTAAGTAATAATGTCTGTAACAATATGTTCTTTAGAATTTTAAAAGTCCATCAAACACCTATTTATAAAACTCAGCAACATTTTTTTCGTGGCTAGTGCTTTAAAATATTTTGTTCCCTATGATTTTTTAAGCAATTGCATCCTTGCTTTGCATAGAAAACCTGCAATGACAGCATAAGCCCCTTGAGAGAGAGATGTATGGAATTATTTCCCTTCTCTTACATGCTTTTAGAGATATTTGTGTATTGTGAGACCTCAGTACAGACTGGAGTAAATATTTTAAGTAGAAGAAAGGAACATGGAGAGAAGTGCAGTTGGGGGAAATATTGACTTTTGAACTCTCATCGAGAGTTTTTGCAGTTGTCAGTGAATAGTGGGAAGTATAGTTAATAAATAAAAGCCTTAATACTTTCTAAAATATTTGTCAGATATAAGTCTAAACTTTTTACATGAAATATTGGGCAATAACACTAAGGTAAATTTGTTTTCTGCAATTTATGTTTGGAGAAAACTTGTGCAAAGTTCAGGGAGGGTTCGAAGTCAAGAAAAGTCAGGCTGAAAGCTGATCTCCATACTGAGAAATTGCTAACAAAAGTCTTCTTCCTAGTCAAAATCTTTGTCCCAGAACTTTGTGTTTCTCTTTCTGAGACAAGGTTTCACAAAGAGGAACTAGAAATTGCTGTGATACATTATGTCATTTTGTTTCCTGAATGCCACTAATGCACTTATTTTACGGGAACTGCTGAAGTTTTTTTAAGAGGCCTGTATGTTCAAATGTTCTGCCCTTTCCTTGCCACCTTCATTTATCCAGTGCTCAGAATGCTTTAAGGAGACAGCTTTGTCAGTTCTGTTAGGAAAATTATTTTATGGCATAGTTGAAGTCAGATATTTGTCCATGTCTTTGTTCTTTTTAGTTTGTTTTCTTAATCACACTTCTAAAGCCAATAAAGGAAGACACGACCCCCCAAAATAAATGCTTCTGATTAAATCATACTTTCAATAAAATTTACTGTTACCTCAGCTCTCCAGTTCTAAAATTTAAAGCATGGTGTTGGGTAAAACCAAGCAAAACACAACTGTCTTACACTATACAGCTTTTCAGAAAGACAGATAAATGCCAGATTCAAGAAGCTGCTGTTTCATAAACATAATAATCCTTGCTGAATCTGGTCCCTCTGAGACACAGAAGCAGAGAGAGGCAGGAAAATCAGATAATGAACATTACTGGTATTATTTGAATCTTTGGAGTTTTTGGTTGTTTTAGGGCTTTTTTTTGTTGTTGTTGTTGTTGGTTGTTTGGTTGGTTTGTGTATGAGGTTTTTTTTATCCTCTCATGGGTCATAGTTGTGGTTTTAATGATAGAGTATCGAAGACATGCTGCTCCTAATTTTTCATAAAGTGCAATATGTGCATTCTTTCTTTCTCATGCGTACTATAATAATTAGTATCTACTTATTATAAATCAGTCATTGCTAAATTACATGTCTCAAAATGACAGCACTTTAACAATGAATGTTTTTGAAGATTTGTAGGACAGAATATTGAAACTATGAACATAGTGAAACAGTGAAACTATGTGTCTGGTGGGGTCCCTTTCACTCAAGAATCTTTTACCAGCATTTTCTACCTCATTGATGCAGGCTACCATAGGACCTGTGTGTTTGGAGTTAATTTGTTAATAACAGCCCTTTGATTTTTGTACATGTCTTCCCATTGTGAGAGGTGTCCATTTAGTAACTACACCACTACTGTGTGTGTTTGTAAGGCTGTGGAACCACACTCACAAAAAAAATCTTCCTTTCTTAGTGGATTGTGAACCCAGTCTGTTATTTCTCACTAGGGGCTTGTTTCCAAACATAAGGCAGTGATTAAGAATAGACACTGAAGAGAAACCTGGAACATAACACCTTCTTTCAGATTTAGAGATTTCTTTTTAAAGAAATGACCTTAAGAGTTGTTTGCAGTGTGTGAAAGTGGCAACCTTACCCCACCTAGCAACTTATAAACAGTGCTACTTATTGTTATTGCCGGTAGATGGCATTCTTTATATTAACTAAATAACTAACAGTTTGAAAGGTTTTTGTCATGTTGTGGGGTTTTGTTTTGTTTTGTTTTTGTTTTGTTTGTTTTTGTTTGTTTGGTGGTTTTGGGTTTTTTTGTTTGTTTGTGGTTTTTTTTGTTTGTTTGTTTTTTTAAGAAAGGGAGGGTGGATGATCGACATTTGCTCTTCAGAATATTCATGGAAATGCCTGCAATTTTGAAATGTTTGTCAGAATTCCTTACTTTAATTCAGCAAAGCAGTCTTACTGGTTTGTTTTTTGTTTTTTGGGGTTTTTTTTCCAAAATGAAAGTAATTATGGGATAATGTGGTGATGCGATTCATATCACTAATTTTTACTTTTATTTTGGGTGAGGAAGAGGAAAGGATTTTTCTTGCCCTCTTTTGGAAGCTAGAATATTTAATGGACAGTTTAGAATTAAATATTATTGCTGCTTTCATTCTAGAAAACTTCTTTAAAGAATATTTTTTTCTCCTCTCTTGTTTTCTGTTCACAAAACCTAGAGAATATGGACACAACCATTTCATTTGTAGTAGATCTGTGGCAGAACTGAGGGAATAACTCAATGAGACTCAAGACCAGGAGTAGTTTATAGCTCTTCAAATATTTGGTGGGGTATGTTTCTCTCATTTGAATGCTTAATCCAAAGCCCAGTAAAGTTAAAAAGGAGATGCATATTGGCATCAGAAATTTTGTGACCTGTTTCAATGCATACTGAAATAAGAGGGCTGCTCTCAAAGAAATGTATGTTGATGGAATCTAACCAGAAGATTTTTCATGCATTAATCATATTGGAATCCATGACCTTTGCAATGAAAAATGAACAACTGAGGTGTAGAAGATATTTCAAGATCCATTAAAATTCAAAATGTATTGCATATTCCAGATATTGAACATTGTGGCTTTTGCCTATGCTGAATGTTTATTTCACAGGCACCAAAGAGTAAATAGGAGCCATACACCCCTGAAGGTGTGTGGAGTAAAATTGTAATTTTCCCAGCTGGGATACTGGAATAGAGTGCACTTGGTTCAGTTTGCTATCACGTGTGGACGCATTCTGTCACCTCATGCATGTAAAAGTGATCTGTGCCCAGATGTGAGCTTGAGACGAGTGTGAGCAGCAACCTCTCGGATTCTGGGCAAATGAGCCTTCTCTGGCTGGAGGAGGTACTGCCAAATGCAGAATACTTTCCAGCTATGGACTGTTAGTGACAACAAATGTGTATCTATGAAATAATGAATTCATACCAGCGATGGCTCAGTTTCTAAACTTAGCCCTTGAATTGCAGTGACCTTCAGCCCCTAATGATCTACAGCTGTCTTTGTCAAACCAAAGAACTAAGTTGGAAGACCTTCTGTGTCACCAGGTCAAGTGATCCTTAACCCTCTAACTCTGAAGAAAAAAAATTAGACTTTTACCTAACTGCACATTTGTGCTTACTGGAAGAAAAATCTCTTATTCCCAGGACTATCAGAAGTCCTGTGGGTTGTGACCTGGTTGCAATGGTGATTCTTGTCACAACCCTGTAGTTAGGGGACCAAGCTGAGAGCCAGGGAAGAAGAAAGATATTTTAGCTATGTTTATGATTATAAACAAAATACCCATGGAAAGAATACTCAGGTCATCAGTAATGCTCTGCCACCCAGAGATAATTCCATTTACCCAGGCTTCATTGGAAATGACCTTCCAAAAATGTGCTTTCTTAGAGAAAATACTACCTCAACACATAAGGAATCACATTAACTTTATGTTAAGTAAAGTATTTATCCCCCACTGAACAAAGGTTCACTTTTTCATACAGAACATGCACTGGAGCATAACTGAAGCGTAGCTCAAAGTGTCTCCCACCCTTTAAAGTTTCATGTAAGCTTTGATCTATCTCTGAAGATAAAGGGATTTAATATAAACCAGAAATACCACAAATAAATGCAGACATTTCTAGGTATGTAATGACATACTAGAATTCTGTTTTCTGCTTATCTGTTGAATTAGAGGCGCAATTCAATATTTATCAACTAAATTTAATTTAATATCCTAATCTGTGCCTTTGCCAAAAAGCACAGACTACTAATCTGCTGTCTCATTATTGGGTTAATATCTAACTTGAATTGGCATGAAAATGTTATGAAATCTGGATCTTTTCATTTGAGTTTTTACCTCTAGTACCATTTTTTGAGCTTGTGCCCAGATGAGTAATAGTTTTGTTTTATTAGTTTCAGTATGTTCTAATACTTAAAAGCTGTTACCATGAGCAAGAAATATGCTGATCTTTTCCCCTCATCTTCTGGATGTGTAAAGAATGGGATATCTAATCTGAACAGCCTGAACTTTATTTTGCTTTAGCTTTCTTTTTTGTTTCACATCACATATTCCAAGACATTTTTGATACTGCTGTGTGACCTTAGCTGACCTCTTAGCAATTGCAATGTGATGCATCATTGATTATTGTATAATACAGATATTTGCAAGAAGTAATCAACTTAGAGGCCTCTTGGTCTTGTATGTATGAAGCAGTCAATTTGTTTATTGGCTTCCTACACTGACTAATCTCAGGTGACTGATTTTTGACTGGAGGTACCACCATGATCTTATGGTCAAGAAAGTATTTGTCCAGTTTTTGTGAGGGTACAGAGGGATAATAATTGAATAATAAACATACAGTCATAACTTTATAAGAATTTTCAGTAATTAACACAGTAAAGATGATAATGGTGAATAGAGGTAAATCGCAGGAAGTGCAAATATGGCTCTGTCATTTCCTAAGCCTTAAGAGTTCTTTGGTGGCAATGTCAACCAAGTAAGATGCAGAGGAAAAAAAACTCTAAAAAGACAGAAGGAAGTGCATTACAAATATAAACACAAATGTATTAACTAAAAAAACCACACATTTTCCAGAGGTCTGAAATTAAGTGTGTTATGATGAACAGTTGCACCTAAATCAAAGCAAGTTGTACAAAAATCTGTCACCTGTAGAATTATCTCACACACCAAACTTCAGATATTAATTGCAGTTCCACTCTTGGGTCATCTCAGTGAATACAATTACAGTAGGTGACAGGAACTTTAGAGAAAACCTCTCGTTCCATTCATGATGTTGAGCACTGTCAGGCTTATGAGCATCTTGAAGAGATCATCAGGCTTCTGGGCAGGAAGCTGGAACACCAGTAAACTTGCAAGTTGTATCAATTTCTATTGAGATCAGATGGATCATTTATCAGATGACAAACTTGCAAGGATCATCTAATAAGCAGGCACTCTGTAGAAAGAAAAGTAATCTACAAGGATTCCTTCTGTTCAGGAGTTTTTCTTGCTTCTGTGCTTAACTTGTAAATGCTTAAGGCTATTTTCATTACAGCAAACAGTTGTGAAACTTGACATGATGTGTTTGGGTTAGCTAGATCTAGCTGCAATGCAAACAGGACATGCAAATATAGCCAGTGGTAAGTAATATCTTAAATAAGATTTGAGGCTCCTTTGGGTGTGATAACGATAACACACCAAGTAAATGACCTTATAAATAGTGCTCACTGATGTGGAATTGCATATGGACTGTCATTTTGTCATACAGCATGTATCTGTATTTCTGAAGAGCTTTTTCTGAGGTGCTAAATGTGGTTCTTTCTCAATGGGAATGACTCATCACAAATTTGATATTGTGACATTTTTGTCTATTATTCCATCATGTCCATCTAGCTTGGTGTTATAGGCTCCAGAGTGTTACAGATTGCACTGAATCAGCAAGGTGACATAATCTCTTCTAGATTAATTTAAAAGGATTGTGGAGCAATAGATCATTTAGATAATGCAGTGCTATAATGATTTATACTACTTAAAATCCTGTAAATTAGAAATTTCTCTCCTCAGAAAGGAGTGACTTCTTGACAGCTATATTTTATGAGCTAGAAAAAGGCTATATCACCTCCCATACAGCAGGTTTTCTTTGGACATTAACATGCCTAGATTTCCAACACTGGAGCATTTAGTCATAGTTAGGGTGGATGACTGTAGGCATCATATTTTCAAATGTAAATCTTAATTTTCATTTATCTTGCATGTGCCTCTATAAGAATTAATTTCTGTGAACAGATGACTGAATTTAGTTATACAGGCATTCACAGAATTTCAATATTGCTGCACTTTTACTCTTTTAAATTTAGGGCAAAGCTTGGCTCAGAAAACCAACAGAATTTTTCGTTCTTCTTCCAGAGGCGAGTAAATAAGTCAGTTAGGGATCTGATTACAATCTTAACAGGGAATTACTTTATGTCAGTAAGGATTGTGCGGTGCTAAAGGCAATGTACTCTGCGTTATATTACAGAAAACATGTTACAGTTTCTAAACTCTTTTGTCAGGATCCTAAATGCATTGTGCTCTATATTTTTTCGAGTAGTTTTTGCTGAATTTTCATGTGAATGATGTATTTCTAGAATATGATTTGCTTAATAATGCAGAAATGTTTCAGTGTATTATTTCATCAATAATAACAAGTCACATACTCAATGTATGGCGTAAATTTTTACTCAGCTTTTTAAAACTCCCTTGGAGACAGTGAGGGCTGAATGTAGAAACATTTATGTCAAGGTGAAGTACTCCTGCTCTATCTGAATATCTACACACAGCTCAGTAGTAAAACAGTTTAAAAAAAAAAAAAAGGATAAACTCCAAAGCTGAACATGAGAAAGGGTTATGTGGGTTATGTTTAGTTTTAATGTTTGCCTTTTTGTTTCCAAGTACCCAAATTAGTAATTAAATATCTATTTATTATTACCAGATATTAAATATTCATCACTAGTAGTTAAATATTTATATTATTTTTATAATTAAAATTAATTTTCTCCAAGTTGGATCTGTTTTGCTCACTGAATTTAACTTGGGAAAAAACAATTCACGATTCAGATGTTTGGATTCCATACATACATATACTGAGGTCATTAGTTTCTGCTTTATTTATGAATGAAGCCGTGTCTTAAAGAAGAGTCTATGACTCTCATTTGGAAGGTGAAACCAGCACTTTCTCTGACTGCATTTTGATTTTAAAAGACTTTTCTTACTATAACATTTGCAATCCAATTACCTGACAAGTCATTGATACTGTCTCCTTTGCTCCATACAAGAATTAAAAAATAAATAAGCATTAATTCTGGGCCTGGCCCACTAGGAAAGAGATAAAAAGGTTCCTTGTTCCCACAAAATCAATGCTGTTTTAATTGATTCATTTGTCAAACGGTAGTTATCCTAATCAAGATGAAATCAGGACTAAAAATCATTGCATGATATTTTGTGTAATGGTGGTGATTGCTGTTGTGGACTAAGACTGAATAATGACTATTAATACCTGCTCTGACTGATACAGGTGAGTAAAAGCACAAACTGTCAATACTTTAATGGAATTTCATTACAACTGTGTTCTGCTTGGTCTTGGTGTCACATTAAAAGAAATATCTGGGTATTCCAAATATGCAATCCAAGAATCATCACTCAGAAGGTGTACTTTCATTGCACTGTATATTCATTGCACTGTGCTTGTTTTTGAGTACTAATATGTTTGAAATAAGGTCAAGTAGCACCAAAGTTGGAATTTCCTTACAATTAATGCTAAGCAGCTAACAGAATAGGAAAGAATGGTACATAAAAAAATAAAGCAAACATTTCTAACAATAGTAAAAGATGATGTTATGCTAAACATCATTAAGTGATGTGATTAGTGGATCCTGTTCTCCATCCCAAAAGGCCCAAAATAATGACAATTCTAACTGGGCCTGTAGCAAAGTTTTCCACGCAATTTTTACAATTACAGTGTATGCAATGCTGTGAATTTCACAAAGAAATGCACCACAGGATAGGTTTGTTGTTTGCAGGTGGCTTCAAGGTAACCTCATCCTTCAGACTGAGATAGATCAGATCCCTTTTAATATTTGCTTCCAAGGACACCACATTAGTGTTAAGGAAGGATAAAATACTGCACGGTGAGTCTTTTAAATGGCACTATTTGTGTGTGAGGAGATGCATAATGGCAGGCTAATGATTCTGCTCTCTCTATATGTTCAATAAACCAAAGTGAGGTTTATATTTAGGCTCTGCATTTAGTCACCAGCTCCATTTCAATTACACAATCGTCATTTGTATTCTCTTACTGCTTCTGCTCTCCATTGGGGAGCTACAGCAGTATTTCTTTAAGCACTGTAAGCCTGTGTGGCAACAAGTGATAACTTCTGTATGAAAAGGTTTCCTGTTTAAGGAGGGACTGTTCTGTTCCACTGTCAATAATTAAGGGCACATGGGAACAAAAGGGAACATTCCCTTCTCAGGATTAGTGTGCCTGAGATTTTAACTATTCTCTTGTCTTCTGTGTTATAATGTCACTTTCTCTGCTCTGAGTTTTATTGTGAGGCCTGATATTCCCCTGTAAGAAATACATTATCAGATGTTAAAAAGAGTATGATGGAATATTTTGAACTTTTAATCTGAAATACTGAGTAACATCTGCTTTCACTGGCCATAATGGAGTTCAAGAACCTTCCTAATTGCCTGCCATCTTAATGGATCCATGAGGAGTAATTACAGTAATTAATATTTCAAAACAACACAGATTAATTAGATTGCACCATACATTTATTGTTAGCTTCATATTTACTCTGTTAGGAATTTCTTTCACTGCTTTTTATTTAATGTGATTTGGGTTTGTATTTGGTGCCATGAACACTTTTGACAAAGAAATATTGGGCAGCTCTAATATTGAAGACAGACCTGGTACCTGGAGGAGAAATTTCAACATGATTATCTATTTGATTTTTTAGTTCATGCCTTATAGCTTTTGTCAGGTGATTCAAAGATGTCTTTGGGATCCCATAAGGAACAGCAAAAATTTCAAAATAAAATGAAACCTCTTGCAGAATTATTTTAAGTGCTATTTGGTGGCAACAGAAAAGAATTATTTTATGAGTGCAAAGTGCAAATGCATCAATGGCAATAATGTTTTCAATTTAACCTACAACATCAGTGTATGCAAAATCATGTAAGATTACATATTCATAGCTGCATTCCAAACACTGCCCATAATGATGATTATGTTTCCATTCTTAGGAGTCAGTGAGAAGTGTCTACCCCTCTTTCAGAGTTTTAACCTTCATTTGAAGGTGTTGAACTGATCTTTCTGATTGTTGTTAGAGTTCCTTGGGGAGAGATGGAGAAAATTTGGAAAATGGAATAAGGCAAGGAGTGATTACCCCTTCCTCCCACTTTTTTTCCCCCTTTTGTTTTACCTTCTTGGAAGCTTACTGCTTTGACACCTGGAAAGAAATGGGCTTCTCTATACATTCAAGCAAGCAAGAATGGTAATAATTCATGAATTATATAGGCCCTTTTCTCATCTGATTTTTTATAATTATTATTGGATCTATAGGCAATCTTGAAGGGGTCCTGCTCTTCTGTGAGGGATGCATGGTAGGGAGCTGAGTTTTGTAACACAGAGTTTGTCATAGCAAAGTGAATTAGTATGAATCTTCCAAAACTCTTCGTGGTTAGTGAAGGGATAGAGAATCAGATATACTATGTTTATGCTGAATCAGGGTCTCTGTGTGTTTCAGCAGATTTACTCAAACAACCAACCTTACAGATACTCCATGGCAGGTGGTACCTCAGCTTCCAATTTATAAACAGGGTAGCACAAAAATCTTTCCGTGTCTTCTGTAAGTGTAAGTAGGTTATGCCTTTCATCAATATATATTGTGAGGTTACAGCCAAACTGCTTTGTGTTAACATGACATCCAAATTCCTTCTATGGACAGGGAAAAGAGAAAAAAAGAGTGCAAAACATACTCCTTAGTCAAGTTGTTGGGTGCAGAAATATCTCAGCCTATTAACTTAGACATTTTGTTCCTCTTGAAACTATCTTTTTTTTCCCCCTGAATCACTGTGAAATCTACATTTGTGTTCTCAACTATTTCAGACACATCCTGTGGATACAGCTAATTAAGAGCCAACCACTAGTTGGAGTTTCCCTCAGTGCTTTCCACTGATTTGTTTTTGTTTATGATGTGCTTTGTTTGCTTCATTTCAGTGATACATTTGTGCAGTCTTATTTAGCCTTTAGAGCATCAAGTTCCTGGAGCATCAGTGCACACAGCATGAAAAGAAATGAGTCATTCACCCATTCCCAATCTCTTGTTTCCTCAGCTGATTGAAGGGTTCAATAAATTACTGTGGTTCATAATGACTATAAAAGTTAAACACTATTTTTATCTATTCAGCTGTGTTTTAAATACAGCATTGGGATCTATCATTCTGTCATGGAGAGAGGCTCTGCAAGCATTTGACAACTTATAATCTTTCCTCCTTCACATATTCATGAGACAGAAAGATTATGCATGCAAGCAATAACTTTACACATTAATTATTGAGTCAGATATCAGGAAGACCATAACTTCATGAAAGACAATGCACAGAAATACTTTGATTTGAAGAAAAGATGAAGCTCAAGGGCAAAGATCTCAAGGTTTGAATAACAACACATAATTTCCTGTCCTTCCTCCTCCATGGTTTATCTAAGTCTTGGGCCACAATATCTACATACTGAAAAGTCCCTAAGGAAGAGCAGAAGTAGCAGCAGGAGATACAGCTGTTCTCTGGGATTCTTAATGGGCTTGGGCAATGCCTGACCGGTGCTGATTACAGATGGTGTAATGAGATCCTTCTCTCACAGAATCAGTTGTGTTTCTTAGCATGCTGTAAGGAGTCAGCAGGGCCATGACACTATCACTTTCTATATTCCTTTCTTCCCGGAAAGAACATGAAGCCAGACAACTGCCTTGTCCCAGACCATGCAGCAAGAGTTGTGGGCTTCTACTACATCCTTCTGCCCTCTATATTTCCTTATTATTTGGCTTAATGAATCAATGCACCTCCCTCGGTACATTGAACAGCGATAAGATAGCTTCCTAATTTGTCCGGTGACTCATACTATGAATTTCAAGTAATTCAACTGGATGTATTGTGGAAGCCCCTGCACTCATTCTTAGACTATTACTGTTTCTTTGATGCTAGCATTTATAATTCATCCTGGTATTATACAGGAATAATTCACTGAAATAATTTGTTCAAAAGAGAGAGAAAAAACCACTTCTGTTGCTGTTTCATCTGCATACTGCAACACAGAAACAACGCTTGGTAGGAGTTAACCCATGCTCCTGAATAATATTCTTCAGATTAAAAAATTGAGGTATACTGAGCAATTCTTTTCATTCAAGTGACATTTGAATTTGACACTTCCCACAGCCCTTTTTATTCCAGTAACATGGGCAGGATATGAAATAAATTTAGTGCAGAATGAAAAATGGCTGATGTCTTTAACCTGCAGAGTCTCATGATAATCTCTACAGATTAGAGTCTTTTGATTTAAAATAATAAATACTCTGTTTCTAGTGATTTTAGGTTTTTCTATATATTGCTTATGATGATAACAAAAGTTACAGTTATCTTCATACTCGTATGTGAGTGAACAAACACAGTAGCAATGACACTTTGGCACAATTTGTGTGTGTTCAGCTATATATCCTGCTATACAAAGCTCTGATAAGACCTGAATTGTGTTATTTGGAATTGCTAAGCTTTTTTATTTCAGAGGCTTTATTCTACTGTCATGCTTCTCTTACCAGAAATTTTACTTGTGTCTCCTAGAATACACTCCTTTTTCTCTTTTTCTTTCTTTTTTTTTTTGAGATACACATTGGTGTGCTTGAACACCACATCATTCTGCTGGAAAAACTGTCTGTTCACGACTTGGATGGGTGCACACTTCACTGGGTGAAAAACGGGTTGCATGGCTGGGCCCAGAGCATGGTGGTGAGTGGAGTTACATCCAGTTGGCAGCTGGTCACCAGTGTTGTTTCCCAGGGCTCAGTACTGGGAGCAGTTAGTGCAGTTTAATATCTCTGTCAGGGAGCTGGGTGAAGGGATCGAGTGCACCCTCAGTCTGTTTCCTGATGACACCAAGTTGAGCAGAGTGTCGATCTGCTGGGGGGCTGGAAGACTGCAGAGAGATCTGGAATGACTGGATTGATGGGCCAAAGCCAAAGGTATGAAGGTCAACAATGCAAAGTAATGGGTCCTGCCCTTGGGTCAAAACAACCCCATGCAATGCTACAGGCTTGGGCAAGAGTGGCTTGAGAGCTGCTCAGCAGAAACGATTGGCAGCTGTGTGACCATGAGCCAGCAGCGTGCTCAGGTGGCCAAGGCCATCAGTGGCATGTTGACCTGTATCAAGGACCTGTATCAAGCCAGCAGGACCAGGGCAGTGATCATTCCCTTGTACTTGGCAATAGGTGAGGTCACACCACCAGTAATGTGTCCAGTTCTGGGCCTCTCACTTCTGAAAGGACAGAGAGGTGCTGGAGTGTGTCCACAGCAGGACAGCGGAGCTGGGGAAGGGTCTGGAAAACGTGTGCTGTGAGGAGCAGCTGAGGGAAGTGATGTTGTTCAGAGAAGGTAAATATTTGGGCTCAGAGAGGACCTCATTGCTCTCTACAATTTGGGGGAGGTTGTAGTGAAAGGAGGTTGTAGTGAGGGGGGGGTCAGTGTCTTCTGCCATCTCTCAAATGAAAGGACAAAAGGAAATTGTTTAAAGTTGTACCATGGGAAGATTAGATAATTAAAAAAAAAATCACTTGGAAGTGGTTAAGCATTGGAATAAGTTGATGATTGAGGTGATGGAGTCACTGTCTCTGAATATGCTTAAGAGATGTTGGAATGTGGCACTTGAGGATCTGGTCTATGATTGTGTTAAGTTGATGGTAGGACAGATGATCTTGAAGGTCTCTTCCAACCTTGATGATTTTGTGATTCTCTGAACTTGTCTTGAGATCCTGCAGTAGATCTTGTTCTAAAGCATAGACAAATCATCAGGTATTAATTACAATCTGTGCTACTGACTGACTCAAAATGAGAACACTGAATATCTTTTTATGCAAGCTATTTGATTATTTGATCAAAGAAAACTGAAAAAATAAGTTGAAATATCTTTATAGAACATTTAGGAAGATTAATGTGTCAAAGTTTCATTCTTGGCTTATTTCTGATGGGATGTCTCACAAACTTTCATCTTCTCTTGGAAATATATTTGTAAAAAATGTGGAGCCCAATTTTGATAAGAGTATTTCTTTCTAGATGGTTGCCATTTCTAACTCAGCTTTTTTCTGAGGATCCTGCACCCAGTGGGGCAAGGAAAATAAATTACTTGAAGTGCAAGTATCACTGTTTTAAAGCTAGCTGGCAAAAGCAACACGCTTAAGAATTAATTTCTGTGTTAGTTAGAAACAAGTAAAATATGTTGCTGTATTGATTCTGCTCCTAATTTATGTATTTGGAAACAGCATAACCTCTTAATAGGAAAGAGCCTATGCAGAACAAATATATAACTTCATTTTAAAAGAATTGCAGGGTGGGCATATTGAGTTCTATTAAATATTCCATCTCCCAGATGGTTTCATATTTTTTTGATGAATCAGAAAATGTTGAGTGGAAATGTATATTGTGTAGTTGCACCACAAGCTTTTGGGAAACTTGTATTTGTTTTTCCCAAAACTCCCTAATAATCACTAATTAATCAATAAACTTTTTTTTTTCCATCTCCTATAGGCAAGAAATATCATAATAATTCATCTTGAAATTTTGTGATTTTCTGTATAATGTAAAGCCATGACCATCTTGGTGCCATGGTAATTCAGCAGAAGAAAAAGTTTAAAATGAAAGAAAAATGTTTTAGTGTGAGGGTGACCACACACTGGAAAAGATTGCCTAGAGATTTTATGTGATCTCCACCTTTGAAGTCGTTTAAAATCAAACCGGGCACCGTCCTGGGCAGCCAGCTGCAGGTCACCCTGTGCTGAGGAGGGGGGTTGTACTGGATGATCTCCAGGGGTGTCTTCTCACCTCAACTATTTTGTGATCCCTGTTGATGGCACCGTGACTTAGATTAGCTGAAAAGACTTTCCCACAAGGACACATTAATCTGTTGAATTTTGCAGCATGGCTTCATGGTAACAGTTTCATTTTTCCATTAATACAAATGAATTAATTTCAATTAGAGATAATGTATTGCAGTCCCTTGAGTAGAATACTTTGTCCATCTCTTTTCTAATTTGAGATGGCATAAATTCGTTTTAACAGGCTAACATCTGAGAGTAGTGTTATGTATGTCAATGCAAAGGAAAAGCTAAAACACTCTTCAGTGTGTGTATCTCTCTGGTTTACATATCTATGCAGACATTACTGTTAATTTATCTTTTCCTGTGTTTCCTTTTTTACTTGTGTAACAAATACAGGAAAACTGGATGGTCACTCATCATTTAACTACTCAGGAATTTGTTCCCTTGTAGCAGGCACTCACCACTTAACATTTGCAGCAAGAGGGGAGCTGAAGCGGGGACTTAGGAGAGCTTCTCCTTCTGTTTTTCAGGTTTTGGAAGCATGCATGCCTCGTTGGCCAGTTTAGATTAGCCTATGTGCTGCCCAGTGGGGCTTTACTCTGCTAAGATATTTGGAACTACAGACATTCTTAAATTTGAGTTCATTTTCATTAAGTGTGTATATGCAAAACCCACAAACATATGAGCTTCCACACAGCTTGAGTTCCAGACATATCTCCCTAGTTACGACGGACTGCATCTAATCAAGGGCTTTTTTATGGTATGTACCTCTGTCAAGGAATTAATATGATTCTTCAGAAGAATATATAATTTTATTAGGAACATAGACAATGAATGAGCTCAAAACTCTGCAGCATTGCTAAGAGTTTGTCCACGGGATCTTCCACAGAAAGCCCTGAGTTTCTGTTTCCTGGTGTTAGCCACGCCGTGCAAGATCTAGTACCAGAGATGAAACCACATTAGTGTAGCAGCATGCTTGAGTTGTTGAATTCTGCTAAGCATCTTAGTTCTGGATACGGTTTTGTTTGGAAAGACTGTACAGATCAATTGTTAAAGCTTTTATCTACTCCCTAGCAGAAGAAGGAGGATGGGATGAAGGCTGACATGGAATTTCTTACCCTTTAGTGTCAGTGCAGCCAGGGCTTGTTCTGTGTGAAACTTTTTGCAAGAACAGGTAGTGATAGGACAAAGGGGGATGGCTTTAAAGTGGAACAGAGTAGATTTAGATCAGATGTAAGGAAGACTTCCTTTCCTGTGAGGGTGGTGAGGCACTGGAACAGGTTGCCCAGAGAAGTTGTGGATGCCCCATCCCTGAAAGTGTTCAAGGCCATGTTGGACAGTGTTCTGAGCACTCTGCTCTGGTGGGAGGTGTCCCTGCCCATGGCAGAGAGGTTGGAACCAGATGATCTTTAAGGTCCCTCCCAACCTGAGACATTTTGTGATTCTATGAAACACAGAAATGCATCATTTGACTCATGAGCAGATTTCATGATGCTGCAGATCTGTTTGCACACACTACCATATTTGCCATTCCAAATTTTTCGCCATTTAAAAGTTATTTTAATTTGATATTTCAAAATCATGGTGGGGCTATCTTCCCTAGAATGATATTGATTTTCTGTGTCAAAAGTCATGTGATCATATGATTTTGATACAGCATGCTGTGAAAGCTCAGCATTTTTTTGCATTTTGCCTTTAAGAAACACTTGCATGCATGTGGTCTTGCATGTGGTTTACATAAAGATGCCTGCATCCATCTGTACTACCAATTTTCAGATCAAGTTCTTTTGGGGGAAAAAAAGCTTATGAAAATGATTGCCTTTGCAGTATAGAACCAGAAGCACAGGATCATAGATGCATTTGGGTTGGAAGGGACCTCTAAAGGTCATTTAGTCCAACCCCTTTAGAGTGAGCAGAGACATGTTCAACCTGTTCCAGTGTTTCACCACCCTCATATTAAAAAATGTCTTCCTTACATCTAATCTGATTCTACCCTCTTTTATTTTAAAACTATTTCCCCCTGTCGTATCAAAGGATTGCACTCAGCTTGTCTCTTGACATTTGAGATGGGAGTTGTTTTGTTTTGTGTACTGATTTTATTGGTCTTCTGAACATTGAACCTCTCCTCAACAGTGGTGACTTTTTTTGGGTAAGCCTGGATTGTCTTTCAATTAGATACTAAAGTGAGGCAGGGTTGTATTGCTTAAACTGTGTAAACTATTCAGATTGTGGATAGTTTTCCATTGTGCCATGAAACTTCTTCAGAAAATACATTTCTTTTTCATTAATTCCAGCTATAAATAAAGTACTGGAGAAACAGATAGAGATGGGTGTAATGTTTCCTGTTGTGATCTTTGAGACAGGATGTATGAATGAGTCATTCATTTAAGTAGCAGTGCTGATAATGAAGGTTTCAAGGAAGATATTAAATTCTGTCATTGTGATCTGCCTGTGCTCGGGCTCTGGATCCTGAAACCAACACTCCCAGACTATCCAGGTCTGCTGCAACACAGCCTGCTCTGGCAGATCTGGCAGTTGCCTGCTGATGCTTTTCCTGTTGACCCCTTTTACCATCAAAGCTTCTGAAAGCCAGACTATTACTGTGCAAAGTGGAGAGTCCTGATGTCTCTGGCAGCGATGCTGAAATGCATGCAGCCTCACTGCTGGGGAGAAGGCAGGGCTGCTGCTCTTGGGAAGGAATTGGACTGATTCACTTCTTAAAATAAATGCTTCATTTCTGTGTTTGTGTGTGCACTGAAAAAGTTTTGGTGTGTTTTGCATGCTACTGATGTCATTGCACATGTGGTTGCTGCTTGTTTTCAGCTATGTCTCTGTTGCTCTTTTTCCCTCTCACAACTGAGTATCAGTTTCTGCCCTTGTCTGATCTACAATTTCCACCCCCTGTAAACTTATGCCTCCCACTATTTCTCACAGAAAAATAATGAGTTCTACTGATTATTTTCCTTATTTCTTCCCACTCCCTCAGCACCAAGCCTCACTAGCCTTCCCACTCCAGGAAGGGGGAAATGAAAATAGCAACAAAATTAGTAATTCTTCTGTGGCAGACTCTTACTTGTTACTGTCAGTGCTTTGCCATAACTCAAATTCCTGGGGAGAAGGGTTAAAATCCAAGCAGTTGCTGGAACCTTACATCTTGCTGCACAGGAACTTAACAACACACCAGCTTTTCAGTTGCATGGAGCTACTGAGGGGAGGCTTAAATACAATTTCCTTATGACTATATTAGCAAAGAGGAGCCAAATCACCTTCTTTGAAGAAATAAGTGCTCTTTAGATCATTACTGCTTGCTGCTATAAACAAACAAAGTAAAACAAAACAGAACTTTATTATCTTAGCCAATAGATTTCTCAAATTAATTGCTTTTTAAGTATAGCACTAAACTCTTGCTTTTATATGTCTGAGTTATTTAGAGTACTTTTCTCTAGAAGAGCAGTAAAAGTAGACCCCACATTCATGCTTTATTTAAAGCAGTTTTCACAAATTTAAACTGGTAATACCAGGTCTATTTTGTTTCTATAATAAAATGTTTATAGCAAGTATGGAATACTCCATCTAAGCCTGATTTTGAACTGAAATCTGGTATGACAAAGATTGTCTGTCTGTGTTCTATCTGGTTAGCCAGAATTTTAGGTGTTTTTTTGTATGTTTGGGTTTGTTTTCTTTTTTGTATGGTTTGTTGTTGTTGTTGGTTGTTGATTTGGTGGCTGTTGTTGTTGTTGTTTGTTTGGCAGGGGTGTGTTTTGAGTTTGGGATTTTTGTGTTTTATTTGGGGTTTTTTAGGTTTGATTTGAGTTTGTTTTTTGGGGGGTTTTGTGTGGTTTTATTTGGGTTGGGGTTTTTTTGTTTTTTGTTTTTGTTTTTTTATTTGTTTGTTTTGTTTTGTTTTGTTTTAATTTGCTAAACAGAACTCTGACATTTCCTGGGAAACGGCTGAGATGAATTTTTGATAGTCTATAATAATCCATGTGAGCAAACATGGCTTTAGCACTAATTCATGGCATGCTAAACTCAGAGATGGCATCCTAGTGCTGGAACAATATTTCTCACCACTAGGATTTGCCTCCTGCCTGTTCTTTCATATCACTTCAATCTCTCACAGTGAAAGCCATGAACGACAAATGATACTTTACACCTGCTGCAAAGCTTCATGGTTCATCTCCAGAGGTTGTTGTGAACCCAAGCCCAGGCTTTGCAGCTGAGTTTGTTTCCAGAGAAAGCCATCTTCCCCTTCTTGGGGGAATGTGGAGATGTGGGTTTTTCCATAACACCACTGCTTTTAATACGCTGGTTGCTATTGCTCTGCTTCTCAGGGGCTGTAATCCTTCTCCTTTCTTGTAGACCAGAGGGTGGATTGCTGATGATTGCTTGAATTCAGCTCCAAGGTGAAACTCAGAAGGTGCAACCATGCGCCATGGTCACCATGCACCATGATCCTGAGGGTGGTTTGGTGCAAGTGTGTTATGATGCCTGGGGAAGGCTGACCTGAAACAGAGACTGAACAGAGCTAGAGAACAAACTAGATATTTATTGAAAGGCCTTTAAGGGTACACCTTGGCAGGACAGGAGCCTGGCCAGGGCTACACCCAAGGTGGATTTAGAATGGTCACAAAGTGGATGAGTGGTCACAACGTCTTACACTTCTATATTTTGGTGCATTTGCATTTTGGGGTTTAATTGTCCAATTACAGCTTCAGGCTGTGAGGTCTCATCCTTCTTGTTTTTCCCTTCAGTCCACCATTGTTTATGACTGAAAGCTGTCCTTGGTCTTCAGCAGGAAAAGGATTTGTTTTGTCTATCTACTCTGTGAAGAGAGCCTACTAACAGTATGAGGCTCAGAACTACACCCCTAGGCAGCACAGAATCTGAAAAACATGAAAGCTAGAACTTAAGGCATCAGTAAGAGATAGGGTGACCATAGCAGCGACAGAAAAATTGTTCTCAGACAAGAACTGGTAAGGCTGGTAAAGTTTTGAACCATGGTGGTGCAGGAAATAGTGTTTCTTTTGTAGGCTCAATGGTCTGTGAGATGATATATTGCCTCATACTTCAGCAAGATGAATGTCTTGATTAATCTGAGTGGTCTTTCTATGGAAATGGACTCTGATTATGTGTTATGGAAAATATATTGGCTTTTTCTTTAAATAAATTCATTTTTACTTGGAAAGAAGTTCTTTTGCTTTTAGGGGATAAGGTAGCATTTCTCTCTCACCACTGCATGACCTAGATACTGTGTTTAATTCTCTTTTAGTGACAGTTTTCTTCAAATTGGAAAAAAATTCCTGAAAACACCTGGGCTTCCATTTGCTGGAACATCTTCCTCAGAATTACTCATCCCCATCCCTTTGGCATACCTCTGTGGTTTTGAGATTAATTCGCCTCATTTTGCCATGTGTCAGTCACAGGCTCTCCTTCTTACTTTGTTCTTTCTTTTGGCTGATCACTTCTCTTTCTATTCTCTCATCATTACCCACTTATTCTTCTGTGAGCTCTGCTGCTTATGTGCCTCCCTTGCCTGTTCCTCAAGGATGAGAGCAGACCTCATCACTCTCTACAACTACCCAAAAGGAGGTTGTACCAAATTGGTCTCTTCTCCCAAGTAACAAGCAGTAGAACAAGAGGGAATGGCCTAAAGTTGCTCCAGGGAAAGTTTTAGACAGAATATTAGGAAAAGTTTCTTCACTGAAAGGGTGATCAGGCAGGGGAACTGGCTGCCCAGGGAAGTGCTTGAGTCACCATCCCTAAGGTATTTAAAAGACGTAGAACTATTGCACTTAGAGACATGTTTTAGTGGTGGCCTTGGCAGTGATGGGTTAATGGTTGGACCTGGTGTTCTTAGTGGACTTTTCCAACCTAAATGATTACGTGATTCAGTCATTTGCAGGCATCTTTGCTCTTATTTCCTTCCATTTTGAATCTTAATTTATCAGGGTGTTTGGAGCACTCTGAACTTACCCTAAAAGCTTTATTCTTCTGTGTAAATGGTTTTGCTTTTG
This sequence comes from Brachypodius melanocephalos, assembly GCA_013398615.1. Taxonomy (NCBI): domain Eukaryota; kingdom Metazoa; phylum Chordata; class Aves; order Passeriformes; family Pycnonotidae; genus Brachypodius; species Brachypodius melanocephalos. The sequence goes on from VZSR01003803.1 coordinate 46,441,181, forward strand.
TGTCCTGACTTCATGACAAAATGTTTTCCATTCATCTCATCTAGGTATGAGCTGTCAAAATCTTTTTTTTTTTACCGAATTTACAAGTTTTCAGTATATCTGGCCTTAATTCTACTCACATATGATTTAATTACCCATCCAAATTAAGCCTTTCCTTATCTCTGCCATTAGTCTCTGTATATTTTCTTTGGTGGAACTGAGGTTACATTTCTTGCATGCACATATTTCAGAGCATACTTACCATAATAAAAGAGGTTGTTTTAATGGTCTTCTCATCATGTCCCATCTTCTGCTGACTCTGAAGCCATTCAGATAATTTTTCCTTCTCCTACCTTTAAGTGTAAAAGCATTAAAAAAGAAAGAAATAGCTCCCAGGAACTTCTCCCACCTTTAAATTGACATCTCCATTGTGCTTCTGTTTTGTTGACTTTCACTGTTTCACCAGTGAGCTTTAGTTAAAAATGTACTGAAATAAACTTTTATAGGATCTATTTCAAAAATGTGGTTTATGTGAAGAGTTGAGTCCTTTCATTCCTCTCCTGTGGAATAACCTTGCTCTAAAGTTGTGAAGAACTGTTCCTAAGTACCTAGAGGGGATAAAGAGTTGCATTTACATTTAGGTTTCTGTAATAGTGACCTCTGTCTCTGGGAACATTATGTTCTCCATACATTCATTAGTGGGAAATAGATTTAGCTTATAGTTTACTGGACATGCTTAGAAAAAGTACTTTGAGAGAGAAAAGTATACAAATTGCTACAGCAGGTAGCTTTGATGCATTCTTTCTTTATGCAGAAAGATAAAAACCTTCAGGGTTCACTGGATAGGCCCAAATTTCTCTGCTCAGTTGTTCTTTGCCCAGGCAGATACTTTTTTGCTAGACTATTACAGTGAATATTGCTTTTTCCTTGAAAGGATTGCCTTTTTTTTTTTTTTTTTGCCCTAGCCAGCTATCTCATTTCTGATGAAATTTTAAATATTTAATAGAGCAATTGGTCTGTAGAAAGAACTGTTTGCATTGTCTTTGTATTCTTACATGATGACTGAGAAGATTGAGAAAGCAGTACTTTGTGTAGTATCTATACTTATTTCCAAAACTGAAGAGGATAGATGTTTTCAATTTAGCGTAGAATTCCCCACAGTACTTATCAGGCTTTACAGTCTTAACCTTTTTTAATCAGTTGTAAAAGATTGTTTTACTCTCTGATTTATATAATAGACCTTAGTTTTTCTATTTTTGCTTCATTTGACTTCAGAATGTTTCCAATGCTTTTAAAAATCTGACATTTTGTTAATCTTATTTTCATCTATAATTTTTTCATGTATCAATGTTGATAACAGTTTCACTTTTTAAACAGTGACTTTTAAAGACAGAAATGATTAGTCATAAACCAAAAGAGATACAGTATTTAATATCATGCACTTGACTGAAATTTTCCTCAAAATCTTGTTGGCTGAAGTTTTCAAGGGACTAGTGACTGGTCATGGGTTTTGAATTCTCCAGCTGCTGGAGGGCTGTTAATGTTTTCTGGGGAACGCTGGGGACTCTTCTTTCTTTCTCTTCTCTCTTGAGAGAAACTATGGGAAGGATTGAGAGATGTAAAACTTCCATGGCACTCCCAGAAGTTCTTCTTGTGTGGTAGTTTAACAGTCTCTGGGAATTTAATGGGAAAATTACTTTCTCACTCCCTGGTTTCCATTCTGTTTCAAGCATCTCTTTGGCCCACTGATGGTGTTTCCTCCTCTCCTGTCCAGTGCCTGACACTGGCCAAGGGCTGAGGCTCTTCCAGACGTTGCTGTTTTCAGAGGGCTGAGAACAGACACCGAGCAGCTGGTGGCAGAGTGGGTCAGGACTGAAAGCAGGTGGTACAGAAGAGCCAGCTGGGCTGCACAACAACACTGCTGCATTTTGCATCTACAGCTCAGACACACACAGCTTCATCTGTTGATTGTGGCTAACCAGCGAAATAAAGGTCAGTTCCAGCCAAGGCAGAAATTTTGGCAGGAGCACATCTTCTTTAGCAGTGATCCTTCTAGAAATTTTGGGGCTAATTCACACTATAAATCTGAATTTTGCTCTCAGAATTAGCAAGAATGTTAAGGTATAGGTAATTTAGCTCAGTATCGAGCTCTTCATAGAAGTTTGAGTTAACTAAGTGACAAAAAAAAAAAAAGCCTTAATTGCCTGAAGTGTTTCAGAGCATTGTTGTGTTTGTCAGGAACAAATGCTCTTGTTTTTGGAGAATGATCTCAAATACATCTTTTTTTGTGGTGGAAATAGGGGAGCCCTCACTGGTAGGCTTTACTTACTTGTTGCATATGTTTCAACTAGCTTGAAAACTGCTGTCTGTGATTGCTGGGTTTTATTCAGGTCATCCAAACAGGATGCTGAGTGCAATGTATGTGGCTCCTAATTATACCTGTTCTCTCCAGCTCAGTCTTAGCAGTGTCCTTGCCTGCTCATGAGGTTCTGTCAAGGCAGATGAGCAAGGAGGTAATTACTTTCAAGGGCTTTGAACAAGTACACACCTGTAGAGTGATGCATAATGTACCTGGCTGGTCCTTTGAGAACCTTGGGCCACTGGTTTGTCATTGCTATGCACCCTTATTGAAACCTCTAAACCCTGGCTTATTTGCAATGAAGAATTTACTACTAATACTTCAAATCATAGAGTGAGGAAATGTAGGATTGTGTTGTTTTCTGGAGATAAACTTTGCATTTAAAAAGCTGTTACTCCTTCATTCAACTGCCTCCAAAAGCTGTTATTTCTTCGTTCCATGTTGGATACTTCTGCACAGAGCCAGTCTTTTCGGGTGCTGGGAGAAAGCATTATTTCACAGATGCCATTAATTTTGGGGCAAAGATTTTAAGAACCATAAGGCTCTTAAATCATCTCTACAACTGATTAGAGAGCCTTGTAACAAGAGGATAGTGCACAATCTGGCCAGTTGGCAGCAAAAAAGGAAAAATTTGCTTAAGAGTAAGGGTAAGAGCATTTTAGCTGGAACAATTCAGTAGATGATGCAGTTGCTAGGAAATGTCTTTCATTTCTGGAAAAAGTCTTGAGGTGAAAGCTAATCAATAAGGTGGATACAGTGTGATGTAATTTGTTGCCATGGTTTCTGAACTTAGCAGTCTGTTATCTGCAAATAGTATTGATGGTTGCTATGCAGTTGAATCTTTTCATATTGTTGTTTTACTGTTATTAAGTGCTTTAATCTTAGCTGAAGCTTCAAAGAGCAGACCACTTAGGAGTTTAAGTGTTTTTATAGATAGGCTTCTATCACAACTCTAAAATATCTTGAATTTTACTATCTAATAAACAACAGGCATCAGCAGGAAGGGAACGAGGTTAACATTTTGGTGATTAAATTTCCACAAAGCAGTTGACATTTTCCAGTAAATTAATCTGCAAATTAAATATCTCTGTGGAATTAGTGCTATGACTCTTTACGTGGCAAATCGTGTATAAAAATGGGGTAAGCAGTCAATCCTCTGGATGATAAGGCAGTCAAATGCATAAAGCTCTAAATGGCTGAAAAGCCATCACCGTTTCCTGAACAATGGCCTTGTGTTTCACGAATCTTTCACTGTGGGATTGTACCTCTTTATTATGTTTGACTTTTTCTAGGAAATATTTTGTAGCAGCTTATGCTAAGCATCAGACAGCTGAAAAGGCTGAAAAGGAAATGAGACTCTACTTTTCCTGATAGTTGTCAAGGTGAAGAGAAAGCATTCATAGGTCAGATCCTTTAAATCAAACATAGCTTCATTTCTAATATTCTATGGAGATGTTAGTTTTAGTAGAATGCTTTGCTTGATTTAGTGGCATCTCTGCAATGTTTTTTGTTCATAGTTTGAGTTTTCAAAAATTTGGGGGGGGAAGAATGAAAAAGAGATGGGCAGAGGAAGGGAATTTAAGAATCAGACGATGACTTGCTGAATTCTAGGGTTTGTACATCTTCAGAGTGAAGTTTGCCATGCTGTCTATTTTCCTCTTTTTCCACAATATATTCCTTCTCCTTCCCTTCAATTTCCACTGTTCTCTGCCTTAACAACACATTTTTTTAGAAACTGTTTTGCCACCTTCTTTCTTGTCTTCTTCACACATCTCTCCTCTGTGTGGTGACTTTGACTATCACCTCTCTTTCGAAGAGAGAGGTAATTGCCATCCTAATCCTACTTGTCCCCTTAATATAGTGAGTGATCTGTCAAGGATGCACCCCCAGTGGGAGAACCTGAGGAAGATGTCACCAGGAAAAGTGAAGCATGCGGCTAAAATCCTGCTCCTGCAAAGTGGGCAGGGGTGTTCTGGATGTCTCCTCTCCAGGATCTCCTCTAGAAATTCCCTGTTGACTGTGCAGAAATGCAATAGGAGCTTTCGAGTGCATCCTCAAAGCAGAGCTACTGAGAGCAGGCAGATGGAGGAGACATGTCAGCTTGATGATGATAGCAGATGTCAAGCTAACAGTCTGAAAAGGAAACTAGCAGTGCAGCAGTACTTCTTACCAAAATTTTTAAAGAGAGGGAGGGAAAAAAAACAAAAAACAAAAATGGAAAAAAAGAAAGGCGGCATGGAAAAGGAGATACAAATCAGTATTGCTGACTGGCAGGAGCTCTAAAAGAGTATCTGATGCTAAATCTGTAAAGTGGTGCTGTGGAGTGGAATTATCTAAAGAAGTATTTCACTATTAAGCTGTCACAAAGAAAAAGCATTCACTTCGGGTGCCATATGCCAACTGTGCAATCAGACTTCCAGCCATACATCGTGTGTGTTCTAAATCTGGGGGACAAGTCTCAGCTTGTGTTATGAAGTTGCTCTTGGAATACACTTGCTTTTGCAATATTGGATATTCAATTGCTTGCACTGTTGTGAAAGTTGCATTGTTTGGGGTAGCATACTTTTATTTCTTGAGATCTTTTTGTATTAAGGTTATTTGGGGTTTTTGTATTTTGAGGTTTTATACCCTTAAGGACAAACTAAACTGACAGACCTTCTTTAGTGCTCTTTCACATGATAAAGCAATTCAGTTTTTAAAAAACAAAAAGAAACATACTTGTTCTGTCTAAAAAAAATATGCCCATGATACCTATTATATAAGGGAAATCTTGGTACTTTGTACTAGTGAACAACTTGATAAAGCACACAGTAGTGGAAAGTCTCAGGCAGCTTTAACAAAAGACTTTCTTAATTTGTGAATTTCTTCTGTTTTTCTTAGGCCTAATATTTACATACATTTATATCCATTTATCTCAGACCCAATTAGAGAGCCTTGTAACAAGAGGATAGTGCACAGTGTAGTAGCTGATGTAGTTATTTCAGCTGAGAGGTGACCAGTAAAACTAAGAAAAATACAGATATTTAATCTAATTATATACGTCAACTACTGTTCACATTATTTAAATAAAAATCTCAGAACTTGCTGCTATAAGTTTACTTTGGTGTACAGAATTCTTGGAAAAAAGGAGCACAAAAATCGGAAGTTTGGAAATTACTTTAGATTTATTAAAGCCATTTTTATTTCATTTTATATCGATATGATTCAGCTAAGTCCTTCTCTGGAGCTTTTATATCTTTAGTTGTTGTCATGGGTCAGTCATGCTGCAAATAATCTCTTTTTATGAGTAGACTCAAGGCATGTTTACTTTCTGTATACTGATTTAGAAAGAGAAAGCTAGTTCCCAATCCAAACCCAAACAAGTAGTTCTTCTAATAACTGCTGAATGTTTTTTTCTTATGTATGCGGAGATAAATGCAAAAATTTATTTTTCATAATGCATTGCAGAAAATAATAATGCTTGCTTGAACATTTTGTAGAAAACCCAATTGTCACCCAATTTTCAAATTATTTCAATAAAAATAAGTCCTTCACCCCAAGCTCCTAGCAGCCTAGTAAAGAAATCCTGTGCAAGAGAAGAAACCTTTTTCTGGTTCTTGTTTCTTGTACTGATGTAAGTTCATGAAGGCTTTTGAGAAGAGGAATTTTTTTTCCATCATAGCTGCAGGTACAGGTTCATATCTTGCTTGCCTAAAGTCCTTGTAAGAAATGAATCCCCAGGTTTTCATCATTTGGGTGAGATCAGCCAGATATTCATGCATTTAAAGAGGTTCTAAGGATACTTTTGTACGTACTTAAGATGCTTCCAAAGGTTCCCTTTTTCTGACACTTCACAAACCACCCAACCAACCAGATCCAAGACTTGCCAGCATTTTAAAACCCAAAGATCCTTTCATGTATAAGGCAGAAATATTTTTTGTCTAATCAGTACAATATTTTATATGAATTTTTTAAAAAGCCATTCTAGATGGGAATTAATTCCAAGCAATTTTTGGACCAGGACATACAAAACACACAATGCATGGGTACTGAGATATCTGTATCTGTTTCCTGCTTGAATCTAAATTTCTCCACATCAATCAAGTTCAAATGGAGTGTGCTGCTCTGAACACCTCAGACTGAGCAAGGCACCATGATATTGCCCACCTTATTTTTGGCAAATGTTGCTTTTTTTTTTGCCAATTTTGTGCTACTGTTTTTTTTCCCTTTACTGGTCGTTTATTCCCTCCACCACTCAATCAGTGGAGTTTCTTTTGCCTTACTTGAATCTACTACCTGCTATTACTTCTTTCAGCCACATCTGCTTCCCCTTACCCTTTATATCCACTGAAACTTTGTGATCTTCTGTACAAATCTTCCCATCCCCCTTCTCTGATTTGCCATTTCTGAACATTGTTTTAGATCATCTTGCTCACATCCAGCGTGAAATGAGTTCTGTTGGCAGAAAGACACAGCAGCTTTACTGAATGTGCTCAAGTTGCCTGAGATTACATGATAAAAATAAAAAAAAAATTGCAATTTCTGATAGGCAGTGCTTTCAGATGTTAAGCCTGGGGCAGTCATGGGGCAGAAAAATCCTTACTTAAGGCAGATTCCCTCCTATTTATCAGTAGCCCAAAACATCATTATTTTGATGTGCCAAATGAAGCTGTCTTGCTTCTACCAGAGTCTCAATGCAATTTGGCACTGTATAGCTTACACATTAAAAAAAAAAAAGGGCTTTATTTTTTGTTTCCATCTAGAAAAAAAAAAGTCATCATCCTGCACAGAAAAATCCTTTATGTTATACAGGCAGGAAAGACAATGAAGTGTATTA
>VZSR01003803.1:46448434-46530329 GCA_013398615.1 Brachypodius melanocephalos
TATATTATATTTATTATATTATATGTTTATTTTTACATTGAAAGCTGTTACTATCTCTTCCTTTGCTGTCAATAACAGGGTAAAAATGCTTTATCACACAAATTATATATTTCTAGCACAGTGTTCTAAAATTACCTGTACAAAGGAGACTTTCACTTAATCCATATAGGCAACTGGAAATTGGTTTGAATGCAAGCAGCTCATGGTCACAGCAATTTGCATGAGAACAGGTTTAATGTAAATCTAGACACTGTTTAGTTATGTTTTTATAACTAAAATGAATGAAAAAGTGCTATAGTAAATAGGGAATAAAATCAAAAGCTAAAAACTTACGGCTTTTTTTTTTTAGAATTCTAGAGTCAGTTATCTAATGAACTTGTGTTTTGATGAGACGTGGCACTTTAATTCTCTTTAAAAACAAAAGACCCCAACCTGAGCTGATCTTCTGTCATTCTTCAAGTACTAACAATTATTAGTCACAAGTTAACACTTCTATTGACATCAATAGGAGGAAGAAGTGGGAGGAAATATTAAGACTGTAGGCTAATAAATGTTTTGTATAATTATCCTATTCTTAGCATCTTGCTTTGCAATGAATAGCTTAAGCTCTTCAATGCTAATGGCTCATACAGCTTCCATCATAAAGCTTCCTTCATGTGAAGCCATCAGAATATGACATTTACTCTCCCTGTTTAGCGAGGAAGAGTGGAAGCCACTTGCTATAAAACGTCTGAGGTCAGCTGGTTCCTTTTTGCTCATAAAGTGTAGCTCTTGCACAGATGGCTGAGAAGGTGCAGAATATTATAATCATCCCATGTTTAATTGTTTCTGTATGCCTTGGAATCTAAAGAGAATTTAGGATGTATGGCAGTAGCTTTCCCTGTATAATCAGGTTGCTATGGTAAACCTATTATTCTATACAGAGAAAGAGTATGTTTAGTAAAGTTCTGATCCCTATTCAGTTTAATGTGAGCTTCAAATTACTTTCAAATGGTTGCATTTGTTTAGTAAGTATTTTATCACAACAGCTAAGAGAAGATCACAGAATAAGGTATGGCTTCTGATATTTCAGCAGCAGATACATATATATTATATATTTACCTGTTCAGAAGCAATAGTCCTTTAATTCTTTGTTAAATTATCTCCTTAGAGTGAGCCCAGTTTACACAGTCTAACCAAAATCTCACTACTTTTGGAGGCATCATATTTTTATAGCCAGTACAAAGTTGCAGTTATTTAGTGACACCATTAAATTAATTTCCTGTGCTGATCTTGTAACACTTGTAAAAGTAAAGGAACTAATAATTTGAGGATCGATTTTGGCAGCAGTGTAATAAACTACTATAATTGTATTTTTGAATATTTAAAAATAAAGAAATAGCTCAAAGAAATCCTTCTCCAGAGAACTTGCTGACTGAGGTCTCTATTTTCAAGATAGTTTCAATTCCACTGAAGTCTGCAGTCAGATGATCTGAATCGTACCCTGAACTTCAGGGTATGATTTAGATACGAGGCACAGATTGAGAAAGTAGGGCTTAAATTCCCTTTGATCTTGTATCTCTTACATGGCAAAAATGTGCCCAATCTGCCTGGGGATGGGCTTCCCTCCATTTGTCTGCTGGTGAAACTGTTCACATTAACTAAAATGAATAAATGTTTCTTGCAGCAGGGGCTGAGAGGAGCCTGTTCCCATTTCAGCACAAGGGACCAGCCACTGGACTCTGACTTATTAAATTAAGCATTACAGAAGATAATGCTTAGTTACTGAACATGAGTGATCCTCATTATGGGACCTTCCTTTGTTCATTCCTCTGGAGGATTTTCCATCTCTAAAGACTCCTCTAGTCAAAGCAGCTTGCTTGAAATGATTTCACCATCTTCAGGCATCCTTATTATAGCAAGGGCTAGCCAGGAGATCACTGCTGAAGATTTTTCTTTTGTTTTTGTTACAGTTTCCACAACAGATGAGTCCTGTTCATCAGGTACCTCTCAGCCTAAGGGTTACTGATTGTTCCTTGGGGCAGGGTGATGTGGCACTTCTGTCAAAGTGGTCAGGTTGCCTAAGGCAAAGGCATAAAAAGAGAGAAATTAGACTCAATAAATTTAACCACTGAAGATCTTTTTTTTTTCCCAATTTCTAATGTGGCTGTCTTTGACAAATAATTATAGCTTAGAGAATGCAGGCAAATAGCATCGTTTCTTCTGTAGACAATCATATTTTAAATTTTGACATGATTACTAAGCACAACTCTATTTCATGATGCTGTGGATGCATTTCCTATAAAAAGTTTCTTTCTGAAACAAGTATCCTCATATAATTGACAATGAAACATAGTTTTTAAACTATGCATATAATAAAGGTATTAAGAAGTATTTACTCTAATGCCCTTTATCAGTATGTCTTTTCTAAAAATCTTACTCTTTGTGTCCTTGTAGATTGAATCCTGGTGCATAAAATGTCAACTCAGAAGTGCAAAGTACATTGAGGTTTGGGGAGATGAAGAGTATAGAAGTTATAAAATGAGCTTAGAATTTTTTTCCATAAGTAGAAAGGTCTCTCTCTAATCCAACTTAATTAGACTGTTTTCTTATAAAGCCCCAAAAACAAACAAACAAAAAACAAGCCCCAAAGCCCCACAAACAAATATAACAAATTAAGGTTAGAAGTTGGGAAAATAAGAATATTAGTAATCATCTGTCAGTACCTTACCCTAAAAGGTGTTATTGTCATGACATCTACAGTTAGAAAACCTTCACTGAGGTCTTCATTCGCAGTCCTTTCCTGTTTGGAAAAATATTTCAGCAAATGCCGGAAAAAAATAGTGCAGCATGTTGTGAACTGTCTGGTTGCATAATGAAAGGCTGCACTTGGAGGATATTTTTTATTTTCCAGCAATACTATAAATTTGGATGTTGAGTCAGTAGAGCAGTGACCAGGCCCATGTTGAGTTTCACTGATGTTGTGACTAAATTCCATCAGTAAGGGCAGGTTTTCTGCATGCTAGTCCATGTCTCTGATGACCATTTTGTACACACATTATCCCTTCCCAAGACCATCAAATGAGTTTGGTCCATGGTTTGTGCCATGTTTAGAATGTTCTTTCAACAGCATTACATAAAATAATTTTAAAAAAATACTGAGGCAAAATCTTAGAAGTTAGGCTTTGTTACATGAACTCAGTTTGTCTCAGATATGTGCAATTTAAGACTGTCCTGAATATTATTTTTTTCATTGTGCCATTTAGTACTTGCTGCTCTTAGGGTTTTTGAGTGAAGATCTGTGGGATCTTGGATAAATCTGTTGTCCCTTTAAGCTCTGGGGAGCTCTCCTGTAAATAGATTGATGGAAGGGAAGACTGTGACAGAGGTTGTGCTTATTTCCTCAGATCTAGACAAGAAAAATTACAGTGATTTTACTTTCAGAAATCTTGACAGAGTATTTGAGGAATTTATTTTTTCTACATAAATAGAGAATATCTTAGCTCTGTGTGTAGACTATTTGATTCTGCTCACATTTGTCTTGGTGTTTCTGAGATATGTGCTAAATATTTAGATCAATTATAGAGGTTAATTATGCAGATAAGCATGGGCCATCTCAGTTATGCTAAGTTCAGATATGAAAAACATGCAGTGCCAGTGATTGCTTATTGTTGCCATTTCCTCTAAGATTATAACAGTGATATACTTTCCATCTGGTTGCCATGGAGGAGGAATAGTTCTGTTTTGCTGTGCTTTTGTTTGTTTGTTTGTTTTTTAATTGTGTTTATGTGCTACACTTTAATTAATACAGCATGACTTGTACTTTGTCTTTGAGGTTAGGATGTAGCATAAATTTGAGGGTCATTCAATTTATTCTATTTTGCTGAGATCATGACTCTAACAATTATTTATTCTTACAGGGAGATGTGAATGTGGCCAATGCACTTGTTTCCCTCCAGGAGACAACAGAGTTCATGGCAAAAACTGTGAATGTGATGATCGACAGTGCGAAAATGCAGATGGCGATGTCTGTGGGGGTATGTGTTCACTTAGTATCACATAAAATAACATAGCATAATTTAACAACTTAACAGAACTAAAGCTTGACAGTATATAGCTTTCTGTTCGCCTTGATTTTGTAGTATAATGTCACCATGAAGTATTTACGTCATTGATTGGTAATAAGATGGCAGATTTTCATAAGAAACAAGCACTAGAAGTACTGAACATGTTAGAAATATTTATTTTAAGACTTCAGGAATGCTAACACATAAATGGAAGTGCTGTAGTATATCCTAGGTTCCATCAGTATTCATTAAAGAATACAGACACTTAAACAAAACCCTAAAACATTAGGTAACCTTACACTGTGTTTAGTACAACTGATGCTTTATTGAGGGTGTGGTAATAAAACAAATGTACTAATGACCAGCAAAACTTTTAAATATTTTGTATTCACTGACAGTGAATATTTTAAATATTTTATATCACTGACAGTGATATGCCTGTTCTCTAAAAAAGTAGCGTAATATGTTATGAAAGAATGTAAAATGCTTGAGAGACAGTGTCAGAGTAATTGTAGGTGCAGGTGGTTTATTTTAGTGTTGACAGTGAAAACCTTACGTTGTGATATTTCAGTAAAGTATGTTGGTGTTTAGCAGTATTTCAAGGTAGTTTTGGGTATGTAAGTGCATGCTTACCACATGGCATTTTATAAGCAGGCAAATAATATGTATCCTTATTGATCTCTTTCTAGGTTTTATACGCTTCATTTTTAAAAATACTCTTTGATTCTAAATGTTAACAAAGTTATTTGCATGAACAATGGCATGTCGTATTGTATTCCTTATTTCTATGTAGGATAAGGAATGTATTGCTTCATGATCCTCATGTACATATAAAAAATTCTGACTGCAGGGAATATTTATTCCAGGTGTCTGCCACACAGAATATAGAGATATATAGAAAATTTTGGTCTCAATGTCTAACCAGCCATAAAAATAGTTTACAGCATTCAGAATAATTCAATAATATGAGTGTGTAGAAAAAAAAATTTGAATTTTAATTTCGTGTAAAGGACATAAAAGCACTGAAAAGCACTCAAAATCTGTTTCGTATTTGTTAGAAATTAAATAGTTGGGAAATAAAATTTGTCATCATCTATGCTAAAACTATCTATTCTGTTCATATCACTCCTATTTTACATTATTACATCTCACTTTCTTTTGGGTTTGTCTGTGCTTCCATCTAAGCCTGAACTTCTTGAAATGTCTTGCTGAACTGCTAATTCTTTCCTCTTTCCTTTTCATTGCTATTTTTCTACCACTGTTGCTGTCTAGGCAATCACAGTAAGGACATAATCCCTTGCTAGTAAATCTGTCTTCAGAGCATTATAATCTGTACTGTGTGGGGTCTGACAGTGAGCACTGGGTGCCTGTGAGCACAAAGAAGGAAGACCAGTGTTTTCAGATTAAATGCATGCTGAAATGAGAAATGTGAATGACAACCTAAATTATTTGAATAAGAATTGTTAGTGGCCTTCTCCAGCCAGCAGAGACTGATTAATAGCTTGATTTCCAGACCAGCTGTCCCCGCAACGATAGAAAGACACGAGGCGGAAGCTGTGATGAATTAGGGTACAACCGAATGAGACCCCATGGCCATGTCTCTGCATGATTGTAGTGAGTCATTCACTTAAAAATTCAGCTGTCCATCAATGCAGTACCAAGAATAGAGACTTAATGTCTCCACAAAGACAGAGGTTGCAGGAGGACTCGGCATAGATTTCACAGCACTCCGCTATTAGAAATTGATTCATATAATTATGGAATCACAGAATAGCTTGTGTTGAAAGGGACCTATAAAGATCATTTAGTCCAACCACCCCTGACAGGGGCAGGGAACCTTTCACTAAGAGCCGGCTACTCAGAGCCCCATCCAACCTGGCCTTGAACATTTTCAGGAGTGGGGAATCAACAGCGCTTGGCAACCTATTGCAGGTCTCAACACCCTAATCACAAAAAACCTCTTCCTTATGTCCCAGCTAAACCCATTATCTTTCAGATGAAAACCATTGCCCCTTGTTCTGTCACTACAAACTTTGGAAAAAAAATCTCTCTCAGTCTTTCGTATATGCTCCCTCTATAACATGGAAAGGTCACAGTGTGGTCTCCCCAGAGCCTTCTCCTCTCCAGGCTAAATAATCCCAATGCTCTCAGCCATTGCTTGTAAGAGGGGTGCTCCATCCCTCTGATCATTTTTGGAGATATTATCTGGACTTGATCCAAGAGATTTATGTCTTTCTTGTACTAGGGACACAGAACTGGACACAGTACTCCAGGTGGGGTCTCACCAGAGTGGAGTGGAGGGGGAGACTCACCTTCCTTGACCTGCTTTCCAAGTCTTTCCTTCATGTTCCTCTTCCTTTGTCTGTGCCTCTGTACACAGACATAATAAGACTGGAGAAGATGTCTCCAGCAGCCTTTTTGAGATACAAATGTTCTACCTAATGGCCCTCTCCCTACTCTTCAGATTTTTTGATTATGTAAGATTTTCCCAGGTAAACTTTAGTGTTGATCCACAGAAATATTTAACCACATTTCCTTAGGCTTCACTTGGTTCTTTGAGTCTTTCATGTGCAAGTTAAGTGGTTTTTTGTGCACACACGACCAGAGAATCACAGGTTTGCCAGCACAAGTCCTTGGCAACACTATGTTGCTTTTTTACGTGAGGCTTGATGTTTTCTCATCCTATATCCTGGTGAGACATACTTCTCTCTGCCCTCTAAGGTTATGGCTGTGCTGCTTGCTGCAGATGCGTCCTAAGCTTTCAAGTGGTATTTGTTTCCTTTCTGTGTCCAGTAATATTTTCCAGTGATTTCACCGTTGGCTGCTCCACTTCACTGGGGCAACGATTGTCCATTACATTTTTTTTCTCTTTCAGGATTGAGGGCAGACGGACAACAAGAACTCAGAACAACAGTAAAGATCAATTTGAAATTGATTTAATAATGCTCTTAGCTCCATTCAGTTCAATTTGTTCCCTGGACAATTAGTGGACTAGCTATGAGTTCTTGTCACAGCCAAGTAGCAGCCATTGAAGGAATAAAACAAAACCTTTGGGATCCTCTGCATACCACAAGTTCCTGTAGAATTATGCTGATTAAAAACTCTTCAATAAAACCAAACCCAACAAAAATAGTAAAAAGTTGGTTGAAACGAGGATCACTGGCAAAGGTTTAAACTTGTAACAGGTAACTCATAACAAGACTTACGTATTTCTGTAGATGCACCCATTTTGTATTACATCAGTACATCACTCTGTACCTCAAATAGTGGGCCATCAATAAGAACATTAGTAGCTTTGATAAGACCTTTTAATATTTATTAGTAAATGTTTGCACTGTCTTTAGCACTAAGAAACAACTAAGACTGATCATTCCAGTAAACCAGTTCTTTGACTGGTGATGGTGGAATACTTTAAGTCTGATTTCTTTATTTTCAAGTGAGCAATTCCACTTTGAGGACTTTTTAACTAATTGTTTTGGCCAGAGCACATCAAAATACAGTCCTCAGCAAAATACAATCCTGACACTTCAGGGAATCCAGTTGTGTCGTGTCACATCAAAGAGTACCTTTTGGTAAAAGGCATTAGTTATCATTAGTTTGAAATTCTGGTTATACTACAAAGGCTTCTAGAAGCTGGAAGGGTTGATTTATTCTTGGAGCAAATGCTGAGGTAATTCATATTTCCTTCCTTACTCAGATTTACCTTCACAATTCTCTCTTCTCTAAGTGTAAGAAAACAGTGCAGCAAAAACTGTGCTTGAGATTTTATGGGACGGGAAGTTAGTATTTTTTTAGGAAATCCACGAGTAAATTAATTTTCACCACTCAGACACGTCCTTTTGTTGATTTCATCCTCTTGCATTCTCACGCCCAAGTACAAGCGTCAAAGTTTGGTCAGGATTCGTTGTGTGTGAGACACAGAACATGGACAAGGGATGCCACCCATCAAGTTCTTGTTAGGTGTTTTTTGTTCTTCTTGACCAACAATAACAAACTGGTCTTTAAATACATCTTTTATTTATTTAGGACCTAAAAGTTAGGGTGAGGCTTTTGACTCACAGTTTACCTACTTTTATCTCTGTAAACTTCAGGCAAGTCTGGTGCCTGTTGTCTGTGCTTACTGATTCTTGACATTCTTAGGGCAAAGCTGTTCTTGTTGGGATTATGAGGAAAAGAATGACACAAGTTTTGTGCTGTGTCTGAGTTGATGTCTTTTGTTGTTGAGCACACACTCTTCTGCCAGCAAGTCATCATGACATTCACCATATTGTTGCTTTATGAGAGTGCAGACCTTCTGATTTTGACAAAATAACACATTCCTAAGTTTACTCCTGTGAATGTGTGGTTGGTTATCAGTGCAGGTCATGCGTTTGACCTCATTCTGGTGTTTCTTCTGGCGCTTACTTAACGTGTTTTCATCCATACATCATCCGCACCAGTATTAGGATTTCCAACGTTATTCTCTATGAACTGCCAGAGAACAAGGGAAAATCTAGAGTTTACAAGGCATTCATATATCTGAATCCATAATTCCCAGCTTTCCAATGATTTAAACTTTTCAAACTGAGACAGAATCTTCCGTATCACAATCTTATGGTGATGGATTCTAGGATTGCACAGTCATCGCCAGGATGTACAATGGTGAAGCTCCCTCTCAAAAGTCTGGTATGAGTTGCCCCTAACTGCTGTAGTCCTTTGAAAAAAAAAAAATCATTGCTATCCAGCCAGGCTAAATAATTGGATTCAGAGGAAGTACTGTTTGTTTGTTTGTTTTTTTAAAATATAAGATATACAACTGAAAGTGTAAAATCTCTTTTTTGTGGAAGTTCTAGGTCCATACTGCAGAAATCATGAATGACATTTATTTTTGTCATCTGTTCAGTGAAGCAGAAGCATGATATTTACAGATAACATGTTCTTATGAGGACCAATAAGACCATAACCACAGAAATGAGAGAGCTATGATTAATTATATGCTTCATTAAGCAAAGCTTAAGTATGGCACAGTTGCTGTCAGACAGTTTCCTCATTTCTTGCACTAATGTTGGTCCACAGAAACAGAAGTAAATAAGACATTTGTGGGACTCTCTAATATATGTAAAAAATTAAGAAAGAAAAATATTACCTGTCAACGTCCCAGACAAAGACAGGTTTGGGCACTGACAGGTCTGAAAATTCAGAAATATGACTCCTGAGCCAAGCATGGCTTTTCTTACTATATGGCACATAATCTCAAAGTCTTCAGCCAAGTGAATTAAAGCACCTTTTATCAACTGTGATTCCTAAGGCTACCCTCTCCTGACCCCAGCTTGGCTCCACAAGGACACAGGAGTGCCTGCCTGGCTGCTGCCATCATGAGAATGTCCTTGGTGCCTTAGGGCATGTCCAATGTCACTGGGCCTCTGGATTGAACCTCTAATTTCTCTGTAGTTGCTACCGTGTTAAAATAAAAGTTTATATCCTACCCAACAGCTCTTTCATCTGATCTGTTAAAAAGTTTTTAGAGCAGAGACCACATTCTTTTGACAGAGGAACATGAAGAACATATAATTGTTACAGAATTCAGTATATATACTGTATATAGATAGTGAATATACTGGATAGATTTATTCTCACTGTATATATTACTTAATGGAGAATTTTTATTATGGATTTTGTTATTGAAAAATGCAATTTATTCTGGGGGTAAAATACACCAAAAAATTCCAGAAAACCAAGCCCACAATTCATACACATGTTTACACCAGTAAAACTGGTGCTAACGAAGGTGAAAATGGTGGTGTTAAATAGTGGATGACTCATAGTCTAACTGGAATAAAACTGATGTGAATTAGGGTTTTATTTTGGCAATACTAAGAGGAGAGCTAATGAATCAATGCCTGTGTCCTTGTGTTTAACTGCTTCATCCTAGCTCTGAGGCACATCCAGGGGCAGCAACAGATAAATTTGAAAATTTGATCAGTAGGTATTAGATACAAGAGTGACTACTGTAGCTAATACAGGTACTAATGGCATTGTATATTCTGTATTAAATTAAATTCATTTTAATTTTTCAAGTTTTTCTTTTAAAACCACTACAGATTTCTGTCCTGGTCACCCAGACGTTTTTGTAGGTGTATGAAAAGTCGACACTTTACATAGATGCACAGAGAACTTTGTTTGTTTGTTTTTCAGATAGCATAAAATGGAATTCAGTTTTGCAAAAAGCATTTTAATTTAATCCTTCTACTTGAATGAGCAGTAAAGGAACTGCTAGTACGTTAAGTTGATTAATAGATACTACTTTTGTGAATCCAAAAGGGATTCTGTGGAACCTCTTCCATTAGGCTGTAAATAGCCATTCCACCACTGCCATGCTTCCCCCGTGTTGAAGTTTGCACACTGTGTGCAGCAAAATCCTGTCTCTGAGCAGCCATGCTCTCAGAGCTGCTAAGACATGTGTAGCCCACACCAACATCACTTCAGAGTTTGTTGCAATAGTCATCACCCTTGTCTGAAATGCTGCTTCATTTCTTGCATGATTTTGTCTGTATCAGGTTTTCTCTCTTGCTTTGTCTTTCTCTGGTAGTTTGAGAATGCCCATTCTGACACCCTCTGAATTCCTCAGAACTTTTTAGTACCCTTCCAAGTTTTGTAAAAATCTCTTTGAATGTGGATGTCACAGCGTTGCAGGGCTTTAACACCATCTTATCAGTGCTCTAATTTTGTGCCTCCTCACTTTTCTCCAGGTAGGTAAGTGTGAGAATGACATTGTCCCTTTTTGCTGCAGTGTTTCCCTTGAAGGTGTTACTGAGCTGCCTGACTCTTGTGTTGCTCCAGCTGGAGCCACAGTCCACCTTCGTCAGACTTAGACAGGACTAACTGACCTACTCTGAAAGTACAATAGACAGTCAGTATTTTACTTCACATTTATATTAGGCTTCTCCAACTGCAGTTGTTACAACTGTTCTGGTCTTCTGGTATTCCATTAAAAAAAAAATCAGTTTTCCAAGAATGTTTTTAGTGGTTCATTTAGCATATTTGGGCAAGGTAATGAAGCCTGCTCACCTAGAAATATTTCTTGCAGATATATGTAGTTTAATATCCTCTTTTGCTATTAATATAATGGAAAGTCCCATGATTTAATAGAAAAAATAAAAATGGAAATCCTACTTTTATTTAAATACAGAGAAAAATATTTGTTTCATTTTCTGTGGTGTTCTATATCAGGGAACCTGTGTTATGCTGCAATTTTTCGTATTATTACACTTTTATAACTTTTTATTTTTCATCCACTTAAAATGCATTATATTGTATTAGTTTGAGAAACTTCTGTTCCTGAGGTGCCAAATTTTGCTTGGGTCTGGCCTCAGTTTGCCCTTCAGGAACATCATCTATTTGTAATAGCTTCGGTAACAACCAGCCTCCTCTGTAATGATTACTTCACCTTTTTCATTGTGCTGGTGCTCCCCTGTAATGGTGCCTTTAGTATGACAAAATGATGGTGCAGGTTTTTGGGGAACACCGAAAACAGCTGTATGAGTAGTCCTAAAGTGAAATTTCCCACAACACCACAATTTCAATTCCAGGCATGGCAAGAAATAATTCATCCTGGTGTCCAGTTTGGTTCAGGTGGATTTGGGTTATAATGAGCCCCTGCTAATAGTCTGTCACAGCTTTATTTTTTTTTTTTTTAATTTATATTTCAAATTTAAATCTTGTGGTTATTTGAGTTGTAATTCTAAACAAAATGACAGAGTATTTGACACCATCTTTTCATCTTCTTTGCGTCTCCTGCATCAAAGTCTTTATTCTTTGAGAATTATTTTTTAAAATATTGTTGATTATTTAAAGTTCATTAACATGACTTTTATGAATAAGCATTTCAAGTGCAATTTGTTTGTGGATTTAACTGTTTTACATTAGGTCTGAAATACTGATAGACCAACACATCTCAGTAGATCTGCTTAATCTGCATATTGGGGTAAAGAAAAATCTATAATTGAAGAAGTCCAGCCCAAATGAATTGCTTAACATGATAAAATACTGATTTAACTGTTCAGATTACCCCTTTCTTCTGTGATTTGCAAGGAGGGTATTCACAGCTAGACCATGTGAAGCAGTTTCTCTCAGGCTACCACACTTGCATGAGATAGTTTAGAGTTAACAGGCAATGAGCTGAACACTTGTACACTTGCCACCCCCATGGATGAGGCATCCAAAAAGCTGCAGCTGCCCAAGCTGTTGTCATCTAGGAACAAATATTTTTTTTTAAATGGATTATTTGAGACAAAAGAATCCTTTATGTTTTGAGGGGTTATATGGCATAAAGAAGGAGAGAAATTGTCATTACAGAAAAATGCAAGTCAAATTTTATGTGGTAAGCTGCAGGCTCTGTTTCTGCAAATATTCATTACCTTTTTATTTGACTTGTGTAAAGGCTTTACAGATGTGATCAGTCTGTTCATTCAGTAACACAAAATGACTACCAGAAAAATGCCTTAAAATTATTTTCTCAGTGAAATTGCCATGGGTTTCATATTATTTACTGCTAAAAGAGTAGAGGGGTTTGTATCTTCAGAAATAATTTTCCAGCAGTGACACCCATTTGTATATTTTGCTCTTAATTGGTTAAACTAATCTGAATTCTAATCTCTATGTTAGTAATTAAAAATAAAAAGGTAGATAAAAATGCTCTGACAGAAGCTTAATTTTAGTTGGTTAATATAGACAATTGCATGACATTTATCTGAAAGGCGCATATGGGAAAGTATATATGCCTGTTTTCTACCTCTTGTATTTTGGGTTGTCGTATAGTTGTTTGCCATTTTGACACTAAAGTTCAAGTAGCATCAAACTTTATCATTGCTAGTTATCAATTTTTAGAAGTGGGTAGAAATAATGTCATAATAAGACTATGTCATTAACTGAGCCTTTATAGGTGTGTAATAATACGATAAATATGATAAAATATAACAGACAACAATAATATAATATGATAAAAAAACTGCAAAGATCAATACAGAGTCTGGGACACAAAAATTATTTTGAATTTTTAAACACTGGGAATGACAGCTCCAAGACTTTGGAGCTCTCAGTATTTTTGTAATTAAAATTTGTAAAGTATTTGACTCAGTAAATTTGAGTGAATTTCACTTACAGCAAACTCCCACGTTTATCTTTCCTCTGGCCTTCTACCAGTGTTGCCTCTAAGTTTACAAAGTCAAATTGCACTGGAGCCTCATAAGAAATCCACTACTCAGAAAACCAAAATTGCTGCTTTGCTTTCCTGCATCCTACAGCTCCATGCTTTCCCAGATACTCCTACTGCTTCCCTTCTTCCCAGTCCATGCTCCCAAATTATCACAGTCCCTTCAATTCTACTCTCTTGCCCTACATAGCAGACAGGAGAGGACAAAACTCACTGGTACGTATAATTTGCTTCCTAGGTAACTGATTAGCTAAGGAATTATTGTCTCTGATGCAGAAATATTATTCAAAGCTGAAAAACGTAATTCTTGCTGGGAGACATTTCTTCTTTTTTTGTTTTTATTCTCCATCCCTCTATTCTTGTCTATATTTGTTGTCATTTTTCCCTTCTTCTTGGCCAAATTTTCTACTCAGCTTATTATTCAACATACATTCATTTTTTAAATAATCTTATTACAAATATATTTTTTAAAGTTCTATTTTATCTTTCCCCTCTCCTTTTTTAAAGTGTGAGTTATGGCTTCTAGCATCCATTTCTCACCCATGTTCTGGGGTTTCTTTGACCTATCCCTCACTTGTTTTCTGGCCATCATTAGGGCACCCTGTTTAACAAGAAGGAGAGAAGTGGAGGAGGCCATCCTGCTGGGAAGCTGTGCACTCCACCTCAGTCTTTCTATCTCCCACAGCCCACACTTCATACTGAAGAGGTCCCAAGCTGTGACCACAGTCAGGTTTCTGCTTGTCTTGCTCATAACCAACCTTGGTGTCCTTACAGGCCATGGTATCTGCTCATGTGGCCGCTGCATTTGCCAGGATGGGTGGTTTGGGAAGCTGTGCCAGCACTCAAGGCAGTGCAACATGACGGAGGAGGAGAGCAGAAGTCTCTGCGAGTCAGCGGATGGTGTACTGTGCTCCGGGAAGGGTAAGATCTGGCGGCTGAGCCACCCAGTGTCAGCGCCTGACAGAGGAAAATAATCACCTTCTGGAAGTCTAATGTGCATAGCAGGGGGTTGTTGTTCAGAAACCCTGTCTTTCAAAGGCACTCATCATAAAAAGGATGTTAAAGGATGGTCTGTAATGCACTTACATCCATTTTGTCAGGCACCCACCCCAGCCGTGAGCGTTCAGCCGCGTTGCTCTCCTGTGCAATTTGTTAGTAGCGTATAATTTCCTGTATGTGTTTAGCTGATGGTCTGTGTGGAACAGCTGTACATTATAAACTAATTGTCAGTGCTCCTTCCACTTCGGGGGGAAAAAGGTACTACACCCACAGCACCACTCCTGTGGGGAAGATGGCAAAAGTAATATATTAGGCAACAGTAAATGCAGGAAAGTGTTTAAAAGCAATTTGGTATCCTTAATCACTCTGCTCCTCAAAACAGCCACAAAGGAAAAGTAGATGTCTGCAACCCCCACAAATGAATCCTGCAAACTTTCTCATTTACTAATTTTCATTCAGGTTGTTGCATCAGCTTCAGTCCAGCTCTAAAAAATTGCCACAAGGAAGAATAAAAGTTAGAAAATCTTGATAATTATCTGAAATTATTCTCTGAGGTTCTTACCTTGCAGTCTTTTCAGGCTAGGAAATTGCATTAATGGAAAGAGGGCTTTTTAGCTCCCCCGTAGTGTAAATTGCCTATTTTTGTATATAATATGTCTGAAAGAGGATAGACAAAAAAGAGACTGGTTGGAGCCTAGAATGCACTTAATCCAGACTCTGTGTGCCATTTCCTATATTTTTATGTCCCTTGCATGGACAGGAAAGAAATCTGCCAGCTGGAAAAAAACAGTTAGGAATCTTCTCCATCAGGCACGTTTCCAGTTTTCCCTTTGGTAACTTCAGTGAAAAGGAAATTTAAATGGGGTTTCCCAGCCCAGCCTTCATCCATCTGTATTATCAGTATTCTCCCTATTGCACCATTTCATTTTGTTTTGAGGGTTTTTTTTTCCCTCAGTTGATGCAATGTCATAAAAAATAAGAAAGTTGCACTGTTATTCTGTTTTTTCCAGATGGGAGTATCTTTAAATTAGTGTACGTGTAAGAGGATGGTGAGTTACTGGAGAAATGGAAATTACTCTGTTTTACTGCAGAAATTAATTTTTTTTCTCTTAATATGTGCCTCGCTGAGATTTTGTATATAAACCATGAAGGTGAGGGAATATGCTTGATATCAATAAAATGCATTATGTAAGATTCTGTATAAAATGAAAAAATATGTTGGTTTTTAAAATATTTGTATTATGTGCTATCTTTTTCTAAGGATGGCTGAGAGCTATTTATTCCAGCCTGTGGGTATTACTGTGAGAACAATTAGCTTTAAACATGTGTTTCAAGGGTGCAATTTACCTTGAAGCTGTGGGAGTAGATAATCCATCAGGAATTTGCAGAGATATCAAGGATTTTTTTACCTCTGTTGGCTATGCTGCTGGGGCATGGTTTGGGATACGGTCACTGATATTATCTATAGCAGCCTGAAAGATGCTCTGATGTTGTCCTTTCCAGCCTGACCCATTCTGTGATTCTGTGACCCTAAATCCATACTCAGCATCAGTGGTGGGTTTTTTTTGTTTGTTTGTTTAAGTTTCTTTGGCCCCTGAGCACATAGCTTCCAACATCATGAAAGCTTGCTCTGAGGACATACAAAAATCTGTGTCAAATTAGATGCAACAGCAGCTTTATTGTAGGAGCAGCAATTCACATGTAAGTGCTTGTCCCAAAAAAGAAATCACCTCCATAAGACATCTTCAGTAGTGTGTGACCAGTAAACATCCAAGAAGGCTACTATCTCCTGCCTCTTCTCTGAACAGTATGGGGATCAAAATCATTAATTGTCTTTAATAAGACTAATAATAAGTCTAATTACTTATAACTTTCATTGCAATACTTTTTTTTTTCTTTTCTTTTTTTTTGGCACATCTATTCTTCGTGCTAAGATATGTATCTGGAAATCATGTCTTACTGGATATTCATAGTTAAAAACACTGTTCATAGATAGTGAAGCACTATCCAGCAACCTTAAATGTCAAATTTTTATTTCTGATTCATTATGATGAGAAAAAAACCAATGATTACTGGTCAACTAAAAGGGAATTTCGAACCTCTGCACTAATGGTGGTTATTCCATTTTTGTTGAAAACCTAGCCATGATATGCAAGTGCTAAAATAGACTGAGGATAGCTTGAGTTTCTGTATGTAGGTTTTAATAGACTGTGAAGAGTCCTGGTTTTCAGCAGATAACTGCTGAACACTATCAGAAAACTGCACTCTGCTAACATAAGCAAAGTTGGGCATCCACATTCCTAGGCTGTTTTCAGAATCTTGGCTCACTGACTGTGCCACCTGTAGGAAAAGCTCTGCCCAAGAAAAACAGCAACACCCACCATGCTGCTGCCTCCCTGGCAGTAAAGATAGGGCTGTACATGGTGACTGTAACAGTGCAGGATGTGAGCAAGGTAATGAGCCAAATCCCATCCGAGAGGATCTGGCTGGGATCCCAGGAAACACCCTGTAACTCATTAGACTCAATTAAACTAAGGAGCCTCCCAGAGCAGCATGCCCTGTTCAGGGAAAAGACTCAAAACATTCATTTCTCTAACAGGTTTTGTGTTTTGGAGCCTTATCTTCCTTGCTTGACTTGGTGTTGAATTTGCTGTACCTTCTGCAAAACAGTTTTAAACATCGTGGGCATCCATCAGTAGCAGCATCAGTGCTTGCTTATGCAGAATAACTTCAGGCTTCTTACAGTGTAATATTCTTAATAATTGCTTGAATTTCACTAAAATACTCATACTGTTCCTCATTATTTTCAGATGTCAGCACCTTGCAGTTTGTATAAGCAGAGGTATTTGATTTAAATTACCCTCAAGTATATCTTAGTGTACCTTTTAAAGAGCAACCCTATGCTATGTATGCTATCCTGCACTGCCTCCTTATACAACAGCATTTTTGATCCTTATAGGGATTTTTGATCCTTGTAGGGAATGTCAGTATTTCCTATGCCAGTGGCCCAGTAAGCAGTACTCAGAACTCACAGGAGAAATAGATGCTTAATCAAATACTTCCATCCTCGAGTGTTGTAATCACTAGCTCTTCCTGAATATATTTACATGTTCCATATGTTGCAAGTTAAAGCATTTCCCTAAAATTAGGCAATGAGTTAATTTTTGTGAATTTAAAATAAGCATTAAATTACATATTCAATTAAAAATTAGATACTCCGCTGAAGCTGTTCTGAAGTTTTCAAGGATTAAGTTTCGGTATTTATGGGAAAAGCAATGGAAAATTGGTTGATACCAACAGATGCAACGTTTTTCTGTGAGTGTATTAGGGTTATTACTATGGATTTTATTCAAAGGTCGCTGAAAGACCTGGAAAGATGGAAAAGCATGATTTTATAGGCTTTTGGCTCAGTAACCCATGAATTCTGTTTAGGTTATATTCTGACAGAACCAAGCTTCCTTCTATATATTTTTTTCTTTACTAATGCATTCCACACATTGACTTTTTAATGGAATCATTCAGGAAACATTGCAGGAGGCTAGGATTTTCAGGTGCATTTAACTCATTTATAAGCATCTTCTCTAAAAGGTCAACAGCTTCTTTGGTGACTTTTCTTTAACTCAGTCCCTCATAGTTGAAAATTTTACATGTATTTTTTGCTATAATTAATCTGGGGTTTTAATTTTTTTTTTAACATTGATTTCTGCTGTTACCCCTTCTTAGGGCTAGGTCCACAAAAGGATTTTTGCCTAGCAGTTAGTAAGATCCCCACTTTAGTGTTTACCTATCTGAAATCTATAGGGCCAGGCTGCTGAAGATGAAATCTTGTAAAAGCCAAGTCTTTTCAGCCAAGTGCTGGAACCCTTCAGGAGGAACTACCATCTCCTTGTGGCATTTCTAGTTGCAGAAAAGCCTCACAGACTTCTCAGGCTGTAGGCTTCCAGACACATGATTGTCCAGGGGCACCTGTCACTATCCAGGGTTCAGAGCCATGAACCTTCTCCTGAGGGTAAGGATGTCTGTGTCAGAGTCTTCTCTTCAAGAGAGGTTTCTTGTGCTGTGTGGGTTATGGCATCACCTGAACTTGACCATACAGTCCCTTGCTTTGCCTGTGAGGCTGTGGCCTGACATCCTTGAGGAGAAGGAGAGCAGCTTGTCCCAACAAGGGACCTTAGGGCATATTGCAGGAACAAGCCAATTGCTGAGCTGCCAAGGGTGCACAAACCCTTTCTGACCTAGAGCAAATATTCAGTAATTCCATGGGAGGTGGAGAAGCTTCATTCGTGGTGAAGAGGATTTTGGGGGTCTATAGATGTTAGTCTTGGGCGCTGCTGGTCTTTTGTGAACTCATCCCTAAAATCTTTAAATGAGGAGGACTATTTTTTCTTCCTGGGTAACAATGGGTTACCATCGTTACTTTCTTTAGTAACGATGCCTTGAGGACAATTTGAGCCTTACTAGTTAAAAAACAAACAAACAAACAAAAAAAAAAAACAAGGGAAGGGAAGCCCCGATTGTGAGTCTCTGAAACCAAAAGAAAGCTTCAAAATGTGAGTCCTGATTAATTGAAGTAGCAGGATCAAAGCATTGGTAGTAACATCCCACCATTCTCTAGCTCATGCCAAAAGAATCCTTTCATTCAAAAGGCTTTTAGCTTGATTATTTTCTTTTATGCAACAGCCTCTTAGGCAGCAATTTCGTGCACATGCACATGTGCGTATGGGTGCATATGGGTGATTTGGGTAGTTATTTTCTAGTCTGAATGTGCCAGTACTCTTTGTGAGTAATAATTTTTGTGATTTCAGGCTCCTGCCACTGTGGAAAGTGCATCTGTTCACCCCAGGAATGGTACATTTCGGGTGATTTCTGTGAATGCGATGACAGAGACTGTGACAAACATGATGGTCTCATTTGCACAGGTGCAGTACAGGCTTACACTTAATTGCTTCGGGAAACAAACTGAGTTGATGGGAATTATGTTAGACAAAGCCCAGCTTCTTCTTTCCCCACTGATGGAGGAAGCGCATTTGCTGGTTATTCAAACCTGCTATAGTTGTTTCTTCATGCAACGCAATAATCAACTTAAGATTTCAAAACAACGGTTAAAAGCCTGAGTATGAATTTAAATAAGTAAGCCAGCTATGGAATCCATCAACAATTCTCTCTGTAATAGACTACAAGTCACTTGGTTTTTTGGCAAAGGACACAGTTGTCAGCATTACGATTATGAGGTTTCCTTAGCCTCTGTTCCTTTACTGGACGTTCCATGTGTGTAATGCATTTAAGGCACAGACAAAATTCACTGATGGGTTAGGGGAATAGTTGTGTGGGTTAACAGAGCTTCCTAGCAATCAGACAATTTTATGTGGGAGGCTGGAACAGCTGATACCTTTTCTTATGATGTGATGGTAAATGATTCAAGCAGCTTCACCTTAACCTTGTCTGAATATGCAGGTGGCAGATGTTGATGGAAATGGGCAGGCTGCCAGCAAACCCTTGTGACAAGCATAGTGACAAGAAGCGGCATGGGAATCACTAAATTAAGCCACTGGCTGCTTCCTGTTACAAATCTTAATTTTAGAAAACCTTTGCTGAGCAATTATTAGATGTGGAAGAACTCTGCAAGCCAATTAGAGAGTGGGAAGGCTGACACTAGTAAATTGTGTCTTCCAGCTAGCCCTGTCAGCAAGGGTCATTTTCTGGAGGCAATCAGCCAGTATAGCGGGAGCAGGAGCTGTGTCTGTAGCTCTAATTCCTAATCATGGATCTTCATGAAGTCAAAAGTAAGAGAAGTTTACATAGGTACAAAGGCTATAGAGGTTTCAAGCTGAGCATCCAAGGGTCATAAAAAATATTTAAATAAAATTAATAAACGGGTCTCGGTAGTCTTGGTTTGTATGTTTTGGACTTTGAAATTCCTTTCTCAAGGAATTTTCTGTAAACAAGACAAATGTTTACATTCTTTCCCAAGGAGGGACCTTCTTGATGTCCCTCTGGTTTGACCAATGTGGTTGAAAGGGTTTACCTTTGTTTCACTAAATCAATTGCTCTCTGTACAATAGTATAAAAGAAAGCACTCCCGAAAATAAAAGTGAAGTCAGATCATTCAGCATTCTAATGAAAATCGTGTCGTTTGTGTTGCCAAAGAGCGACAGGTCTCAACTGTTTCCCTGCCGCAAAATAGGGCCAGGACATTTTTCCCTTAATAGAGAATTTGAGATAGGATCTATTTGTGTAGTCACTTCTGAGATTTAAGGTTTAAAGTTTTTGGTGTTCAAAGTCATGATTTTATTGTTATTCTATTGGTAGCTTTTAATGGCTTTTCCTTTATGAACAATAGTTAAAAGTAATCTTGTTTTTCTTTGTACCCGGAGGCACAGTGTGAACACTTAGCCTCACCAGCTGGGTGCAAACACTGGTGTACACAATTACACTCCACCATACACAATTTCAGTATTTGCAATACTGCTGATGGAATTATTGAGAACATGCTATTAATGCCTTGTAAGAATAGGTGTGGGGTGGCTTCTTAATGCAGTGTAATTGCTTCCTTCCAAAGGAAAAAGGGGTAGGGGAACAATAAAGGAACAATGCATCTACTTTAGCATAGCTTTCTATGTCCCATAAAACACATTTTAATGTAGTACATTTCAATTATGTTAATTGCCCTTTATTCATTCTATTCTAGGTAACGGTGTTTGTAGCTGTGGAAACTGTGAGTGCTGGGAAGGATGGAATGGAAATGCTTGTGAAATCTGGCTGGGGAGAGAATACCCTTAATGAAGGATGTCAAAGACTGAGGAGGTTTTTTTTGTTGTTTCTTTTTCTTTAGGCTGCTAGGACATTTAATTTCAGAAGTACCTGGGTGTGGGTATGCATGCACACACATATATGTGGTTGTAAATACCTTAGAACATGATCTGCTCCATAAAGAAATGCATCAGAAAACTAAACAAGGGAGCAGGACAGCCCAAGCTCTAGAGGTTGAAGTCATAAAATACTGGCCCTATGGAACTTCCCCAGGGATTTTTTTGTAAATTCAGTGGGACCAATATTATACCTATAATAACTATTTCTTTGAGCAATCTGAGGCAAAGGTATAAGAAAAAACCTTTTAAAAACATTATTTACTTGGTTGTCGTGTCTCCTTATCAGTATGCAACAGTACTGCAACCTGTAGAAGAGTAGCACTAGTTGAATATTTGTCAAATGATTAGTTCGATTTGTTTTATGGTGTTTGAAAAATATGTTATTTGGCCCTTTTTTTTCTTTCCAACAATCCTGATTATGAACAACTCATAAATTGAGAGGAATTGTAAAGAAGCCTGTAAAAATATTAATTTTTAAAAATTTGATCAATTAAGTGTGTAACTGAGGTCCAATTACATGACGTTCATAGGCTGCAGACCCAAAATGTTTGAATGGAACATTTTCCACAAGAGAACTTTTAGTTTCCGTGGCTGATAGGTAATTAAGTTGGTTGTCTAATCTACATACATTCAAGTACATAACCTATAGATACATGTGGAATGAAACTAATAAAGATATAAAAGCATGATTGCCTATTCTGCATATGTATTCTGCAACTCACATGTACGTCTATTGTACAGTTCTATGTGTCTACATTTGCCTCCCACATGTAAAGCAAATGGAAATTTTTTATATTAGTAAATTTTAGAATGAAAATTCTGTCTACTCTTAGAAATCACTGTTCAGGACAGATTGTCCTGTCACACATGGAATTCACTAAATTTAACTGCTTTCATAGAAGCAGGGAACCTGAATGTCGACTGACTTGAAAAATCACCTGTGCTATGCAGTAGCTTGGTCTCAGCCAAAGATGTTTGGACAATGTCAACAAATTAATTAAAGTTTTAATACAGTAAATACAAACAAAGCAGTGGTATGAACAAAAATTTTATTTTTATTTTCCAATGGTGAAATGCAGCTCAGTGTGAAATTCACATTGAGTTATGAATGATGCACAACTATTGGGACTTCCCTAACTTATTTACATATGAGTCTCTTTTTTTTTTTTTTTTCATACATGTAGATTTGGCAGCCCTTGAATTCTTTAGAGCAAAAAAAAGAAATACACATTTTAGTTTCAAAAGTGTTTACATTTTGTGAAACCATGATTGAGCAAGAAATTTATTAAATGGCTCAAAAATACTTCTTTTAGATACCAAACTTTAACATTGTGGTTTAGGTGCCAAGGTCCTGATTTTTGAAGAGGTACATGACTCAGAAATAATGTATTAACAAAAAATATGTATTTCCATTATTAGTCTAGAAATTACTTTTCTTTTAGAAAGGACAGTTTTGAAATAGGAAAGTACAATGGTACAGAACATGTAATAGATTGCAAAATTTCAAATTAATTTATTTAACTGCTTTATTCTTCCCCCATCCCATATAAGTTGCTCTTTAACCACCACTTTTCTTTCTCCTTTAACCTGGATTCTCTTTCTAAAAATGAAGCTTGGTGAAGCCCATATTCTCAGGGAGTACCATTACCAAACATCCAACTTATATATAAGCTATGCAGATAAATAACTAGATATACATCCCAAAGCTGTTAGCTACTCTCTTATCAGATAACCAAAGTATCAGGCAGAGTTCTAAACCATATTCATAAAGCATAAAGAATCTTCAAAGTAAAATTCATCTTCAAATTTTAATTTATATTTTATACTTAAAACCCTTAAACTCCAGGGAGCTCAACAGGAATCTTTTCTTAAATTTTAGCAGATACGCATTTTGCCAACCCCAGCGTCTGGAGAGCACAAATTGTTGCTTTTATTTATATTTATGAATAATGAATACCGCTGACCTGAATCATCTCATAATCACTGGGTTTTTTGCATATACATTCGTCTGCTGAATCAGAGTGTAAACAATTAAGGATACAAAGTTCTCCTTGCTTTCCTTCCATTTGTATCTGTATTAGGAAAATAGTAGCTAATCAAAACTCTTATCTGGTGTCAGTAGATGCTTTTGACTTGTTTCATGGCATCAAAACATTTATGCGTACTGTAGATCAGCTGTGGTATTTCAGGTACTCATTCATATATAAAAGAACAATTCTTTAGGTGGTGTTAGTGTTGTATTTGATGCATTTTACTTTGTCATTTGCTTTAATTTTAAATTTATATACTTAAAGAGTATAAAGTAATTTTTATTTCTTGTTTAATTTTTTTAAACCAATCAGCTTCAACCTTTTTCACTACTGGATGGATTATATAGTCATAGCATTTCAAAAAGTGTTATTCAAGTTTTTTGTTAACTTACATACATAAAAAAATCAGAATATCTAAGACAGCTACTCTCAGTGGTTCATTTAAATGCAATTATCAAACAAAATGGTGCTATTACTATAAACCTTCAAATATTAACTAAGATTACTAAAAATGTAATGTACACATTAATTCTTTTCCAATTTTTCTTCTGTTTCCTATAATGTTGCTTGAACATTTCCCCTGCTCTTCATGCTGAGGTACATGGTGATGTGACACCCAGCATATCTTTTATGTGGCTCATTTCCTCTCTAGAAAAATGAAATCAGAAGGAATAAGATTATTATTCCACATATTTGAATATAATAGCTGTATTAATAAAGTGTTATCTTTTTCCCTTATCTCATTCCCTGTGATGGGAATTCCAGATATGTAAACTGTAAATGCAGGAAGAGGCATCAGGAAGTGAAACTTACTGCTTGATTCTTCACAGCTAGTGACTGTAAAAACCTGCTTCCAGGCCTGTAGCAAAAGGCAAAACCAAATTGGATAAAAGGGGACTTTTTACTGATTAGATTGATAAACCTTACAAACAAAATGATACTTTAGCCTTTTTTTCTTCTTATGTGAGAAAGAACACAATCCAGAAGTGTGCCAGTGCTTCTATTATAGACTTGCAGGATTATGCCTATTGTGTATAACATATCTATAATATCACCTATTAAAAACCTGTGGATTTAATTGCTTCTATAATTTATTAACCTGCTTGTGATCCTTTCTTTTTCCACTGGCTATATTCTTTCATAGAAACACATAGATGCATTTTTACTATGTACTTGCTCTCACTTTTCTGTTGCATTGCCCTTGCTTCTTTGCAGAATAACATCTCACTTTGTAGCTAAATGATACAGTTAAATGATACTGGGAGGAAGTTGAATATTTCTGTGACTAAGTAATTGAACAAAAATGTTATTACATCTTTAAAAATAAGTCATAGCACTTGTATTAGTCATCACAGAAAAAAACCCCTGTTGTTAAACATTTTAGAATGCATTGCATGAAATATGAATTTATCTAAAGGGCCATTTAAAAGAAGAACCTTTTTATGTAGTCTAATTTTGCTTCCATTCCCATTTGAATGTAGCTGAATAATGTATTCTTTATACCAATAAACAGATGGATCATCATGATACACTTTTACCGCATGGACCAAACTGCCTGCTTTCATACCTCATTGCTTTAAACTAGTTTTAAACCAAGACAAAAAGTTTCCCCATATATATATATATATATATGTATATATATATACATTGTATATATATATATGTAAAGCCAGGGTTCTTAGTATTGTTTCAGGTATATACCATAGTCAAAGCAAATTGTTTTACTTTATATCTGGTGAAGGGGAGGGGCTGGGAGGGGTTTATTAAGAACCAACATTTATGAAAATGACAGTATGTTAAAAAATCAATTGAGAATGGCTAAAAACCCCAGCAAATGAAGCAACAGCTCTGTTATGTGAACTACAAAGCACTTAAAAGGAGCTAGAGACCCTTCCTTAGGCTCTATCATGTGAGCAATCTCATAAGGATCCTTGTGTATTTATAACATATTTGAAGTACAGCAAAATAGTGCTTTTTGAAGTAATTCATATTTCCTCAAAACTGGATCTCTAAAATTGTGCAGGTGTGACTGATTTTGCCAAATAAAACTGTAGCTGAAATACAGATCAAACAAGAGAAGAAAACTACTTTGTGCGGTGTTAACATATAAAATGGCAAGATGAGGTTAGATTGCAGTGTGAACAGTCTCTCAGAGATCAGAGAAAACCCAGAAGAACAAAATACAGTGCAAGCATGCAAAAGACCTGGAACGCTGCAGATTCACGGACAGCTGCACATGTAAGTACAAAAACCCCAATCTGTAAATACAAATTGATTCCATCAGGTTTACTATACAGTACTTAAGTAGTAACAGATGGTTGAAAACAGCTTTCACTTAACAGCAAAATTAATTTTAGAGGGAAGAAAATGGTGAAGTCTCATCCCGGAGAACAGCAAGAGAGGTATTATATTAAGGAGCTGAAATTTTCTTTGGCATGGTAAAAGGGGAGAACTGAGTTTGCCAACCTATTTACATGAAGTTTCACCATCCTGTGGCCAATGACGCTTTGCACAGTCTACTTCTTACATTAACTTTTTTGTTGGTTTCCAGTATGCCTTCATATAAATGTTTTATTCATCATGTTGAATCTGTGTATACAACAAATAAGAATAAACACAAACTGTACAATGCAGACAAACCCTTTGCATATATGTATGTAAATTTGTAACACTGACCAACAGTTCTTTGACAGACACAACCTACAACATGCAGTTAGTTCATCCTTGTCATACTCTTCCCATGCAACAGATGAGACAAGACAAAATTAAAGGGAGTAAACAGAGCACAAAAATACCTTTGTTATGTTTAAACAGATTGTAGAAAAAAAGAATAGGACATTAATTCATTGGATTAAACACATATGAATTTAGTCCACAGAAACATGAAAAATAAAATAACAATAAAAAAATTAAAAACAACCTGTATTTCCAGTATGTACTAACTGCTTAAAGAAATTAAATCTGGCCTTAATTATAGCCTCCCAAACTGGTTCACAGATCATAGTTACTCAGGACCAAAAAGTTTACTGTTAAAAACAATGCTTATATAGGATCAGGCAATGACCCAGATCCTCCTTGCATGGCTCAGCCAGGTCTCCAGCTCTGTCCCTCCTCAGGCTCTTACACTGGGTGAGTAAAAAGACAGCTGAATGGGACATGAACTCGTGTATTCCCTCCTCACAAATCAGGTGAGAGGGAATGTCGCCTTCAGCTGTTTTATCTTACTTGAGATATTGTGAAGTTCTCCTGCTCCAACAGCAGGAAAGCCTGGGGCCATGGCGAGACCCGGCTGACAGTACAGCGTCAAGGCTGCTGCCTCCCCTGGGTCCCCCAGCTCACCATCTGAGTTGCTTTGGTTTGATTTTGTTTTCTCAGGGATGGTGCACAAATCCCACTGGACCAGATGGGATGAGAAGGGCACACCAAAGTTTTTAATAAAGGGTTGTTTTCCCCACGCGCACAGATTTAGTGCTAGCAGGCAAGGGCACAGTCTTAAGTCAAAGTTTCTTAGCATTTTTATCACAGTTTTAGATTAGGTTTGTATTTTTTTTTTCTCTACATGGATAGAGGGCTTCATGCTTAACTCATTCCCTCCCTAGAAAGACCCAACATCAAGCATTATCTTGCTGTTCTCATATCACACATACAAAAAGAAGTCTGACCTACAGAAAAAAAAAGTTCATCTAGAATTTAGCAGCTTTACAGTAGCCCCCTTGAAGAGTGCACTAAATGTTGCTTATAAAAACAGAACACATTTGAAAACTAGTATGAAGAGTTCATTCAGACTGAATCAGACTGTTCAGCTGAGCAGGCAGGGAGTTTGAAATAATCAGCAGTCTCTGTTAGGAACTTCAGCACAAAGATGTGATAAAAAAAATTGCCAGAAATACAGTGCTAAAAAAGGAACTGATGGCTTCCTCTTTTTGTCTTTAAATATCAAGGTAACAGCAAGAGGCCAAGAGAGTGTTGCCACACAGCTTTCCAGACTGAGATACAGTTTGATCTTTGCTACCATTTCTAAGAAATTCCTTCTTAAGCATACAGAGAGTGCCCATATTTTTCATCCTCTGAAAGCCTGTGACTAAGCATGCAAAAACTTCAGTGGCACCTCTGTGGCATTCTCTAAATCTTTTCCCCGTCCTCCCTCATCCCCCCCAACACTGGCTTAATTGTTCACAAGTGACAAACTCAAAGAATGGGTTGATGTTGTTTCTGGTAATATGATCCAAGGCTTCAATTTTATGATGTTTTTGATTTCTTCTAGGTTCATGAAGGAGAAAGTACAGTATACAGAGATCAAGGCAAGGCACCTTCAATCTAGCAATTTTGGTGGGCATGTTATCCTAGGAAGCTGGGTGGAGGTACATACTGGGATATCAGTGAAATACATAGGACCGGACTTTGCATGCTTTGCTAAAAATAAAAAGAAAGTTTTGTAATATGTCCAGTTTTAAAACTCTTCTTTTTTTAAAACACCAGAAATATTAAACTATAATTTGTAACTACCCTTTGCATTGGTGCTGCAAAAAAGAACACAACAATATCCTTGCCCATGCTTTGCTAAGTACGTGTGGGATTCAGCCAAAAATAACAATGGCATTAAGTTCAGTTCCTTAAAAACAGGAAAGGATTATATTTGAAATGGATTTAGGTAGCGCAATTCTGATTAGTCTTACTTTTTTTTTTTTCTTTTATTGTTGGTGGTTATTTTTCAAACAATGAAGATTTAGTAGATGAAAAATGAGCCTTAATTCAGACCTACAAGGCCTACAAAATTCTTTGGACCCACTTTTCCAAAAATGAGTGGGTCTTGCTCGCTGGGCAAGGCAAATGTTACCATTACCAGTAAGCCCGTGATATGTATAAAACACACACACAAAAAGAAACTATAGGGGGATGCCAAACACACGTTTCAGAAAACTCCCCGTTGGTTGTGTTTGACACTCTTCCCTCCACTTTAATGCCAACCTCAGAAGCACAGTATCTGTTACTAAAGAGTATTCACATTTAATCAATATTTTAAGCCAGAGACAACAATCCTATTCTTTATAGATATAATTTGTAATGATAGGTTTTTGAAGGCTTCCTGATTCCCTGATTGCTTTCAAAACTAAGCCACCGGCAACACTTAAGTTATAGAGAAACACAATCCCTGCAAAAGGTCACAAACAGTGGAGCGAGCAGCCTTATAAAAAAGGGAAGAAGAGAAATCCATAATAGCACAGGTTTACAGCATCTAACTAGAAATTACTTGATTATTTGTGTGCTACAAAATAGAACTTAAACACATGGATTTTGCTGAAACTGGACTCAAAAAGGGATTATGGGCAATTGTCAGCAGGCAAGGTATCAAGTGTACTTGTGAAGTATGTCATTCACATGAAGTGTCACAGTCACAGAAAAGATATTAAAAAGGCATTCCAATATCTGGTAGGGCATTCCATGGTCTGAGTTTAGCTGGTTCATCCAGGTGTCTTCTCGTTGTGGTGGAGCTACGTGTTGAGATTTATCCACTTGCAACGACTCAGTTCAGACACAGCAATGGGCAAGCCGGTGACTTGCCACTAGCTGATCCACAGACACTGCCGAGGGAAGTCTGGGAAGGATAAATCGCTCAACTGTACTTGGGACTCAGCAAAGTCACAACACCTGTGAGGATCTGGCTATGTCGTCTTGCTCTTGTTCACTGGTTTGCCGCCATTCATTATTGCAGATGCACTTGTGCTTTTACTTGGAGTTACCCCAGCCTTTGGCACTGTTTCTCCAATATCATGCAAAGATGGTTCTCGATACATGGCAACTGAGGGGAAGGAAGAGAATAGGAGAAGTGTTTTTAGCAATGTATCACATATGAGAGTTCACCTCATATAAGATTAATTTTCTATGATCCTCTTTCATACCAGGGAAACCTTATTTTGACAAATACTGGTTTTGCACCGATAGAATTACTTGACCCTCCAAAATCCTCACATTTCTTCTGCATCTGACTTTAAAATGCAGTAGGAAACTGCATTCTTTCTTGTTTAATGGATACTATAGCTTCTTGGAAGTGAAAAACTAGTGTCCTGTCTTTGCATAAGGCACACAAAAACATACACGTGTATACATGTGTAGGTATATACAACCCATAAATAAACATTAAATAAAGATGTGAGCATTAGAAGTAAAATGTGAAAAGACAGATTGTAATTAAAGAATGGGATCATAAAATACAGTTGTCTAGTCTTAAGTGTTCTGTCTTAGTCATAAATTGCAAGACTAGGCTAGGATCCAGTTCTACAAAGTTACATGTACATCACTCTACCAAACCTGAGGAATTTGCCATGGTCTCTTCAGGTGTGTCCTGAAGAAATGTCCAGGATATGTGGAGAGTACAACAGAGGTTTGGGGGTTTTCCTTCCTCATTTCCAAAAACATATCCAGTAGCCACTGATCTCCACTGAATGTAGAAGTGCAGAAAACTCCAAATTAAACTATTAATTGAATTCTTAGAGGAATTAGAAGCTTTTCCCTGGTCTTCAGTCCCTATCTAACCACTTCAAATCCTTTGAGGGCAATGTATGTATTCAATTACACAGTTCCCGCATTAAGCTGCCTTAATGATTAATGCTCTCGGATAATTCAATTTCATTTTCCATGTCACTGTATCAGGTAATATTTCCACTTATACCTAACTTCAGTTGCATTTATTTATATCAGAGCAATGTTAAAAGAGGTGTCTCAGCAGTCAAAGGAATTATCACACTGATTTCCAGACTGGGTGTGTGCTACCACAGAGAGCATAATTCCTTCATTCCTTGTCTAATTAGAGTGGGAGGCTGGAGCATCAAAGTACTGACCTTGATCTTCAATGGTGTGAAGTTTCATAATAAATGTAAAGGGCCCCATAGCATCATTAACTAATCAAATACTTGTTCTAACATTTCCAGTGACATAATCTAAATCCTTTCATATCTTCTGAAAGGCTGAAATTAAATGTCTTCTATAGAGTACATAAGGCTGGTTATGATCTATATCTTCAGAGAGGCCCATAAATGTGTTTAGGGCACTTTGCTGATTAATTAAAAGAGCTTGGTGAAATAATACTGTGACCTACAAAATTATTACATTGAACAACATGAAATGGAACTATAAAGTAAGGAATTATATAGCAGAGCTGTCATATTTGATGATTCTCACAGGCAATGTAAATCAAGTTATTTCTAAGCATTGTCTAAGCTGTTTTGATGGAGTCTGATCATCCAAACATTATTTTTAAAAGGTAACTTCTTATTGAGTACATGCGAATTTGCATTGGTTTAAAAAATGCACTGGTATTCCCTCCCTATAAGCCTTAATTTAATATAGAGGGATCAAGATATAAATTATTAGTATTGTTGAAAGCTTATGAAACAACTGTAAACTTTCACAAGACAAGGAAAGCACAAAGGCATCAACCTGATTTCAAATAAACATAAGATTATTCTGATTCTTTCCTTATGATGAAACTAGAGTACTTGACACACTGATCCTTTAATTAAAGATTTTAAGTTCTATATCAAAAGAAATTGGACTGCTAACCAAAGCATTACTCAGGTATGTGTTTTCAAATGGTAAGAAATTAGACAATTTTCAGAATGACTGAGACTATGTGCAGCAGCTAGAACAATGAGTAGTGCCAGCAGAACAAGAAGCAAAAGGCAGCATAGGTTTATAAGGGCCTTCAGAATATATAGAATAAAAAAAATTTCCAAGATATAAATGGATTTTTCAGAGAATGTGATGTCATTTTGGTGTATAAAGTTATTGTGATTGTTACCTGCTCCTATCTTGGTTTAAAGGCCAATTTATACAAGTTGTGTACATTATACCACCTGGCAAAGTAATACATCATGATTTACTTTATAGAGAGACCTTTGTGTTTTGTATTAGAAAGCTTTTACTTTGAAATGCTGACATTTCATCCATTCCCTTTATAACTCCCAATCATCCTACAATATTCATCATTTCATTCTGCCTAATGAAAGGTCTATTTTGTCAATGCAAGGCTCACAAGAGCTTTTGTCCCTAACAACAGAATATTTTAAAAGCAGCACAATGCTCTTCCACAAAAGATTTCTTTTCTTGTAGAATGACCTCTTACTCCCTGGAAAAATGTTTTTACATATGCCCTTTGTAGCATCACTACAGTGAAGCACAAAACTGCTCCATGAAACTTTGGGAATGGCATTGGGATTGGCCCTTGTGTGGGGCATGCACATTCAATAAGGGAATTTTGGAAGCCATTCCCTCCTCTTGTGAGATCTATAGGAAAGTGTGCCAGAGATGGACTGAGCCTCACCTTCCAATGGCTTGGGTAGAAAATGAGCTGCTGGTTTCGTTTTCTTCACTCTGTTTCCCTTCATGACCTGCCCTTCTTTGTTCAGCCCCAAGAACCAGGCCCTCCCGGACTCCTGTTGTCTGTAGAGCATGGATGAGTAGATTACATAATAATTTTCAAAAACAGACTCCTTGAATTTGCACTCTGGTGTAAAAAGTTCCTGTGGGAAGAAAAACAAATGTTAAATGGTATCTCTAAAGCGCAGGATTTATTTTGTTAACTTACAAATACCTCGTGATAAGTTTTATATTTGATTTAAGATAAGTTTTCTGCTTTAAGACCAGGACTTCTGTCTTTCTCTGGAAGATCACCAGTGAACTTATTTCACTTCCCATACATGCCTCAGTTTACCCATCTTTGCAATAGAGATAGTATATTTTTAAAGTAGAAAGAAAGCCACACAGACATAAAAGCACTGTTTAAAATACAGATATAATTACTGTTATTATGCTTATTTTTCTGATAGGATATCCTTATAAAGATTAAGAAAGTTTATGCTAAAAATAGCATTAATGAGATAACAGTTGTTCCATTTTAACTGAATGCAGCAGGCTCCCTCTTGTTTACTACAACGAATATTTGCTGCTTAAAGAGCTGCTACCAGCATATTGTAATACATAGCATTCCCTGCAGTCCAGGAAAATACCACCACAGGAAAATTTATTCTGATGTACAAATTTCTGGACAAAGAATAGTATTTCCTACTGGCATCCTCAGCATTCATTCCAAAACTGTAATTTTTTTTCACCATTCAGTAACAGCAGTTGTCCTAAACTCTATATAGGTTAATCTAAGCATAAATTGCTGTAGTCCAGTAGTGAGATAATTAAAATATACATATAAAAATATATTAATTAAAAAAGTAACTAACAAAATAAACAGTGTGAATATCCATTGAGACAGAGATTACCAAAATGCTTTGAAAAAACCCAGCAAGTTAATAAGCAAATAAAGATACATTTAAAATATCACAAGAAAATAGGATTCTATGTGAATGTGATTTTCTGTCTGTGGACCCATCTGCTGAAGACTGTAGAAGAAAAAAAGACATTAAAGGAGGAGGCAGATGTGGGAAAGGGGGAAGTAGCTTGCTATGATTTCAGAGCTCAAAGTTCTCAGCCCTGAATATTCTTTATATTTCTTTTAGTTATCTTTCCAAAAAAAGAAAAAAACTGGAAGCTTCACATCTTTTCACTTCTTCATTCACAGTATTTTTTTCCCATTTCTTTTTGTTCCTGGCCCCATGCAGTACTGAGTTAACACCCAGCAGGCAATGTATTTTCAGGGTCTCTATGCCATCCCCAGCTGCCTTTATATTGTAAGAACTTCACAGCTGTTTCTACCACAGATTTACTTTCTGGAAATCAAAGTCCTTAAAGACACAGTTCCCCATACCAAAAAGCACAGATTAAAGACTTTTCTGAATGTGCACTGAATGTCACTTGGTGCACAACCTGGTTCTCCTAATGTAGTGGGGTACATGGTATCTGTATTGCCATGGCTTAAATTACCACCTGTGAGCAAAGCTGTCTTGATGACCACCAGGCACACTACCAGCATTCCCAATATTTGAACTTCAGATTAAAAAAAATTAATGTATTTTATGCAGCAGGAGACTAAAAGCAGGGAACAGCTGAGAAATAATTAATGAGCCTGCCCTAAAATAAGTTGCTTTGTCTGTGTCAGCCTGTACACTTAGGTCACACTCTTACAGGATGCAAAAAAAATTTCTGAATTGTGCAATGGGCACCTTTTTGCACTGCCACTTCTTTACCCCATGTGTACAACTGCATATATATAGATATGTAGACATATACATGGAAAAAATGCAAATAGAGTCTGTACTAGAGGCACCGAACACAAATGACAGGAAAACACCTTAACTGCACCTTCTACTTTGCCATGGGGCTTTTTCTCTCTCTGTTCAAATCTTTAAGATGTTGTTTGTGTTACTCTGCTTTCTCCTCCACTGATTTCAAGTCACAGTAGGGCTCAAGGAGACTCAAAATAAAACCAGAAGGCAGGGAGGCATGCTAGAGGGAATGCCTCTTAAAGCCTAGCACAAGCATTTACATGCGAGTCATGTTCCTTGGCTGTTGAAACAGCAGATGCTAATCAGGAAATGCCTACACAGCTCTCCTTATTGCCTACTTCACTGAAAATGCTACCCCCTGTGTTCCCCATGAAGTTTTACTTCCTTGTAAGGCTCAATTACCATAAACACTACTTCTTAGCCAATGCTCACATTTTTTGTGCTATAAACAAAAGCTGTTTGTCATTCCATGTTCCTCTGTACTAGAGCTGCTTGGCTGCCTCTGAACACTATTTGTATGTTTTCCCTAACAATATCCATTATGATACTTAAACAAGGTTCCTTCAATTCTCAACCCTTCCCTGAATCAAACCAGTCTCTTTTCTTTCTCATTCCTTTGGCATTGCAGTAATGTTTCTGACAGTCCACAGTGTATGAAGTGGTAGGCATTTACATTACCAGGTTAAAAAAAAAAAATAGACAATCTATCAACGCAATTACTTGGCTACTCCTGGTTGCAAGCTAGTAAACTGGACAAACTGGACATCATTACTACTATGTAGTAAAGAAAACCATAATAATAATCTGATTTTATATATATATATATAAAATTTTTTTTTTTTTTTTTTTTTTTTTTTTTTTTTGGCATACAAGGAAGAGTCAAACCCAAATACTGTAACTACTAAACTACTGCAGCTTTCCTACTCCAGATGGGTAGGGCAACAGCTTTGGACAGGATTTACATTTATCCAGTATATCAGAAGGCTATTCTGCCTGGGTTAAACCCTCAGTCAAAAAGTCCTTTAAATATATATTACTTTAAAGCACACTTCCAGCAGTGGGGAATGTATTCATTAATGAAAATTAGGCACCTGAGAATTTCTATACTGAACTGCAGACACCTGTTCCTCTAAGGAAAGAGCTAATCATAAGACTTTTGAAATGCCCCCCTTCCCTGGGGCTCAGGTGAAATTGCATATTTCTAAGTTAAGAGTAATGCCTACAGTCTTGCCTTAGACACCATCTCAGCTGCCTGAAAATCGTGCTATATTTTCTACAGTAAAGTAGCCATAGCACCTAAGATGTTTTTGCATGTACCTAGTCAAATCTAAATCTGTGCATCTTAGACTTAACCCAGTGAGAACACCCAGAAAATTACTAATGTGCTAACAGCACTGACTTAAAAAAAAATCCACAGGGGACTTTATCTTAACCTATTGTTGGGGGTAAGGGCAGTGTTTTATAAGGCAAACTGAGTGTTGAGGACATTCCTCTAGGCTACCTCATATCTGTATCCAACCTGAAGGAATCCAAATCTGCATCTGGCTGGCATGAATAATTTAGATCTTCCCTGCAAGAATGACTTTTTGGGTTTTGATCCCAGGACATTTTGTATTAAGAAGTGAATGAATAAATTGCAAAACCAGACATGACTTGCAAACAAGAACTCATGCTCAGGATTTCCCTTTCAAGGTGAGCCCAGATTTAACCTGTAGTTTTATATAAAAAGTGGTTTTATCCTGTCAAAGCAACATTTGAGAATTAAAGTGTATACCAGCTGCCAATTTCTAAAACCCCAGGAATGGATTTTGGCTGTGAACTGCAATCTGATACAGTGCCCTGGGTCCCAAAGAAGTAAAGGATGTATTAAACTGCATTTTGCTGAGAAGAATTTTCACTTGGATATTTTTCTAGATTCTCATAAAACTTTTGCTTTATGTGAGTTCTATTTGGAGATTTTTTAATTCTACTTGCAGCAGCATTAATTGCTAATTAAAGATTGTGAGTTCAAACTTGTGTAATCAAAAGTTCTGTCATTGCAGTTCTTAGTTTTAGGGCCCCCACCACCGTTGCCAAATCTTAGCT
Organism: Brachypodius melanocephalos; assembly: GCA_013398615.1. Taxonomy (NCBI): domain Eukaryota; kingdom Metazoa; phylum Chordata; class Aves; order Passeriformes; family Pycnonotidae; genus Brachypodius; species Brachypodius melanocephalos. Next base: position 46,483,826 of record VZSR01003803.1, read on the forward strand.
TTATAGTATTCAAAATGATGGGGTTTTATTTTACCTCATGGAATCATGTGGTGGTATCAGAATCTACTTTCATATAAGAACAAAACACAAAAGAAATAAAATAAAAAGATCCATTATCCACTTCTCAAATCTGGCAGTTTCTGAACAACAGAGCTCAGGTAACTTGTGGTGTCAACACAAAGATATAAGGAAGGGTTGCTGGAAAGTAATTCAGATGACAACTGAGATGAATTCCCTACCAAGTAATGTCTTCCTGTCAATCAAAAGCTGAGATCTGATGTGATGAAGCTAAGCCTCAATGCCAATCAATAATACAGAACTGTAGCAAGTTGCTATCATTCAAAATCAAAGTACAGCAAACTTTATTGTCCCACAAGCCATTGAGTAATTGAAAATATTTGAATGGATTAGCAGTGTAACTTCCCATTGGTGTGATTTCACAATTTAGTCTTTTCAAGTTAGCTTTAGAGAAATTGCACACATCCATTCTTAGTCATGACCTTTCACTTGAAATAGACCCCGCAAAGCACAGCATTTTCCTAGTCCAGTTCTCAGAAAGAAGAAATATGCTGTGAACCACAAAGTTACAAAGCAAAACTAGCACGACAACACAACTAGCCACATAGCTTCCAGATATTGTTTAAAAATTAAATGGACACTTGCAGTTTTAAATTACATTTCTGTTCAGTAAATCAATAATGAATTGTCAGGACTGAACAAAAAATAACCTTCCATTTCACACCATAAGGGACAGCATAAGAACCTGGCTCTACAATGGTCAGCTGTATCAACAATAAGGGCTTCCACAAAAGTTTCCTACCTTCAAGTCCTGAACTTTTAAGCCTCTTTAGTTTTGTGTTTTATTCTGAAATATATGAAGGAAGGGCATTAGTTACAGCTCACAGAAGTGATAAAGCTACCAGATATCCTCTTGAATTGTAGCCAGCAGCAAACAAGGAGGCAGTGGACTTGTTCATCAACCAGGCAGCAAAAGCACAGCTGTAGGCTGGACTAGCTGCAGTTTCTCCTTGGTGCCATGCAGAAAACACAATTGCAATACAAACCCATGGAGATTGCCAGGTGAAGAACAGCCAGTCTAATCAAGCACTGTAAAATACCCTGATACTATCCATTATTTGCACCTAAAAGTACAGGTTATGGAACAGGACCTCAGAGCTTTTGAAGTACTGGCCAAGTGGAATCTGCCTGATGCAAACACCTCACAACCTAAAAAACCAACACATTCCATCAATGGTATCAGTAGGTGGTTATCAATTTTTAAAAAAAAAAAAAATTAAAGAAATAATGACAAAGGATTCTTAAAGACAGACTGGAGAAAGGGCAACATGAGCTTTGTGGAGGCTTATAGGAGATTTCTGCAGAGAGAGAAAAGCAGCACAGAGTCAGCACAAAAGTGTTTTGAGAGTTAGAGGCTAGCAACAAAAAAGAAGCAACATAAAAAAGAAGGAAATGACATTTTAATAGTGGATAGAAAGGTTGGAAATGACTCATGAAGACTGGTCTTAATGTTGAAAAGCAGCAGTCTGCTTAATGAGGAAAATGCGCTCAAAAGAGAAGAGAAATAAGTTAAAATAGTGAAGATGGGAGATGAACTTTGTAGCAGAGTTCTGAACGGAGACTGTGGGGGTAGCACTGTATTTCTCAGTGCAGGAGGGGAGGATGCTGCAGTGATCAAAGTGTGAAGTGATGAGATCCCAGAAAACAGCTACAGTGGGATGGAATAGCAAAAGGCCTTGTCACAGACATATTTGTGCAGCAAAACCTGTAAGGTCTGGAGGCTTCTCCTGCGTATGAGACTTGGAATACACTTAAATTGTTATTCCAGTGATTTGCTGCACATTGAATTAGGTAAGTTAAACTACCTTCTTACATTAATCCTATTTGACAAATGCTTGTCAAAGAAAACAAAAGAATCACTTAATATTTCCTGTCCATAACATCAAATTTCCTCAACACTTAAGATGGCTAAAATCTGCACTTTGAAACCCTCTTGTACATGAGCTCCTCTTTGAATGGCAGAAAACACAGCAACACATGGTTACATACCTTATGAATTAAGGAGAAATTTATATTCTATTTCCTGCAAGTTGGGAAGACATTTACTTTATCTGGGCCTAATATAATTTTTAAACATCAGAACAAGAACAAGCAAAATTTGCAGAATTTTTAATGTGCAAACTGGCCAAATAAGATACCAAGAACACGAGACTTTGGCTGCCACTGCAAGCTTTGCAGTCCAATTACTAACTTCAAAAGTCAAGGCAGTAATAGCTGAACCTGACAATCCTACAGATGTCCTATGAAAGCAGCAAAACCTCACAGCCCCTTTCAAACACTTTCCACCATTTTCTGACAGAAAATTTCCTCAAAAAATTACAACAGTCAGAGACCGACATTATCATCTCTTTCAAGCTAATGTTATTTCTATTTCTGAAGATTACTAAATGTGGTCTTTTAAAATGAAGAAAGTTATAAAAAAAGAGGACTTGCTATCATTCAGGTAAAAAATCAGGGATGATTCTTGCTGGTTAAAGAATCACTGAGAGTACATTAAAATGTCAACATCTAAAAGAAAATTCTAGCTACAATTTCTGTATCTCATTTTCAAGTCTTTAAAGAACTTGAAAATGTTGCTAAAACTGTTTGCAAAGAACTAAAACACTTTTGACTAAACTCAGGCAAAAGTCAATATAAATTAATGTTATTGCAAATATTAGCACTAACTTAACTAGGATTCTAATTAGCAGGGATATGAATGGTAATATTGATCATGTACCAATTCTTTTATTCATGTACATTCATAAGCACCTAAAATAAGGTCATGAATAAAATTCACACAATATAAATAAAGATAAGCTAACAAAAATAGCTTGAACAGATATCTGTGTGTTTAAGAGGATCACAGAATCACAAAAGAGTTAGGGTTGCAAGGGACCTCTGGAGATCATCTAGTCCAACAACCTTAACAGTAATCAAAGCCCAAGTTTGGCTTAATTTTATGTCCAGACTGGAATCATAGAATCATTAAAGCTGGGAAAGGCCTCGAAGATCATCAATTTCAACCTTTGAATGAACACCACCACGCCAACTAAACCACAGCACTTAGTGCCGCATCCAGTCATTTCTTGAACAATTCCAGGGATGGTGACTGCACCACTTCCATGGGTGGACCATTCCAATGCTTAACCCACCCTTTCAGTAAAGGAATTCTTTATGATGTCCAACATGAGCCTTCCCTGGTGCAGTTTAAGGCCATTTCCTCTTGTCCTGTGTCTGTTTGCCTGGGAGAAGAGGCTGACCCCCATCTTCCTATAACCTCCTTTCAGATAGTTGTAGAGAGTGATAAGGCAAAACCAGAATGTAGCATCTTGGTTTACAAAAATTTCCTTATTTCAAAGCAGATAGGTTGCCTTGCTTACAACTAGAATCTATGGCCATATTAATACATAATTTATTAAAGGCAATAATATTTTTTTAATGGAAGGCAGAGCACACAGCAAATGCTCTTTCATAAACTTACCTTTTGAAAGCTGAAACAATGATGTCAGATAAAAGAATATTTTAAATAAAAACTGCAAGAATGATCCCAAATTACTACTTATATACATTAACCAGAAGAAGTCATATATTTCTCTCTCCTTCATACATAGAAGCTACTATTATGTTACAAGCAGTGCTCAGGTATTAATCTTCTTTTGACTATCTACAATTCATTGTCATCAACTCAGCGGGACACAGCTGAGATACAAAAAATTTCCTTGATATGATCATTTCCAATATATGTTGTTTAAAGCTGGACAATTTGACTCAAAAAATGACCTAATGTTTGTGAAATGCACCCCATCATGAAGATCAGAAATATAACCCTCACACTGGGAATGAGTGAGTGGATGTTGTTTAAGCACAAGGGAAAGTTGGGAGCAGCAGCCTGGAAAAGTTAATAGTTTTCAAAACTGTCTTCATGACACTCCTTCCAAAACTAGAATACATCACTAAATGCTCAAGAGTAGAACCACTAAAAAAGTGCTGCTTCCCCTGAATATAAGAAGCAAAATTTATTTTAGAAGTATTATTGAGAAGCCAAATTTGTACCAAAGGATTGGGTCTGGGAATGGTCTGCAGACCACCGAGAGCCATCACATGTTATAGCGTATGGTCAAGTATCACAGACACATAAAGGAGAGAGAAGTTATTTTCTGCTTCACTTCAACTCTGAACGTTCACAGAAATATGTAATTTTTTGCTTGGGTACATCTATGGCTTTAAAGGAAACACAGCCAGAATCCTTGTATCACTGAAATGAGATATTCGCCCTCCCAGAGCATAATCTCCTCCCCACCTAATCCTCAGCATCTACCTTCCCTTAAGATTCAAATATGCAGTAAAAAATGCTTTAAGGCTTCAGCTTAAACAGCAACAATAACTCTTTGCTGTATCAACACACAGAGACATATTTTATGTTCTGTACAGCATCTGTGATTAAAGAAACCCAGTATCAATAAGAAAGGCAGATGCCCCAAGGCATGACTAAGAGAAATGCACGCATTGTAGGGAATATTTTCTTCCAGTACTGTCATAGGGGGTTTTGGAGAAGAAGATGAGTAAACCAGCCTATATTGGATGGTCACTTCCACTCAGAACAGCCATAATTCATCAGCTTGTTGACAACACCAGGCTGTCATCTAGAAAAGGTCAATGCCAAGGGAAAAATGGGACGGCACTAAATTAAGAGACTGAAAGGAAGGATTTAACAACATAGCTGTTGAAACAAGCCACCATGGGCTGGAGAAGAAATTCTCCTCTGGTTGCCCATCAATCCACTCTTCTGTCCCTGGATGAATAATGCAGGAGGAATACAGAGACACTCAGTCATAGACCAAACCTTTCCAAATGACAGTGGAATTTTTGGACACGAGTTTATCCAGACACTTGCAGTCATTACAGTAGACAATCTTCTGCAATGCAAATGCCTCAAATAAAACAAACTATAAAGAAAAACACAAAAATAGTTATTGAAATGGCTAAGTACCAAAAAAAAAAAAAAAAAAAAAACCACCACCAAAAAACCCCAAAAAACCAAAACCAAAAAAAATCCCAAGGAGAATGAATTTTCTAGTTGTTTACCATAAGGAAATTTCTGCTTCTCTCTAATACACTGAAATATTGGATAAAGAAAAATGATTACAGTTTTTGTCACTATTGTGCAACATCAGATGGGATGGTATATTTTCATATATACAGTGTATATATGATCTCAGTATGATAGTATGACATGTCCACAACTATGTACAAATGCAAAAGTAAACACAAATAGGTGCAAATTTAGAGGTATTTTTCAAGGCATAATTTAGGCCCTTTCAGTTCTACATGTTCCTTCCAAAAGATGTGCGAACTTATGAAAGTTCAAAATGGGTGTAATTTACAAGCTGAGAAGCCAGAAAAAGTTGCAAGAACACTCAAGCTATATGAAGTGGCCTACTTTAGTGTACTCTTTTCTATCTCTTTTTTCTTTACAGTTGTGAGCCTGTTTTTCTGCTTGCAGCCTTTCTTTATGACCTGTCAGTGTATGAATTATACCGTCTAAAAAACAACTATTATAAAAGACAAGGGCTGGAATAAATGAAAGTCAGGGGGGTAGGTTTTATGAAATTATATTTATGCTATTTTTATATTACATTCTTGCTAATATTTCTTTTTCATCCTTTACACTCAGTGTTCATAAGAAGAACACGAAAGGTAAATTCAGAGGAACCTGAGTCTGAGGAGACTTGTCTAAGGCAAAACTATTGTGTAATGAATGTCATCACATCTTTGAGAAAATGCATTAGCTAAGTCTTCTCTTAGTTTCACAACTCAATATAAGCTGCAGTGGATCACTGAAGGCTCGGAAGCAAAGGGAACAGAGACAATTTTCAGATTTTTGTTATTTCACTCTTGTTATACAACAAATATGTATTTTAGAAGAAGTCACCAATTTCCTCTTTCTTTCACTGTGCATCTTTTTGCCCATCTTTCTTTTGCTTCAAAAGCACAACTAAATATTCAACAGGCTTTCTCCATTTCCTTCCAAAGCAGCTTTCACGTATGAAGACAAAGGGCTCTAAATCCATTCTCTCTTCTTCTTCATTCTCTCCTTTTCTATAAGAGGACAGAAAATGATGGACATCAAACCAGAAAGAGATCTAAAACCTGACAGGCTGACAAGCTTTTAAACTTTTTGTATGGTTTTTTTGTTTTATGCATTTTCATTCTTTCATAGAGATAGATGCCTACAGCATTGCTCCTCTTAAAAATAAAAAGGCAGTGCACATAGGACGGAGCAACTGTTGCCCGCCATGAAATATCTGTCCAGAAAATATAACACAAGAGCAAACATGCCTGTTCTGAAATTAATAAATGTAAACACAAACCCTAAAATTCTTTCTAGCACAGGAAATATTCATATATATATATATAATGCAAATATCAATGTTCACTTAAAGTATTTCAGTTCATCTAGAGATCTAAAAATATGTTCCTATTATTATTTAATTTTCAGACATCTACATAATTGTTACTTCAAGTATCCATTATCAGAAGAAACTTGAAGTACAGAGACTCACACCCAAACATTCAAAAACTGTATCATGAATCAGTACAAAAGAAAATCCATTATGTCTCCTGTTTTAACTAAATAATTTATGGGAAATAAAATGTCAGCCACTAGAAAGTATTTTTGCGGAAAGGCATCACACCATCAACCAGTTGGAAACTGTGAAAAGAAACAAGTCAGACACTTTGGGGTATATGTTTATATGTTAAAACCCCAGAAATTTAATGTATCTTATTAAAAAGGAGAGGATTACATGCAACTCCTAACACACTCAGCAGTGATGCTTGTTTTTGTTATGGATGGGTAACTCCAAGGTGGTTATAGCTACATCCTGATGCTCAGATAAAATTCCACTTTTAGCAGCAAAGTTTTAAGGTTGATTACGTACAAGATGAATATAGATGCCTGGAAAAACCCATAAAGGTACAAAAATCAGACTGGTAGCAAAAGGTTATGGCTTTCTATTTGCCTCAGTGTTACAATATGCATTGCAGAACAAAAACAAACAAACAAACCCCAAAACAACCCAAAAAACCCCAAAACAAACAAACAAAAAACAACCAAAAAACCCCCAAAACAAAACAAAACAAAACAAAAATTGGAAATACTTATATCAAGTAGTTTTCATACCAAGAAACAAAGCAAGACTTTTGTCCAGAGCTGACGGCAATTGTGTCATAATTAATGCCACTACTTACTCAAGGTAGTAGAAATCCAATAATTCCATTAAAAATCAGTTGTATCAAGCCACTATGTAACTCATTGTCTCTCGTAGGATATTCCTATAGCCATCCTGAGAAAGTCAGCACTTAGTGTTGCATGGACACAACACATTTATTCTAGAGCAGCTTCAATCTATTAATGAACTATCCTGGTGGATAATGAGAGGGATTTATCCAGCTTTTAACCCTTTTAATCTACTCATGAGGAAGGCAGGCTGTAAAACTTAACAGCTTTTTCAAAGAGGTTCAGCTGTTGTGAATATATTTCCAAGAAAGCAATGAGGTTTTACTCGAAGTTATGGTTGCTTTTATAGCTGCTTGGAATTTAATTTACATCAACTACGTTTCTGAAAAATGAAAGATTTTCCTCTTTGTCAAAATATCAATAAAAACACATTATCTATAGACTTCAGTATATTCTTAATTGCAAGGATAAACTGATTTAGAAAGCATATATTACTATTGAAATGTGTATAAAAACGGTTGGAGGATCAGGGTCAAAACTCTAGCCAATTCACAACAGTAAGGTGACCTGTAACCTGCCCTCAACTGGTAAAAGAAACAATGGGTACACACATTAACGTGGTCCCTGCTACATCATCTGTAAGACGCAGGGACAAACTGCTAAATGCAAAAAAGAGACCATTTAAAGGTCTTAGAAACAGCCCTCTGATTTCTAAAGCAAAAAGCACGAAGCCGAACATATCAAGTATTTTTATTTCCAAGTTTTTTGGAAGTTCACTTTTGTACTGGTTCACCAAAGCTGAGCAGAGATTTCATATATTCCTGTCACAAGAAAGGTGTGCATCAAGCCACACTGCACACAAATTCTGAAATTCAAGAAATAATTCAAAACAGCTGAAAAGAGGCTGAAATTCAGCCAGTGGGTTGGTGAGCCTCAGCTAATGCCTGGTGATTGATGCCTCCTTGCTTATAAGATTGTGGGATTTTTTGTCTTTTAATATTTGTTGATCTTGATGCCTACATTCCATTTTTCTTGTCCATTCCCTTCAAGTCTTTCAAAGCACCTTCTGAATCTTTCTCCCCCAATAATCAAGCCATCAGCATATTAAAATATTGCTATACGCCAGAGGAACTTCTTGTCCTGAGAATGCCACAGTGATTGCACTCCTGTTTCTATACCTATGTATGCTGAGGAATGTAAGAATTTACTTTGACCTTAGTTTGACTGCCTGCTTATACTTTCCTGTTTAGAGCTATAAACATGCAATTTGCTTATCCTTATTGCTTATCTGGATTTCCATTTTTTCCCGTCCTAAAGGCATTGCATGACGCACATTCATAAAATCTATCAAAATTACATGTATGGTCTGCTGTAATTCCCATTGGATTATCTCACTAAATTCTTTAAATAAGCAAAAACGCAGATGAAGGGCCTGTGTTTAGACTTAAACTCCTGTTCTATTTGTTTACATTTCTCTTAGCTTCTACCTTTTACATTAGTCCAGATAGATACAAGTAGTCCCATGTGTGTCTGTGTCTAAGAGCCTATTTTTAAATACTTTATTCATCACAATTGAATTTGGTTCTCATGCTTGTATTAAAGAATTAGATATGGACATGTTTCTCTTCCCTGAAAACTCCCAGCACTGTTCCTTCGTATAATCAACAGATTAGTTTTGCCTTGCTGCTGGTAATTCCTTACAAAACATGATTTTTTAGATTCATGAGCTCCACTGAAGAGGCGAGCAAATGTGCCCTTTTGGCTGGGACCGGAGCAGTTGGTGTGTGACTCAGTGCTGCCAGGGCTGATGTCACTGTCACTGGTGCTGGCTCCCAGTGGCCCCAAGGGACTGCCCTGTGCTGCCACATCTGCAGCCCTGCCCTCTGCAGCACTGGCACACCCCATGCAAGGGGCCAGCCTGCACAAGTGGGGCAACTCACAAATGAGCAACACATTGTCTGTGTCCATGAGCCACAAAGGCCAAGGCAAGAACACAGACACAATTTAAAATACATGAAAACAATGATTTGGGGAAGAACAAATGAAAGAGTGGACATGGAAAGGGAGCTTTGACTTCAATAAATGAAAGTTTTCCCAAAGTATAAACTATTGTCTGTACTATGCTGCCCTGATTTCTTTTTTTTTTTCTTTTTCTATTTTTTTTTAGCTATGTGTTTTAACCTATCATCAGTGGTATTATCCTCAGGACTTTATTCTTGCCACTTCCATTCTTTTGCAAAGACTTCAGACACCTACTGGAAAAACCCCACTGAAGTTTAAAGACTATTACCCATTATTGTTCTGTTCAAATACCTGCTTTCTGTAATGGACAGGGTATAAAGGGTGGGAAAATAACACTAAGAAGACCAAGTCTGTTCATAAAGGCTTGGAGCTGCTGTATTTCATATAACAAAATTGAGATTGCAGAGTCATCATAGGAGAAATCAACCAACTGATCATGTAATTGAGCATCTAAAACTTACAGCAGGTGGCAGCTCCTTCTGCCTCTTTAGTTTGCCTGTCAGGTCTTTTTAATTGTACTTTCGAATTAACTAAGATCAAATAAACAAGAAAAAAACTCCAAGCAAGCCAAAACATCTAGATACTTTTTGAAACATGGGTAGTTTTCTACTGTATAATTTACAACAGCTTGGTACAGATATACCACTTGGATAATCCAGGGTTATTTTTTTATTCACTGAATGTCTCAAACAGCTGCAAAAAAAAACCCTCAAAAAAACCCAAAAACAAACAAAAATAAAAAAACCCCCCAAACAAACAAAAAAAAAACCCCAAAACCACAACAACAATGACAAAAAAAACCCCACCCCAATTCTTATATGTTAACTCAATAACAAGCATTTGGCAGACCTGTCAAACAAAATGGGAGCAGCAACTGGTTGGGGTTTTTTCCAAACAATAACACAGTCTTAATATTAAAAAAGCCCAACTAAACATTTCCTTTTAAATCTAAATTTAGAGACTGGTTCATGGTACAGTTTGCCTGGGTCCCCAACAATGTGACATCTCCTTGGCATTTAGACCTGATCCTGTGTACTGATACATCCCTTTGCACATTCAGTATTTCTCCAAGCGTTCAGAGGTGTCAGCAGGAAACACCAAGATATTTGGGAAATCTCAGGGTGTGAATCAGGCTGCCAGTAACAGGCTGTGACATTCCAAATAAGGCTGCTAAGAAAAAGGAGAAACCCTCTTCTTCAGGATGTGCACAGACAGGATGCTCTGTAGTGATTAAGAGATGAGTGCTGCTGCAGGGAGCTGCCTCTGCAGTCGTGCTTGCACAGGTGTGCCTCCTCTGCTGCTTCTGGAAACCCCTCCATTGAACCATTCCAGGGGAAAAAGCAGCAACTGAAGCAATGCTGCCAGTAAACATAAAATCAGAGCCATTAGATATACCTGCCTACACAAGTCACTAATTTCAGTGAATAAACTTTAATTCTTTTATGCACTTGCATGAGATCAACAATTAGAAAAGAGGGAGTCACTGTGAATAGCACTCACAGTTTCTGCCGAGGCACTCAGGCCCCCGCAGTAACAAGAACATGTTGTTTACATTCCGTGTGATTTACATCAATAACAAAACTGGTATTTCACAAAAAGACAAACAGAAAAGGTTTTTAACTTTTTAATTTCTGTCAAGCTCTTTGACTTCAAAGGTCTGCACTTATATTTCCACCCACAACTGCCACCAAACAGAATCACAGAATCATAGAGTGATTTGGGTTGGAAGACACCTTAAAGATCATCTTCCATTCGATCTGGTTGCTCAGAGCCCCAGCCAACCTGGTCTTGAACACATCCAGGGACGGGACATCCAGGACTTCTCTGGGCAACCTCAGCACCCTGAGGGTAAATAATTTCTTCTGAATATCTCATCTAAATGTACTCCTCTTTCATTTCAAATAAATAGGTAGGGGAAAAGCCTTTGGAGTACATCTAGAAAAACCTGTAAAATTGAGATCAAAGCCAGTGTTCTCAAAGGTGATCTCTGATTTTGAGATTATCTTCTAACAGCAATACCTGGAGGCCAGATGGTCAGCTATGCAGTGCTGGGCAACCTCTGCTTCACTCTCAGTTGCTCTGGTGCTTCTGAAAATCAGGCCAGGAATTTTGGTGCCCCAAATATGGAACTGTGGAAATCTACCTAGAAATGTTTTTCCCTGAACTCACAAAATCAGTCCCATTTCTCAATCCAGCTGAAGTGCTCTGCCTGCCAGTGCTAGGCCTCCTCAGGAAGCCTCAAGAATGGGCAGGAGTGTTTTCACCACTGGTTGTCACTGTTACCCCTCTGCTGTCCTGTCTATACTTCATGTACAACACTCAACAAAGAGTTTGATATCTCACTATCAAACTTAAAAAAACTCTAGTCCAGATCTAAACACATAAGCAGATCAAATGCAATTCAGAGCTGTGGTTGCAAATCAATCATCAAATCCATTTAATGTGGGGGTGAATAGATTTTCTATTGGTGTTTCATCAGTGTAAGTGTTTAACGAAAAGGAAATCCACTAATTGAGTTCAGAATTTAAAAATAGATCAGGAGAAGTGCATGGGACAATGTTGTACTGTAGGACAGATAAAAAGCAGTATGGATGTTCAAGGTCTCAAGTCATAGGAATCAAAAGCAGAGTTCATTTGGGCTGAGACACAGTGGGTAAATGAACAGGTATAAAAATATTGCTTTTAGAAACCTCTCCTCCCGTATATCCTGTGAAGTGCTAGGGTTTGTTAGCTGCAGGTGGGCATTTTTAATCATTAAAAAAGTACCTGTGATCAGGTAAACATATAAAGTGGTCCTCAGATGGGCCTGAGGACATGCTGATACTCAAGTCTGGATATGCTGCAGCTCTGCTTTTTTTTTTTTTTTTTTTTTTTTTTTTTTTTTTTTTTTTTTTTTTTTTTTTTTCTTTTTTTTTTTTTTCCAGAAGGGGAGCACTTTAGCTGTCAAATCTCCCTGCCACTCCTCCCTTTTTTAAAAAAAACACTCACTCAGCTTTCTCCAGGAGATGCTAGGACAGACACTGACCCCAGGATAGAAAGTCAAGCAGATAATAAGAATCTCCCTGCTTTGTCAACCTTTCTCCCAAACTGAATCCATGCAGTACACTTATCCAGATCTGGAACATGAAAGGGTATGTTCATAAGACAACTAAGTTGCCACAGGATGCAGCCTGACACTGTAAAAGGAGGCAGAATTCTGTATAAAACACTTTACTGGAGCTCTGAAGTGAGCAAGAAGTTCCTGCTGCTCTGAAGTGATATCCAGGGGAGAACCATCCACCCCCTGCCTCAGCCAATCAATTGCTGTTAGCAAAGCTTTTTCAGGAACTGAAAATAAGAAAATAGTCATGCTTACAAACAAAGGGGGACAAAAACCCCCTTTATTTTTCTAACCTATCACTGCCTCTAGAATGCTATTGTAAGTATTTAATTATTTACTCTTATCAATAATAATAAAATGCTGTGATATTTCAGAAAAAAATATCTCCCTTCTCTACTCACATAGTATCTCTCTCTTGCCTGACACTACTCAGGCTCACGACTTGTACAACACCCACATTCTGCATAGCTTTTACAAAATAGTTATCTGGTACCTCAGCTAGTTTATCTACTAGATATGACTGACTCAAACCCCATCTACATTTGGTTACAAAGCAGAGGTAAAATTTTGAAATATTACACCCCACTGAAAACTGACACAAAAATACTCAGGATCCTCATTGGAAGGTAAGAATTCATATTTCAAATACTTGGCTCCACGTATCTGATAAAAGTATACTTGATTTTAGTACTGAAGGTGAGTTATTCTCTTTGGTTAAATGCTAAATTTTACACTGAGATTAAAAGAAGAAGTATACAGCTACAAAACCAAATAATAAAAAAAAGTTTGAAAAATTTTAAACAACATAGAATTTTTTTAAAGTCCCTTCCTTTTGTTTAATTAAATTTGTATTTTTTTCCTGGGTTTCTGTTTTCCTCATATTACAAGATGATCCAAATTTTTTCTCGTGAAAGGCCAGATGTCCATTTCCTCAATGGCAAAAAATATCTCACATTTTATTTGTAACGGAGAAAGCATTATCATTTAAACATCTGTTTTGGCAAAATGAGGAGCCCCTTTTCCATCCTAAAAATTACATACTTCTCAATTACAATCCTTGCTAAAATATTCCCCTCCACTGCCTCTCTTCTTAACTATTGCAGATGCCAGTCTAGGCATAACTGAACAGACTTTCTGAGCTCATCTGGAATCTGAATTAAATGAAGTTCTTCTTCCAGTGATGTCTATGTGCCTTGCATCTTGTGTACCTCCTTACAAACTCACTGAGAGGTATTTGGATTGGGATACAGCTTATTAGTATAGAAATCTAAATATATGAGAAATTATATGAGACCAAAACTACAGGATATTATTTTGGTTATTAAATAATCGTTTTTTATGTTCCAATTAATTAAACTGATTTACAAGAATTTTTGAAAGATAAATTAAATTCCTGAAGTGAAACAGGCAGTAACTAACCCACAGAACACACAAAACTATTTCCTCTTGCAGCATTAAGTGGTTTAGATGCCCTGAGCAATGCTCTGTTTGGATTCTGAATGCCTCAGAGCTTAAACACATCAGTCACATAAAAAGTCAGTCAGATCAGATGTATTAGCAGGAGAAAGAGATGCTATTACTTCTAAATCAGAACATGGCACTCAACTGCCAAAGGTAAGCCTGGGCTTCACTGAACAAGCTATAAGCACCATGCTGTTACTTGGTCACTTGCTGTCCCTTCTTCCTATGTGAGCATCCAAACCCACAGTCATCTCTGCCTCTAGATGAATCTGGTACAGCTTTTAAAGACATCATTAAATATACTTGACTTCTTTTACATTTTCCCTTTGGGTTCTGATCTCCTTATTAATTAAGAACAGGTTTCAGGGGTTCCCTTCTAGTTGCAGAGAAAAGCTGCAGCACCTCTTGGGGTTTTTACTGATAAGCAAATGAGGCCTGAGTACACAGAGGAAGGATGAGCTCTTTAGAGAGGTGAGGTGAATCATTTTACTGCAATGAACTACTTGTTCAGAAAAGCCCTGCAACAGGAGGGGCTGTGTGAAGAAAGAATAAGAAGGATGAAGGTATGTCCTCTCCCAATCAACCCTTGATGCTTATTACAGCCACAAGAATAAGAGTGAAATAATGGGTTTCCCCATTCTTCTCCAGAGGCGAAGGAGACGCTGCTGTGATTTCCAGAAGTGGAGGCAGATAAGGGTGGCCACATTGCTTCCATCAGGCCACTGGCTGGGTGTTGGGCTGGTGAAAAGCACTCATGACTTGTCAGGCTCTATTTGGGCATGTCCTGGCCTGCCTGGAGCTTTGCTTGTTTAGCTGTAGCTGCAAACTTCCAGCATAAATCAGGTTAAAAGAGGCTTCAGGAGGTCCAACCAGTACTTGAAAGAGAGTCAGATATGAGAGGATGCTGCTAATGCTTTTTTCTCTGCTATTAGTTTATTTTCTACATTGTTGACAAGGAAGGAAAGAAAAAAATAAATTAAACTTGATACTTGCTCTCTGTTTTCAGATCTCATAATTTTTAAATCAATGTTTTCCAATTACTTGTGAGGAATAGTACAGTGCTGTAACAACAACAACAAAGTGGTTATGCAATAACAGCTTTCTAACACATTCCTAACTCAGGCCATATTTAAAGCAGCTTTTATCAGATGGTAATTACTACACTGTGAACCCAAACTCTTCAAATTCTAAGTGTTCACTTTAAACATGTGAAATTTCCTCCAAAGTAAGTATCCCCTCTTAAGTGAATTATCAAGAAAAAAAGGAAAAGCTAGAAAGATCAAGCGGGATCTAAAAATCACAGAAATCCAATATTAATAAACAAGTAAGAATGCTCAGTGGAGTTGATGCCAAACAATAGTCATTATTCACATAATTTAAAATTACATATTTTAGTGGCAATCCCTACACTCTGTTGACATACCTTCTTTCTGCTTCTGAAGAATACCAGAAGCAAAATTCTCAGCCAAAAAAGGGCATGCCACCGTTTTCTGTTCACATTGTTTTCCTAATTATTTTATAGCTTCAGAAATTATTATTTTAAAAATATTTCAGTTGTGGAAATAATAATAATTATTTTTCTGTATATTGCAATTTTCTTTAATTTGTGATGAAGTTCTGCAGAGTGTCAGCCTTGATACTCCTATTAACCATATTGTTAATAACCTTTATAATATCATAAGAAATAGAAGTAACCTACTTCCCTAATCACTTACCACTTTTAAAACAACATATGGCTGAGGTTGAATACTTTTTTTTAGAATTCTGTTACTTTGGCAAAAATTAGTATCGGGTTAAAATAATTTTTCCTTTAAATTCTATTAAGATTACATCATTAATATAGCTTAATATATAGGTAGTATTCTAATATTATTTCAATCAAGACTGAGTACCACCAAGGCAGGTTTTTGTGTTATATGATTTTAGGCACTTCACAGAACTGAGCAAATGCTGCTGCTCCTATCTTCTTGCTGTAACACAAGCAAAGACAGATCCTGAGATTAAAAACCCTGTGAAGTAAAAGCAAAGGCATATTTGCATCTTCTAAAGTACCCTCTCAGATAAAATCTTTCTAAGCCTGCTTAACACTCTGGGCTTACCTTATCTGATTTACTTTCTTTTCTGTACCACTCTTGCTTCATCTAAGTGCCTGCAGCCCCTTCCCACCTGTGCTCATCAAATCCCTTAATTCAGTTCCAATGTCCTGCAATTCTCCATGGCTTGGTGAGGGCATCACCTGAACCTGGGACTGTGGAGAACCCCAACCTCTGAAAGCACCCAAGCCAACTGGGCCCTGGACTCATCACTCACGTGAAAATCTGATTCCAAGATGTTCAGAAAATTACTTTATTATTAAATACCATCATTTTACCCACAGCAACGCTAAAGAATAAAATGGGTGGGAAAACACAGATTTGCCTATGCATCACTTTGTTCAGGCGGTGACATGGAAACAACAGAATGGAAAAGTGCAGGACCCTTCCTGATATCTCTTCCACAGCCAAAAATCTAAATGTTTACTGTGATAATTTTTGTGCCTAGGATATGAAGCCTGTCAAGGATTTTGCAGCATATGTGCAGCAGTACATAGAGAAATAAGTTTTGCTATGACTTACAGCCAGAGACTAGGACTGCAGCCAATCTTTATTATAATTTTTCAGTGCAGAAAAATTACTGTTTCAGAGATAATCACCTCATAATGCTTGAGAGCAGATTTAGCTAACAAAAACTCCACAAAAAACAGGACAAAGTAGCAAAGTTGTTATTCTGAAAGTGTGGGAGGGAGCAAATGAGCATCTTTTTGTGAAGCACATAAGGAGAAAATTTTCAGATCAGAAGCAAATCAGAGTGCAGGTGTATACAATTTACAGTTAAAGAAATAAAAGAACAGCAGGCTATTGCAAAAATGGAGCCACTCTTAGACCAAGTACATAAGTAGTGAAGTGAGGTTTCTGTCCTGCAAATTTCTGAGCTCTCCTGCCCTAATCTATAATAAATCTAAGTGGATGGTATGGTATTAACTCCTTGAAGTCAAAAGAATTTATCTCTTTCTGGGCTGTTTGGACATTTTCAATGTGCATTTTGCAAGAATAACAATCCCATGTCACATTCACTGTGTAAAAGATCATTTTGATCTCGCTCCTGGCAGACTAGGGTAAATAAATGAAATTAAAATTATTGTTCACACCTTAAGAGTGGCAAACTAACTGCTGCAGTACCCAGCAGGCTTACTGCTGGTCTTAATTAAACACTTTCACAAATTCAGAATCCTGGCTTTGAAGAGGATCAGCATCTTCTCCCTGAAACCTCCATCATGGGGCAGATTTGTCCAGCCCTCAGAGGAGATGCTGCGCTTGCTGAGCGCCTGTGTGGCCGCTCGCCAAGCGATACTTTCGTGGAACTCCTGGAGCAAAGCATCGCACTCTGACACATTCTGCCAGCTGTCCTACATTCTCCAGCGCAGTGACAAAATAAACCATCTCATTATTTGACTTGCTCCCATGCTAATCCATGCTGCTTGGCCAACCAGTGTGAAACTAAATAGCTGATGGCATTTTTCAGGGGAAAAAAACCAGAGCCCAAATCTAGGGGTTTGCAGGACTGTGGAATTACTCCAAGAGGCTTTCTGATGAGTCATTATCCAGCTGTCTGAGGCTTTTGGCAGCAAAGACATTAAAAACATATTATGACTGCACAGCTTTTGCTCCAGGCCCTTGCTCCAGATGACTTTTTTGCCTCCATGTACTGCTATCTACATTCTTTGCAGCATATTTATTCAGGTACTATATGAATAAACTGCATGCTAACTAAAATCATTGCAGAATATTTATTCACTGAGAACTCTGCTTATACCTCAATATTAAACAGCTGTTGGGTGGCCTTGGATGGTGTTGTTTGAAACAGTGGTTGTAAATTTATTATTTCCTCAGACTACATCTGACAATTTTCCTGCTTGTCTCTTTTTCCACAGATGCCTGAGGAAGAGTTTCATTCTAGGCAGTGACCTACATTAGGGCAGGCTTGCTGCTGTAGCCCTGGGGAGCACCTTTCAGTGCTGTTCTGCCTCCCCACTGCGGAGCTCCAACTCCAACTTGTTTTTCTTGCAAAATCTCTTGTTCAGCTTCAGCCTTCTAGGAAATAACCCAAACATTAAGAAAAATCATCCACAGGAACTATTCAGAAAGGATCTAATTAATTGATACTAGTTGTCCCTGAAAAAGTCCTCTGCTCATGCCAGAGAGATAAAAAACACTGAGTAGGAACACTGAAAGCATCAGGAGAGCTGATTCTTCTCCTCCAGTCCACTCTCAAGAGTCCCTTGAGCTTGGGTACTGTGCTCAGCTTTGGGGTCCCCAGCAAAAGAAGGATATGGCCCTCTTAGAGCGAGTCCAGAGGGTGTCCACGAAGGTGATCAGAGGGCTGTAGCATCTCTCCTATAAAGAGAGGAGGCCAAGAGAGTTGGAGTTGTTCAGCCTGGAGAAAAGAAGGCTGCAAGGAGACCTTCTAGTACCTAAGGGGGGATATGAGAGATGTGGAGACCACCTTTTTACATGAATATTTAGTGATAGGGCCTTTAAAGTGAAAGAGAGTAATTTACATTAGATATTAGGGAGAAGTTCTTGACTGTGAGAGGGATGAGGTACAAGAAGAGGTTGACCAGAGAAATTGCAGATGCCTCATCCCTAAATGTGTTCAAGACCAGGTTGGGCAGGGCTCTGAACAACCTGGGCTAGTGGAGGGTATCCCTGCCTGTGATAAGGGGGTTGGAATTAGATAATCTTTAAAGTCCCTTCCAACTCAAATCATTCTATGATTTTATGCACTGTAACTACATCCTCCTGGAACATAGAAAATACCCTCTACACTAGAATATATATATCCAGTAGGAGTGGATATAAAGCATCTCTCTGGCATAACTTTAACCATCATGTCTTATGTAGCCTGTTGAGAGACAGATGCACCTCCACAGAGAGACCCCTTGTAACCTATGAGCTGAAGATAAGTAAGACTAGTTCTTTCTAACTGGTCATAAAGAATGCATAGGACAATCTCACAGAACAATCATCTCATGCTAATTTCTGAGGTTCAGAAAAAAACCCCAAAGCTATTTGGTGTGGAAAAAATACTGAATAGTAAATGTGACCAAGTGTTATAACTGTAAGTAGCATGTCCTTTAATAACTTATAAAAATGAATGTACAGTTTCTCTTATTATGTATTTAGTATCACAGGGATTTATACTGCCAGCAATCCATCAGCATCTAGCACAGATACTCCTCTATAAATAAAAATGCTGGGAGCATTAAAAACAATTGGCATCAAGGAATCTCGATGCTTGAAGTGGTGCTGGTGTTTAGTACTCAGCTTCATTGAGTGCACACTGCAACAGGGAAAAACTCAGAAATATCCCTATATGTTAAATAAACTAATTATCAAAAAAGAATATTTAACTATTTAAAAAGTATATTAAATAATCATTGGCCCACGCTCCAAATTGTGTTCAGATAGAAGGACCATAGGGTCCAGACAATAGGATTTGTACTCAAGCCCTATGAATACAGCCCACAAGGCTTCAATTATAGGATCAGCCATAATACAATTTGTCAAAGAAAAAGAAAAAAAAAAACCAACAAATGACAGTTGTTTTGTTTGTGGCAAGTGAAGTTTAAAGATGATTGGCTAGGATTGCTCAGGCAATCTATCTACATCTCCATACAACATCTATCACCATAGCAACTGCAGCCTTGGAAGTGTTTCCAAGACTTTAAGAGCAATTAATTTTACAGGAGATGTAAAATTGGATCCCTATTCTCCTATAAAGGAGTTAGATGGATCACACCAAGTACCCCAACAGCCTAAACACAACAGTTATCACAATTTACTTTTTTAGGATCATTTACTCATGGTTTAGATTGCAGTTTGAGGAAGGTGAAGAAGAACACGCTCAGACCACAAAGACTGGAAACCTGTGAGCCTGTCCAAGGCAAATAAGAAGTCCTGGGCAGCAGACTGGTCACTGCTTGATGGTGACAGGGAATGCAGACAGCATGCAGTGCCTGCTCCCTGCAGGACATGCAGCAGCACACGGGCTGGGAGAGGTCTGTGCTAACTCATCTCTCTCCTCGTCTTCTGAACTTGTAGTACACAAGCTATCCAAAGAAATCTTTATTCCATGTAAGCAAAAGCTTGCTCCACAACTGGATGGCATCACTAATGCTTCCTCTAATGAGCGGCAGCCAAACAGGAACTGACACCGGTGTTTGCTCTGGTCACTGGCTTTAATATCAGCTAGGGCTGTCTCTACAAAACATCATACTGCTGGAACACAACATCCTATTAATCATCCCCCCAACACTGCTCAGTATGTCAGAAATCAACACACACAAGCAAATGTGTGTTG
The DNA here is from genome assembly GCA_013398615.1 of Brachypodius melanocephalos. NCBI lineage: Eukaryota > Metazoa > Chordata > Aves > Passeriformes > Pycnonotidae > Brachypodius > Brachypodius melanocephalos. The sequence continues at coordinate 46,504,108 of VZSR01003803.1, forward strand.
AGAGAGACATGGGATACTGTGATTTAATTGGAAGACAGAGATTCTTTCTGGACAGAAAATTTAGCTTCCAGATAGAAGTTTGCATAAAACAATGATTATAAATTAATTTTATTATTAAGTATATTTTAAAAGATGTGGTTTTCTAGAGATGGAGATCACATGAAAATCCAAGTGCAGAAGAACTTCCTCATCCTCATCAGTTCCTCTTCACTAATGGTGGTCTCTGTGTCCCACCTGTGTGCTTATGCATTTTATCAAAAAATGCATGCTCTTCATCGCCACCTTATTTCTGGCTCACAACAACCTAGCTTGGAAAACAGGTGAAACTTTAGGGAGAATATTTCCATTTCTTGCAGTAAAATACAGAGGAAAAGGGCAACATACTTAAAGAAGGACAGCTCCCAAAAGTCATGTCACTGGCTGGTCCTGCTAACATCTGAGCTGGCACCAGTACAAAAATCTGCTGATTTTTCCTCAAACTGCACTCATCAGCAGTTGTCTTCCTGCAACCAGGATTTCACCTGACAGCTCATCATCATTAGTTCATCATCCTTATTTCATTGCTTTCATTGCTACTGACTCCTTTTCCTTTCCCGCCTTGTAGTTTTCAGAGCCAAATACTTGGGGATCTTCTAATTATCATTATTTCCTCTTCACAGACTGGTCCTAAATTTATCATGGTGTTCCTCAGTTGGCATTCATTTACCCTTTTAATCTCTTGGGCAGGCAGTTATCACCACATACCTACTACCTACCATTATCAGCAATCTTTTCTTAAATGTTATGCATAAATGTCAAAGTATTGGAAAGGTCACAGCAAGCATAAGAAGCAGAGTGGTGGGACTACACTGAAGCAGCAATTAAGAAGCCCACTTCAACTGATTAGTTGAATTTGAAAAATCTTCCTGTTCACCTCAGCTTTTCATCAAGAAGGGATGAGGTTGGAAAAGATTTTGACCCCAAACCTACAGAAAAGTGTCTGAACTGGCTTCTCAGACCACAAGGTGTTCAAGGCAGCCCAGATACAAAAGTCCTCCTGGTCATGGTGCAAAATTGTCCCAGCCTTACCTGGCAAATTCCACACTAATCTCACCATGGGTTTAGCTGGAAAATGGATCCCTCTTCTGCAACTTTAACGAGCATGTGCTAGATTAGTTAATTGTAAGAGATTTTCCCAGGAGCAGAGGATGCCCCAGTGACCCCTGATCAGCACAGCAATGCTATTTACATTCATACAAGACAAATCATGTCTGCTTTGGGTGCTCTCACATATACTGCCCAGGCATACTGACAAACAGGAGACAATAGTCTCTACAGCAATGCAGTATCACATTATAAAGCCATTTATCCTGATTTAAATCATTTACAGATTTGGCATATTAGATTTGTCTAAGATTGGCTAGTTCAGATTTGTTTACTTGCATTAATTTTCATTTCAGAACAGCACAGTCAAAGTTAGCTACTTATTTAAAATAGTTTGATAATTAAACATCTCTTTTCAATAATAAATAAATAAACAAAACCTAATAACAACACAGAAGACAAAAAAACCTTAGAACTCCTGTGTTGCTACAAACTCCACTCTCAACAGATGACCTGAATGAGGATGTCTGATCTTCCACACTTTAGGCATCTCAATTTGGAGACTTTCTAAAGGACAGCTTAGTTTAAACTAACCTAAATGTTGTCCAGCACCTCTTGAGCTCACTGTATGTCACCACAGCATCTCCTAAAACCATGATGGCCCAGTGACAAGAATGAGAGGCAGGCAGCTGAATCTCAGCTTGATGACAATAAGTGTTGCTCTTAAGTGGAGAAATGCCCAGTTAAGTATGAATAAACTTAATTAGCAGACACTGTTTGTCATTACAGTAGGGCAGAAGAGCTCAAATAGGAGCCAATAGAACTTTTCCTGCAAGTGAAATGCCTTGTAATTACTTGAGCTAAATTACATTATCATAGTCTGGGACATGCAGTCACTTCCACTCTTTTTCCAGAGCAAGAACTTTGTCTTCCCTCTTCACCTCTCTCACAAATACATTGTAATCCAATTAACACTTTATCTAACCTTTATCAGCACCTTCTTCAAACAAGTTCTGAAAAGGAAATGAAAAAATATGTTCAGCTTTGTGTAATTAGGAATTCAAATAGTCCAAAATACTTTTCTATAATTAATGGGAAAAAATTGAGAGTTTGAAAGGACTATTTCTCTTGAGATACATACAGGTGTGTACACTGAAGAGAAATATTTATGTAAATACTACATGCTCATCTCTATACAAATAGAAAAACAGGTCTCAAGGGACAACTCTGTATTAAAGAATATACTATATATTTAAATGTAAGTGTTTTGCTCTTCAAGTTGCATGGGCTCCAAAGAATGCAGCCAGAACATCCCCCAAAACTGGTTCTGGATTATAATTATCAAATGTATGCTGTACAGAAATGGGGTCTTTGGGGCTAAGTTTTACAGTGATTATCCACATTTCTGGTGTGCTAAGCTTTAGAAATGAATGGAATATGCACTGAAGGGGAACAAGACTACCAAAATTAAAAAAAAAAAAAATTTCATGTTTAGAAATCTCTTTATCACCAGAAATTAAATCTATTGCAGCTACTTCTCAGTACTGTTTTTGGTCTGGTGGGTGGCACCCCTGCCCATGGCAGAGGAGTGGAACTGGATGATCTCAAAGATCCCTTCCAACCTATGATTCTATGATTCTGTTTATGTAGCTAAACACTCTTTGCTTTAAATTTTTTGCTGACTGACTTTGCAGTTTGCAATAATGCTTCACAGGTATCCTTGTTTCCAAGGATGCAGTTCAGGGTACCATGTCAGGCTGATTTTACTCTTGTGGTTTCAGGCATAGTTTTGCTTCAGCAATGGTAGGTTTTAAATATTTCAGGCACGTTGCTGTTGTGATCCTCAAACTGCATCAAGAATTCAAATAAAAAGATATTTTTGTCTTGGTCAAGTGAAAGGGACAAATTTGGAAAATGTAAAACACCTAATTGCCTCTTGAGTCTGAATAAAAAAATTGAAAATTGCCTGTAATTGGAAATTACATATTTTTGTCTGTAAATTTCTGCTGTTGAATGAAATCTGTTTTTCTGCTTTCCAAAATAAAAACTGAAATATTGAGAATACTGTTGTAGAAAGCATCTATCACTAAGCTAAAAGACTGGTGTGCTTGCTATGATGCTTGCTCAATGGAAGACTAAACAGAACACTCAACCTAGAAAGGAAAGATGAACTTTTTTCTACCTGGAATAATGTTGTCATTTCCAACTGAATTGAACTTTCATTCTTTTATTTTATCTCTCAAACTATTCAAACAATTATATTTGAAATATTCCACAATACCATATCAATGTCAACTTGACAATTTTTTCACCCTTGTCTGGAAATTGTGATGGTCCTCCTTTTTTATTGCTGTTCAAAAGTGCCTCAAAAATCTAAGAAATCTGAGAAACATTTGTCTTGATAAACTGAGGACTCTGCAGATGAGACTGAAATCTGTGAATAACCAGGAGGTGAAATACAAAAAATTAATAAAAAGAAAGTACACGCTCAAACATTAACATGCTCTCCAAAAAGAAATGCCCAAAGGGTGAGATAGTGGTTGCAAGCAGGATACATAGAAGAACCAGCTGGAGGAGCTGGAAGACCTCTAAGGCATCTTTACCCTGTGTTTACCCTCTGCAGAATGCCATTTCCATCATTTAAAGATACAGTGAAGAGAACAGAAGTCTGTTTACTCATTAGACTTCCGGTTGATGAGCAAACCAACCTTTTGTATTCACAGCTTGAAGCACATGGAGCCTGTGCACAAACCATTACCTGCAGGCTCTCACTTCCCTTTCAGATATCATGGGTTGCCAAAGTGAAGCTGAAATCACCAGCATGCTTCCAATATCAGTGATTTGCAGCTGTAGGTCTGTAATGAAGAGCCATGTTTGACATCTGATTTTAACTGACACCCATGTGTATGGCTGTAGGCTGGTCTCCGCTCTCATTGTGGTTTGTATAACACTAATTGAAATGCTTCCCTTGAAGGGAAACTTTCTGATGGCCAACTGAGTAAACAGCTTGGGTTCCAATTCCCTTCAATCATCCTGCTGATGTGATCCAGTAGGAAGTGATTTTAAATCTGAACTGTCACTAAAGATCAAAGCTCAAGGTTAAAATAAGAAAGAAACAGATATCTGAAGTTTCACATGACCAAAAAAAAAAAAAAAGTTCAGACAGAACTGTGTTTTAGATATGCCAGCTTGGAAACAGACCAAATGAATAAGAGCCTGTATGCTACAGAGGTGCAAAGAAGTCAGGAAGACCCAGTCAAGTACACTGAGGCAACCTAAAAATCCCTCTAAAATGCCCTTCTGACCAAACTTTTTATTACATTATGACTAGTGCTAGTAATGCTGGATTGAAACTGCTGTAGATTTGGATAAGAGAGTTTTGGTATTAAACAGATTAGCAAGAGCTCTTCCTTATTAAGTCATATTTGTATGTGTATATTGAAATCCAGTGACCCTCTTCACAGTCATTGCTAACTAAAGGACAGTTCACAGGATGTTTTCTTGGTACATAACAGCTTTTTGCATTTCACTGCTTTCACTTTTTACTAAGCAAGAATTGAAAAGAATTGGTGTGCTATGACTGGTTTCCAAAACGGAAGACAGCATTTTGAGCAGAAGATAATTGGAACTAGACATAGATGTAATGCAAGTGGAAAGTCCCTTTTATTCAAAGTATTACTTTCACTGTAATTAAGAAAAGTCCTTTTTCAGACTATACCCCCTATGCATGATATGATGTAAAGTACCTTTTAAAGAAACATACATTTCAGGTTGAAAGAATTTCATCAGACAGATGTCTCCATCTACACCAACAATGTTGGAGCAAGTCAACCACCTTTCTTCTTTTCCACACATCAGCAAATCAGCCCCGAAGTGCATCTCCCCACAAGCTCACCTACCTGACTGCACCAAAGGATTTACATCCTAATGACAATGGAAGCCAAGAACAGCAAACACCATTTTTTCCCTTAAATTTTGAATTGGAACATGTCTATGAAATTAAACTAAGCATCCAACTGCACCAATGAAGGGCTAAAATAAACTTTTTTTTTTTTTTTTAAGATCAGCTTGCACATGTGCAAAGGCTTGGACAGACCCAAGATTTTCCCCAAACAACTGCTGACATGTCTCCTCAGACACCTCCACAGTAAATGTTTTGCTGCACACACAGCTGAAAACACTATTTCCAGCCTTAGGGAACTTTGCAGTAAATCTGACAGTTCTCAGCCTTTAACGGAAAAGTATTGTTCATTTTAACCCTGGAAGAGATTGATCACAAATCACCAGATTTTGAAATGTCTACAAGGGCTTTTTTTTGTTCAAAGTTTTCCTTTATAACCTTTAACAAGAAATTTCATCATGGACTACTGGAACCAGGGTACTTAGGGAAGCAGGAAAATACACAAACATGAGAGAACAGAAACAGACTGCTGCTTTCTCAAAATTAAATCAATGTTTCTTATTTACTTAGTTGGTAATAAAATTCACAAGCTTCCCAGTATTTGGCTTGAAATTATGGGGACATTTCATGTTTTGATTTGCAATGTGTTGATTTCTTCAGTCACACCACCAAGGGGGACCACAAAGAAGCGCTTCTTTATTACTCTGTAGGCATTTCCATCTATCTTATCTTAATCACTTTGGGCACTATTTCAGGAATGATCCCTGCCATAACTCAAAAGCCATGCACCAGCACTTCAACCTTTTCAAAGCTTAGACAAGATTTCAAATGCTTTTGCATTTCAGAACAAAGATTTTTTACTGGGTGCACAAAAAACCTTTAGCAGTCAGCAAGGGAGGTGCAGAGGTACCACCACTGTTCTTTCTTTTTACTGACCAAGGAAATAATTACTGCTGAGAACTTATGAAGAGACTATCATAGAATGTGAGATAAGAGTGAAACAGTGAAAATATTTATATTTATATATTTATAAATTATATTTATATAATTTATATTTTTATATAATAATATATATTATATTATATATATATATAAAATAAAATAATATATATAAAATATATATAATATAATATATATAATTTATATTTTTATATATAAAATAAAAGCTATTTGTGCTTACATTGGTTGGCAGATCTTCTATTTAGAATGGAAGAAAATACAACCTACAAGAAAAATTGCACAGTAACACACTGTAAAGAATTTGTGTTCAGATGTCTTTCAACATGACTGATTCAGATGAACAATAATAAAAGTTTCTTTTCATTCTTAAGAGCTTCACTCAAGATTTGACAACCAAAAAATGGTCCAACAAGTCACACAATATAGAATGAATGCAGTTACTGGAATGCTTATTTTATATATAATAACAGATGCTTTAGTTTCACAAGTCATTAGAATAAACATATGTCATACCACAAAGAAAAGAGATGGAAAATTCTTCCCATTATCTTCTCTCTCTTTCCCCTATTCAATGACAAGATTATTAATTGCAGATGGCAAAGGAAAATGTCTTCTTTTATGTGCACAGCTGCATAGTTATGTGGTAGAGACATTCTATGATTTTGTGAACTTCAGATACAAAGTAAAATTCAAAATGTCATGAAGCAACTTCTCAGTGCTGCAGGAACTGATTTTAAACCATAGAAACGAACACACACACACACACAAAAATTTAATTTAAAATCCCAGATACTTTTCTCTCACTTCAGCACTACACTAGCTGAAACTCCCAGAGTAAATCTCTTGCACTATGAATTTTATTTCTCTTTCCCCTCATCTTCCACCCACGGGAAGCCCTAAAAGGGAAGCACTGGCAGAAGTGCACTCACTGAAATACTGCCTGGAACAGTGATTTATACATCTGGCTGTAACAGCCAACCACTGGATGTCACTGTTACTCCATATGAAGTAAGCAAATACAACCATGAGATTACCTCCACCATAGAGGAGCTATCTACTGTTAGGTACTTCAGAAAAAAACAGAACAACAATAAAAGCCCTTTGAAAAATATACTTAATTTAAAATTTAGGAGGAGTTCAAGGGAAAACCATGCTTGGAAAACAGAGTCTTAGGGAAGCTTCAGTGCAAAGGGTGATCAATGGTGGCCTATGTAACTGTGCTAAATTTTGGCTTTGAAAGAAACTAAAGGAAAAGTTGGCTTTTTCTTAAGAATGGGAGAGCAGTTTCTTCTTCAAGTCCTTTATATTTCTGGCTTCCGGGACTCCAGGCTGTTTCCAGTTGCTACCAATTACATATAGCCATTGTTCTGCAGGTATTTTTCCAGCTGGAAGAAGGTCGACCGACATGATTTATTTAGGTAGCCCCACAAAGACATATACGCACATGTTAAGAAAAACCTCCCCTCAGTTGTCAGCTGAGTATCATTTTCAGAGAATGGCTTTCAGGTTCATTAGTTTCCCACGAACAAATTGTTTTTCTGGTGTAAAATGTTATACGCTGCTCCACATTGGATTGTAAACAGAAATTTCAACACTTACAAGGAAAAAACAAGAAGCTTATGTTCTCCCTAGAATGCAAAAACTCCCTTCTTGATCCCAAGTGATTTTCTCTGGATCAGCTTTGAACATGAAACTCCTTCAATCTACTGGGTAAGGCAAAACCCTTTTTCTTTTGTGTATCATGGTTCACCAAGCAACTGTTTTATCCTTATTTTAACCTCCTCACCTGGCTGTCTCTACTATTTCCAGTAGCCCTTGAAAATACACAAATAAGTCAGCTTGCTATTTCCAACATCACCTCCAAAAAGCAAAATGAATCTGAGGCCATACAATCTGAAAAGAGACCTTACTTCAATTTAATGTGTGACTAATTGTGCTTAACAAGAGGTATGCTCCTAGTAAATGTAAGGTCTGTAAAAAAAACAAAAGTAGCCCTTATTTGTAAGGGGTTATGATTTATTATTAATACATTCATGTTATTTTTTAGAATCACTTCAGCTTGCATTAGAAATTTAATCTGATATTTCTTAGAAACTTTCTTCTTTTAAAATAAAAGTGTTAGAAATGAAAATAAAATTAAAAGTCCACAATGAGAGTTTGGAAAGGTGTCTAAAATATACAATCATAAATAAGGAAATATTGTACTTAAGTACCAGAATTCATACAGCTTTTTTCTCTACAAAATGCAGCACCGATTACATATTTTTACATGGCAGAAAAACAAAAAAGTGTGGGTCAGGCATTAGAGAAGACTGGACAGTCATGTAAATTTCTTGTGAGTTGAAGATGCAGGGAATAAACAGACACGGTACAGATATTTCAATCAAACATAGCTTTTTAAGTGTTCCTCTAGCTCCACATGAGAGAAGATGAGAGTTGACCTTTGCTGAATGGCACATCAAGCCTGGCTTGTCACTGAAGCCGTCAGGACACACGGCCCCAGCACTTCCCAACACGTACATGTACGTCACTTTCTCCATGTGATGGCCACAACTCTGGCTGCCTGTTCTCGTGACCAGGATATTGACCACAGTTTAGTAATGAAATTGAATTTTGTGGAAGCATTTGTGTTAATGGAAGTCGTTCACTGGAATAATGGACTGTAAAAGGCAGGCAATGATACGGCACATCAGATGTTCCCTGGCCATACAGTAGATTTTTGCCTATAGTTTACACTTGTTTGACTTCTCTTTTCACTGACTGACTAGCCAAAGAATATGTGGGTCATTAAAAGCCACAGTCAGCAATACAGATTCTGCCACCAACTGTGCTTTTAACTTCAACAGAAAGGCAGAAATTGGTCAGAGGAGATTGATGTAAGCAGAAAAAAATCTCTCAAAATGTTTTTCTGTTGCCTTTACATTGTCATGATGATGAAGCCTAGGCAATAGGAAAAGTGGCGTGAGGATACCAGGGGAGGAGAAGCCTTGATTACTGGAAGACTTCATAGAGTGTATTACCAGACAGTGCAAAATACTGAAATTCCACAGAAAGTACCCTGAGGCATCTCCTGGCCTTGGATAAGTCCTAATTTGAAATTTTCTCCCTTTAATCTTTTTGCACTGACTTTAAACGATTCCCTCTTCCATGATGGGTACTTACAGCTCCTGGAGCTACCTGCCACAGAGGAGCTCTGACATTGCAAGGGGATTTTCTTTGATGAACTGTAACAAAATCCATGTATGAGGCTGCATTCTCTTCACCCTTCATAAAGGAATTGCTCAATAAATGGAAGGTAAACATATTAAGAATGACAATTTCCATGCAATCATTCAATTTAGGGAAGGACAGATGCTCCATGCAAAGGCAAATATTATGGCAAGGTTATCCATAATAGGGATTTTACAGTACAGTTGTCAGCATTCAGAGATCATCTGTTTACCAACAGGTACCACTGTCACTGTCCTTGGGCTTTTCCTGAAGCAGGGGAGAAAACTGACAAATGGCAGAAGCACGCACAGGATCTGTGGCCTTGTGCATTCAAGAGATGTTGGTCCTGCAGAGGTGACCATTGCTTTCAGACTCACAGATGCATCCTTTGTTTATGCAAGAATAAAAGTGAAAAGTTCAGTGGCAAATGTGCCAGAACTGCACAAACATTTAAATACTGTAGGGGCTGGTCTTGATTTGTTTCTGAGCTTGGTGCTCATTACTGTGAATAGTCTTACTAATATTAATGGAAGTATTCAAGCAAATAAAGCTTCTAATGCCTTAAATTTCCTGAGTCTTGAGGTCCACAGGTGCATTAATATAGATCATTACACTCCCATGGACTCCCCTGACTTCCCCCAAAACCCCTTTATTTAGGTGAAATCATCTGCCCACACTGTTCTTTTTTTAAGGATTAGAGATGCAGTTTGTGGCATAACATACCAAGTAGTTTTCCTGAATTTCAACAAGAAATTAATTGCTTCTTGTTCAGACAGACAAAGAGAGGGTATTGTAAAGATACAATTTAAATGCCAAAATAGAATAAGGATTGACATAAATGTGAATATAGAGACCATTCAGATTTTTTTTTGCAGCCATAAAGAATCTCTGCTTTTATATGGTCATAAAATCCCCAACTACAATTTGCAAACAGTATTTTTTTTAAAAAAAGGTTTTTCTGCTTTTCATTTGGAAACTGCATATTCTTTTCGGTATGTTGATGGTCACTCACCAATACTTGTCTCCAGCTTCCACTTTACAGAGACAGCAAGTATGGAAAGACTAAAGACACAAAATTTATACTAAAGACCACCAAATTTATACTGATATCTCACCATGACATTGTTTTGTACACATGTCCCTGCCTTTCTTCTACTTTTCTCCTCTTTCAGGTTTTATCCAAAGCTTACAGAAGTTTCCAAAGTAACCAAACACATGAAAGCTCAGAAAGATGGTAAATTGGTAGATCTAACCTTTCTGTTTGAATAGTTCCTAGGGGATATGCAAACAAAGATGACATCAAAGAATTTCTAAGACTCCCTCCCATCATAAAACCAACCCTTAAAATTCACCATATGATATTGTTACGATTAATTGCAACATAAATTACTCTGGATACTGTATTTGGTTAATGGTTTTAAATTTTTTTTTTTTTTTTTTCATTTTATCATTTAAGTTATGACTACTTTGAAGACTGTATGCAATATTGGATCTTACCCCACCTGGAAAGCTAATTATACTTCCCTATTGCTTATTGGATATTTAATCCTGCTTTTATTTAGACACATTATATTGGTACATTGGATTCACTGAATCCAAATTTTCTGCTGATTTCTGTAATGTGTGCCAGGCCAATCCGTGAATGGATTAACCTGTACCAACTCCACATGGTACAACACAAATGGAAAGCTTTCTGGCAATTACTGAAAGGGCTCCTTTTCTCAAAAATCACAACTGCAAAATGAATGCAACCTGTCACACAAACTTAAGTGCATAATAAATGTGTAAGGAGCCTGCTTTCAGCAAGACATAAAATATACATGCTCCCCATGGGCTGCTGAGTCTCTGCTGACTTGCAGCTAGGGAGCAAGTGTGGGCCCACTGAAGTCCTGACTCCAGCAACACAGAAACCAGCCAACAGCCCTGGAAACCGAGCTACCTTATAGACTACAAAGTACTAAAAACCTAGACAACCTTCTCAGGGCAGGGAAACATGGGATCATTGCAGGTTTGTTGAAATGGTGCTCACCATGCAATTTATTTAACAAGCAGGAGGCTTCTCTTGTCAGTCCCTTTTTTCTCTCTGGTGAGAGAGTGAATGTAACATCACTGTTTCTCCTCACAGAGAAGAAACGATGTGTTTGTAGGTATGTGTGAATATGCATGACTGACAAGTAACATATCTTGTAAAATCTTTCAGGCAAGAACCATATCCTCTATATTATGTATCATTTTACAGTATCAAACCATCACAGCAATCTTTACAAACACCTGACAGCTACTTTTTACACAAAAGAACTGAACATACATTATTTTTCTAAAAAAGTGAAAGAGCTGGCTAAGATGAATCTCTAGCTAGCCAACTCATTTTTAATACAAATAGGTGTTAATAGAAAAATTCTCATTCTACAGCTATGCCAATAGTTGAAAACGGCAAATGGACTGACTGCATGTCAGTCAACACAGCAACAATCAGGTGCATCAATCACCAGGCAAGAAAAGAACCAATCAGAACAAAAATTGTATTGGATTTAATTAGTAATTAAAACTTAGGCATTTAAGTAGTCAATTCAACATTATATTGTGGAAAATGTTTGAGCTTTTTTTCTCAGAGAAATACCAAATTATTCATTACCTTAAATTAGGTAGCTGACAAATGAAAGAAACTGTGTCCGTAGATACCCTATTTCAACTTGTAAAAGCATCTTATGTCATACTTCACATAATTTTGACTGAAAAAATTAAGACATGTCGCAATGATATCTCTCTTGGAAAACACCCTAAATGAGAAAGAGAGGTACTGGATGAACTGCTTGTAAGAGGGGCAAAATGAGACAAAATACCTTAAAACAGCCATGTGAAGACCCAGCCGTTTAGGGACAAAATAAAAATTCTAAAACAAAGATTAAGAATCATACTTTTAAGAATCAAACTTTTAACAGGACATAAGGTCAGTGGAGATGCAGTTAGCATAAATTCTCAGTGCATAGTGCTTTGGTAAAAGCTTTTGCAGAGCTTATAGTAGTCTGGACTTAATAAAACAAAACCAAGTGGAGGTGACTTTCTCTCTCTAACAACACAATCAGGTCAGTGATGGAATAGTGTTTTCATTTCTAATGCCCATGCTTTTATCTTTGGAAGGATGGGAATAGGAAGCTGTGGAGTCAGCCAGCATTGCATTTATCTATTCTTTCATCACAGTGCTCTTTGGAAGATGTATATCACAGATCTTTGAGGACTGATTCAATCAATGTTCACTGGTTGAAAAGGCTGTCTGAAAGAGGTTGTATTGTGTGTCACAGGCTGTGCCCTACACTTAAAGGAAATGTTATGGATCTGCCCTCCCCTAATATCCATGGTTTTATCACTCTATTATAAAGAGGAGGAACTAATACAAAATTAATAACTGGTAAATATTAAGGGGATGCCTAGATAGAGATGGAATAATTTTGAGCAAGTTTTGTCTTGTGCTCTGGGCCAGCTCCAGTCTATAACCTCTGTGATAACAGAGTTCTGAGATCAGGCTCAAAGGTTTGTTGAGAAACAGTACATAAACTACACATATCATAGTACTAATACACATTGCAGCAGCTCTCTCACAAGAGTGTAAAAACAAGCCAAGGCACAGACTTGTTGCACACAGCATGAAAAGGGTCCTGGTTTATCCCTCTTTACAGCCCAGCCATCCTGACTCCAACTATTCACTGACTCTAACTGCAGCAAACTCTTACTGCAGGTTTCCCTTGCAGCCTCGGACTTCTGGTTATTCCCTGCTAAACTACAACTGTAGGTATCAGTTTGCAGACTCCGAATGCAGGCTTTTACCTGGCTAGACTGTGACTGCAGGCTCCAACAGCAGACCCAGACTGACCTGACAGCAGTGATTCTCTCTCCTCAGGATCCTGCTTCACATTTCTCTACTTCATACTCCTCAAGATCCCTCCTCTTACCAGCCAACCCCCTGTTTTATTTCACTCATCCTTATTGGCTACAGCTGTGACTCATCAGTGGTGAGGCTGTATTGGTTAATTAACACAGCTGTTACTTATCAGGGATGAGGTCACCTGTATTCCCTTCTCCTACTATACAGATATGTAAATTTTGAATTAGGTATAGCTCATAATCTAATTTGTTGAGATATACCACCCACCTTACAGACAAATGCACTGGCAGTTCCAAGGACAGATGTTCTTTATTTCGTATTCCATACTAGGATAAAACTCATTGCATAGAAGATCTTAGAATTCAATTATTGCATCTTTTGGTAATCGTATTCTGTTTTTCACAAAAGTTTGCTGTATGTGGGTCAGGAAATAAGTATTCCTAGCCAAAACACTGAACAACTTTAAAATCAATTCTTCCTTATTTATATTATTTTTTTATACAAATCTGAATGTTAAAAGTAAAAATAATTTTAATATTCTATTCTTGCTAAATCTCTAATGTATAGTTATGAAGGCAACTTTGTCTTCCAGGATAACAGTGTAAATCCTTCAGACACAAAAAAAAATATTTTTGCAACTTATAGTAACATGAATTATCATCATAGGTTATGCCATGAACTCAGAAAGTGTTTCTACAATTTATTACATGCCCACAGAGAAATACTCTCTGACTAAAACTGTTCAAGCCACAGCAGTATCTACTCAACCAAGAAAAGAGTCCACATCATAGCTTTGCAAGAAATAACTTGACATGACAGAGTATCTGATAAAAATATACCTCTGCAAAAATTCAACAAAATGCTTCAATTTTGCTAAATCCCAGAAGGTCGTAAAACCACCAGAAATGGGATATTATTTCTGGTTATCTTATGCAAGGGAAAAAGCAAATTGCAACTGGGATATAACCTCTCCATTCTAACAGAGAGAAGCTTTTCAAGATAGAATTTTTGCTCCAGAGGATGCAGAAGTCTGGGGAGTGAAAAGTAGGAGCACTATTGCAGATCGTTTCTAAACCATTCTGAATTCAGACAAAATGCAGACCAAACATCACAAAATCAAAAACTCAGGCTCCCCAGTCCATTTCCATCCTAAAGCAAGCATCAATCACATCAAATCTTGGGATATCCTTATCATTTGCATTTATCACCTTTGCATTTTTGTATTTCTATTATTCTATATTTTCTATAACTTTGTTCATGAATTTTACATTATTTCAGTATTTTGCAGCACCATGTCTGGTTCTACACTGAAAATGTCATCCAAGGTTTCCTTTGTATCACCACAGAGCAAGTCAGACAAAAAATTTCCATAAAAAATATAAAAAAGAGATAAGATGTCATTGTTCAAAAAGTTTAAAAAGAAAAATAGGTATTTTTTGTTCATTCATATAGGTCATTCATAATAATAAAAATATAAAATATACTCATTTTGAGTGCTCAGGTATTTCTCACTTTCATAGTTTGATTTTTTTTAAAGTAGGGCAGTATAGACAACAGTGCTAATTCAATTTTTAATTAGCAACGTCATAAGTAATCTAACAGGATAACAACACTAATTTAATTCACACTTTATACTAAACTGAGAGTTTCTGTAAGTCTTCATGGGACTGGGGATATAGTACAAAGGAACAATAACTTAACAAGAACAACTCTTCCTCAGATCTGAGGATTGCCCTATACTAGCATCCTCTGTTCACAGCTAATTGAAAGTTCAGTTTTTAAGTTCTCAATAATGCACACTATATTTTATTAAAATGTGCTCACTCTGATATAAGAAAGTAATTTTAAAGATATCTTAAATACTCATGGACTAAACGTAAAATAAAAGCACGTGCTTTGGAGAAAGCTTCCTGGAACACACAAAGTCGGAGATTTTGAAGGCACTTTTCCCCCTGTAAGCCCCAAAGAGACTTGGTTTGCAGGAATGTAAAGCACGTCCTAGAGCACCATGCATAGCACAACTTTTTATTAAGAATTTGAGATCTTGGTTACGTATTGCTGTACTCATAGAATTGATTTCTTAAACCACATAACTTTGCTGATCATACTCTTGAGAGTATCCTATGCAGCTTGAAGTTACTCCATGTTGCTGAATGGGAGCAATTTTGAAGAAGTGCACAGAGGTGGTTGAAAGGGTTCATTCATTCATTCATTTTTAAAAACAAATACAGAAAGGTTGATGAGGAGAGAACAAAATCAAAAATTCCACAATTCCACATCCAAATACATATGTAGAAAAAGGGGTGCTCAAGGTGATAGAAACAGAAATAATTAAAAATAACAGGATTCACATTTCTAAAATTAAAACCAGATATTGATAAACTAGCTGGACTAATGCCTTTTCAGCCATTAAATTCCTCTTTATTGTCCTACATTTAATTGCACACATTGTCTAAGAATTAATATTAGCTAATAGACTTGTTATCTCTTTATTAGTGTTCATTATGCTAAGCTACACTGCTGTATTGGACAGCTGCCATTCCTATTTTATTTAAATTTTGTACACTAAATATATTTAAGCCATTAACTGTGGCCAAACACTAAAAATAAAGGAAAAAAATTCTGAGAAAGAAAACAGAATTTCTATGTCTAAATGAACACAATCCATTTACTAAATTATTATCAAGTAACCAAGAATAAGAATAATCCTATTTGACAAAGGAAAATAGCAGGTGGGATAGGTCTTTTATATCATAAATATCTATCAAACTGAGATGGTGCTAAATCCATTTTTAAAGGATTAATCCTTTAGAGTGCTTTAGAGGATAAAGTTTAAAATATGTCCCATATCTCACTAGATGCTTAAATGTTTATATCAAGAAAGAGCTGCAATTATGGCAAGACTGAATTGTTATTATAGAGAGGTGTTTTTAAATGGGACTGAAAACCAGCTAGAAGACTATGTAGATCTTGCTATTTTCACATAATTTTTCTTGTAAATTTTCTATTAGTTCATCAGAAGCATGAATTTTTGTGCTATTAATACATTTAATAGATTTTTTAAATTACTTTGTGTATTCTGCCTGATGACTTGCAGGTAGATTTGCCATTGCCAATCCCTTGTCATAACTTCAATCTCATGCTTATGCTGAAACTTCATATTTTTATGATTTTTTTTTAATCCTCATATTGAGACAGTCTGAACAAGTGGAGAAATATTGAGGATCAGTGTGTGAGTAATTGAGCAGCACTCACTGGAGCACTGAGGGTGCTGCACAGCCACCTGGGGCATGCCACTACCAAGGAGGCAATAGAGGGATCGCAACCTATGGCTTCAGCTTTTCAGAAGTTTTTGACCCTGTCAAACCAAATGGCACACAATGGACTGACTGCAATTTTTTCAAGGAGGAACAAGTCTCTGAAAGGTAGCACTAGAAGCCAAGAGTATATCTCTTTTGTGTGTGTAACTTATTGAAACTGATAACTGAAGAAAACAAAAAAATATATATTTGAGGCTTAAGGTGGCTTTCAAAATTATTTTTCAAAACTAGATGTAATTACTGCTAAACCTTTTGTAGAAGAAATTGATTTATCTGAAAAAAAAATTAAATATAGGTTTTAGTTTTGGTTAAATAAATTATAGTTTAAATGTAGAAAGTACAGAGTAATCACATAAATTTCAAGAGCATTATTATCCAAATAGGTGGTGCAAAAGATGAGCTAGTTGAGTGTGTGTATCTCATCATCTCAGCACTGATGTCCTGCCCTAGTAAAAAGATTGATTATGCCAGAATTCATTGCACCAATGACATCCAAGTTGGATCCATACTTTGAAGGTTCAGAAAACAAATTTAGCCTAATTAAAAGACTTTCTAGTGACTCCTCTACCCTCTACCTCACTGCATAGGGTGATAGAAGGACTGGAGTCATGAGTTAAGCATGCCAATGGGATGGAGCAAAGTCTAGGGCAAACCTGGGCTGTTTCTTGGTGTAATAAGCCATGACACACTGCACAATCACAGGTTGAAAATAACACACTTTACTCACCACTGGCTTTTATCTGAAATCAAACGTGATGGTACCAAGGCAAAGGGGATGACAGATTTGAATTCAGGTGATGCCCTGCATTATCACATAACTAACCCTCCCTGTCCAGTTCTCATACACAAGGTTTGCCTGCAGTTCCCTTGCACAGCAAGTGCCCACTTTTAACACCTTAGCAATTAAAGAGATAAAGAGACAAAGACCATTGGCACTGGCCCTCTACAGGTTTTATACCACTGTGAAGGTGTGTACAGCTGCTGTTCCTTCCTCAGTCCACAAACTTGTAGAAATGCTTCAAGTTTTCTCTTAAACCATTTTCCATCCATTACTCCAGGTTCAAGTTATCTGAACTACATTGTCAAAAATCTGTCATCAGGAAGATCAGTCAAAAGGTATCACTGAACAAACGACAGAATCAGTTTCTGTTTTCCTCTGGCAGTGCAAGTTCCCCAAGCAAAAAAATAGACAACCAGAAATCAAGGAAAAAAATTCCCTAATTTTATCTGCAGGACTGGTAATGAATCAACTAGAGTGCAGGCTTGGGTCTTTGAGGCAATTTTTTTTTTCTTCAAATTTTTAGAAAATTATGCTAAGCAGTGAAATGGCAAGAGTTTATGTATCAGTCCATATATAGATACCTTCAGCATGCTGATTCACAAAAAGTAGCCAAGGGCCATAGGATGTCAGAATACTCCTGGGAAGACCCTTCAGAATATGCAGCTGTATTTACAAAACTGTTTATACCTTTCAGTTATGTTTAAATTCTAGCAAATTCATCCGCTGCTGAAATTCCCCTGGCTTCTTCCTAATTTCACCTGAAATTTTCAAAACCACAGAATACCCTCTGAACCATGAGAACCTCTGCTTCCCTCTCAGTGGTGTGAGGACAGATCTGTCCAGCAGAAAAAGCAAAGAAAGAAGGAGAGGGAAAAAAGGAAATAAATTGATAGTTTTACTTGCTGCTCTTGTCTAATACTTTTAGGGAGGTATGAGCACAGCCTAATCCCCTTAGATCACCTCCTTTACAGAATTTGATATTGCCCAAGTAAGCTGGGTTATTTTGAAATATCACCACTCCCTTCACAGCTCTACTGCAAGGCATGTCACAGTAAGCAGCACTCAAATAAGTAAAACATGACTACCCAAATGTTTGAATTATGCAAAATGCTAACAGTATTCTAAATACAGGAAAAGTGTTTCTGTAATGCTCTTTTCTGACAGTTCACCACAACTCCATCCATTTCAAAGGCTTCTGCTCCCCACACAGAATTAAATAGCTGCTACAAATGTCCTTTGAACAAGAGCTGCCATCAGTGGTATAGGAACACAAGCAGCCTGGGGACTGATATCAAACAGTCCCCCAAAAGAAAGATTATGAAGCAACCAAGGACATCTAAAGAGAGAAATCTAGGCTGAGAACTATTTGAGGAATTATCTTGAGAGAGATTTCTTCCAGAAAACATAGCAGATATGGTTTATGCTGTAAAGTATTTTCTATCAGCACGGTTCAGGGCACACACGTATTCTAGTCTGATTCCAGTCCTGACAGGTGAACTCTGACCTTCTGCAAGTAAAGTAATAACAATCCTTGGAGTTGTTATGTGACCCTTTGATTGACACTCGTGCATTGTGATGGTCTGTGTAGGTGTCTGGGAGCACAAACAGCTCTAATGCCAACGTGGCAGTGCCATTGTGTCCATTACTGGCCCTGCTGGTTGGATTTTCTAACTCTGCTACCCAAGGATTAAATGACTATATATTCACAAGCTTTCAGATGTCACTGTGTCTTGGAAATGCCCCTTCTTTGCCTAGGTCATCGAGGGGATAACCACAAGTGGATGCTACTGCCCTAGATAAGGAAAGGTATTCTGGTTGTTTTTTCAGTCAGAGGACATAATAAATCAGTACAGAAGGTCAACTGCCAGAAATCAGAGGGAATGTAGATGTTCCTTTGGACATTTAAAAAAAAGACACAAAATATAATGGAAGATGCTCTTTGCCAGGTGGGAAAAGCCAAGATCTGAAACAAGAAAACAAAGGACATAAACAAAGGAGTGCTGCCACAATGCTGTGTAGGGCTTAGTGCCATCTTGTACAGGGATCAATGCCATTCCAGGAACAAGGAATACTCTTGCAACACCCAGGAAAAGGCTACCCAGTATCAAAAGGCAAGGAAGAGTTCATAGAGCAAGGAAACACAAAAAATGAAGAGCCCATAAAGGACCATGAGCTCTTTCAGACTCAACAAAACTATGGAGAAAGATGGAAAAGGAAACCAGGAGTTCACAACTCTCCATACCACAAGCATTAAAAAAAAATAAGATAAAAGATCAATCCTTATTGCTTCAGCATTTGATTCTGTTCCTCATCACAATCTCCAAACACTTCTCTCCCCACCATAATTGTCAGAAACAAAGACTCTCTATTTCAAGGTAACCAGTTTGTTTCTGGGGCATGTATGTGGTAAACGAAGGTACACTGAGCGAAAAATTGTTCATCAACCTCAAACTATGAAGAGGAGCATGCCAAAAATATTGTGTGCCCAACATGCCCATCCCTGAAATCTAGTGTAGGGTGGTGTTTGTTGTTTTCTTATGTTGTTTTCTTCTATGGTTTTCTTATTATGTCTTCCAAAAAAAAAAAAAAAGGCAATAAAGTCAACCAAAGAAAGTCTGGATTCACAAAGAAAACTTATCAGAGGCTTACAATGTAGTCAAAAGTAAACATGCTCACAAAGGAAACATAGAAATGTATATGGAACATTACAGATTTAAGTCTGGTGAAGATCTCAAAGTTTATCAGTAAAGAATTCAGAAACTGGATACTTCGACTATGCAAACATACTAGTAAGAACTCCATAAAAGTAGTGTTTCTACCTGAAAATACATGTGTTTTTGTATTCAAAACCAAAAGGTCAAGTGAAAAGGAAACTACTTGCATATTGCACTTTGGTTCCATAATCAGACAAATTACAGAATGTTGTAAGAACAAAACAGTAGCAACAGTTCCTCTGAGATTAATTTTAGATTTTTTATACCAGTGTACAGTTATTTAAATTTTTCTGAAGTAATGACAGATTTGTTGTCTCAGTTTTTTTCTAAAAAGAAAATGAATTTTGTCTTACTGTGGGGGAGGAAAGAAAACAAAGACTCTCCTCATGTTCAGATGGTGGTGGAGGAGGAGGTGCTGGCCCAAACCCCTGGCCCACATTGTTATGCAATGTCCTCATGCTCCAGTGAGCAACAATGTGTGCCACAGTGAGTGTGTATCTGCCTTTCTTTGCTACTCTGCTCCAGCAGGTCGCTTCTGAGTAGCACATGTAGGCATTGTTAATTCTACAACTTCTTGCAGCAATAGCAGCAATATTTGATGAGTTAGGATTTGGATATTGTCGTGAGATACTTCTGCTGCTGAACCACTTTGTGTCTACTCCTACAGTAAATAATTCTCTGTCATCTCTGTTACAGTTTCACAAGGTAGAGACCAGTCTGAGTCCAAAAGAGTTGCTGTTGGGATAGCAATGGCACTGAGTACTCCTGCTTGGCCTTGATATTTGCTGTCTGTAAGCATGATCATCCTGGATTTTTTGATACTGAAATAATTACTCTTGTCCAAATCTAGGCAGGACAGCAAGCTGTGTTTCCATCATCAAGCCAGCTCTTGCTCGTCTCACAGATGATGGCATTGCAGGGATAGGAAGAGCATGATTCACAGTTTCAGGAATTATATCCCCCTGTTTGAAAGTTCTGCAATAGCCAAAATGTAGCTGCATTTTCCCACCCTTGCTACTGAGTATTTAATGGGCCCACAACTACTACTCCACCATAAGTAATTTGTATGGTATGTAAATGCCTGTGTCATCTGTTGACTTCCATTTGCTGTCTTCACCATGTATTTCTCAAATGATCTAATTCCCAACTCAGCATGTTTAACTGCTCTAGATTTTTTGTTGTTGTTGTTGTTGTTTTTGTTTTAATGAAGGAAAACAAAAGAATTGGTTACATATATTCTAAAACAAAGTATCTTAGTTCATTTTTGCAAAATAGAAGCTTCTGATGAGAGAAGTTGTAAAGAGAGTGAAAGTCAGTTTGAGAAACAGTGGTCAGGAAACAAGCTGGAGATAGTGGCTGGATGCTTTAAAAAATCCCCATAATGGAGAAGATGAAAAAATGAAATTTTAGGAAGTTTGATCCTCATCACCTACCACATCCTGAGAGCAGCTCTTTTACAGCATGACACGATGCTGCATGCCTGGAAATATAAGGACAGCAATAGTGCTGCGATCAGTTTCTGCCACTGCAAAACATTGTTGTGAGAAATGACTGCCTTAGAAAAAGATTAAAATATTAAAGAAACAGAAAGCCATTAAAAAGTTAGAAGTTGTGCTCTATGAGATATTTTATTAGCACAATGTTTTAGTACACTGATGAGTACTTGCAAGTGGCAGCAGTTGGATTTTGATCTATGCTGGATTAAAAAAGAAATAATCCAGGCTGTGTCTTTTGAAATCCTAGAAGAATGAACGTGAACTATTCCCCTTATTATGTAACAAGATGCAATAAATAACCTGAAGTAGCACAAAAATGCTTATCACAAAATAAAATAGTTTTAAAAGGTATGTTAGTATTTTTGACTCCTACTGGTTTAAAAGTCTATTGAGTTACTGAATGTTTAGGAATATGAATCAAGACTCTAATACAGACTAATTACTAGGGAACACTATCTTCTACTGAGCGTACTAAAATATCACAGTTTCAGTAACATATGAAGGTAAATCCTACATCTGCAATGGCAGTTTCAAAACACACTGGCACACTTGTCAATCAAAAGACTGTACAGTCTCCAAATTTAAAGTAATTGAGAAATAATTCCAGATTACAGCTTTTACACAGTTACTCTGCGTGGGGAAATCCCTGGGGTTACAAGGCTCCTTTTATAAGCATGTATAGAACAAATAGTACTATATTAAGATGCAGTACAAATATTTGGCTCATTGCTTCATGGTTGATGGATACTTTACTGATGGAAAATAGGCTACTTTTGTGTTTCATTAATCTTTTCATTATCTTGAGCATAAGTCAATGCTGCCCTTCTAAGAATGAAGGGATAGAAAACTGCGAAGGGAAAAAAATGAAATTCAATGATCTCTACAATTTAGTCACATATCCGTATCAAATTCAGGACTCATGAACGAATGCTGGTCATATATGTTACATTACACAGGTATTAATTAAAATATTTATACCTTGCAATTGTGTGAGCTGGTATGCATAGATTTTCTTGTGAGGAAGAATATATCAAAAATGTACTAGGGATTGTAAAATGATAATATTAAAAGTGTGTTTCTCATCATTCTGAAAGATGTCTAAATTATCATTAGTAAAACGTTAAGCAGGATCCCTAACACTCTTTTCCTTTGAAAACAGTATGATATTGAATGCCTTTAAGAGCTAAATTCAGTGCTGTGATCCAGTGAGAATCTGGAAACTCTCCAATCCCACTCCTCAAAGGTAGTAAGACACAATACTTAGAAGCAATGACATTTTAACACACAGAAAACCTTCCGTTGACCCTAAAGTGATTCCTGATTGCCCTAGCGTACAAGGAAACCTAAATCCATATTTTGGGATATGAGTAGAAAATGCTTCTCTGACAGAATCAAAAAAAAACCAAAATCAAAATGTGCTTGTTCTGCGTCCTCTCCAGAGATTCCAAATAAATCCACCCAGATCACAATGACAGAAAATAAGTAATGTGTATCTCTCTAGTCTGCCACAGTTTTGTTCCAGATGGATGGAGGGAGGAAAGAGAGGAGGAGACTTTATTAATCATCCTTCTCTATATAGCTTCAGCTATCTTCTTAGGGAGCTCATTTCAGAGGGCTTTTATGCCGGAGATCTGTGTATCAGAAAAGTTATGTAACAAAAATTCATCAAGACTAGGCAGCCACACCCAAATCTGGATAGACTTATATGTGTTAATTCTTCCCCAAACTGATCTAAAAATTCTAACTATTTTATCAGCCTAAACTGACTTTCTAGAAGAAGAATTTCTCTACTGCTGGGTTGGAGACAATTAATAACAGAGTGTGATGGCTTAATTATGAAAAGATGGGCATCAGGGAACTGCACAAGAATTGTTCAGGTGGAACTCCACAGCTGAGAATTCCAACGTGCGTTTTCCAGGAAGCATTGGCATAGCCAGTATCTGAGAAAGCTGCCACTACACAGATGCAGCTCTGCTTAGGGTGAGTGGAACCAGGAGGCAGAGAAGTTTTGGGACTGGTCACCACCACCACTCCACTAGACAGTGGTGCAATAACGCTGTGGGTGCATTAGAGCAAAAAACAACATGTACAGGCAGGTTGGAGAATAAAGAGCACAAAGTGGTGCTGAATATTTCAAGTAATAAAGGTGGTGAATGGTGAACCATTAACCTTTTTTTTTTCTCCCTCTTCCTTTTCAATTGCCAGACACATGAATAGACTAGATTTTTTCCTACATTACATCTATAAAATAGCAGAGAGAATAGTGAGGTTTGGTGCATGGGAGGTATTAAAAAGTGTCTCTAATCCGGACTAGGATGCCACAGCACATCCTAGAGAATATTCCTCCTCTTGCTTGGGATCCTGTCACAGAGATGCCAGCCACCTGTGCAGATAATAGTTAAGGAAGAACTCTCAGGATTTTTTCCAGTTATCTCTAGAGGTTGGTTACTGCAGTTTCCAGGGACTTGCTGGGTCTGTTTGACTTCCCCTTACTCCAGGGCACATCATGTTCCTGATAGCCATGTTTCAATTAGGAACAAATGGGAACAAAATTGTTTCTTATTCCTTAACCTTTTCACCCATAATTTTGCCCTCAAGACATTATTCAGACCTTTGGCACACCTGCTCCATCTAACTACTTCTTTACAGTACAGCATGTGAAGGGACTTGAGATGTGAATTAATTCTGCCCATACAAAGTCACCAGAGAATATGCCAGTGCAGATTAGTCATTTGCCTCATGGGATGGTAAGATGTCAGAAAGAAAATAGCAAAAAATATATCAGGAAATCTAATGTGTCTGATGCTTTACACAACACATTACAAGAATGAAAGATATTAAGCTTTGATACAGTCACAAAGCAAAGAAAAAATTCATGTCACTTTAAAGAGAGATTTACACGGAAGCACAGGTGCATTTGTGGATAATGAGACATTACTGCAGCTTTGTCTTCTGTACTGATTTCTCCTTCACAGTTAAAAAATTGTACAGAATACAGACATATTTAAACAACTTTAAGACTGTAAATATCACCTGTGATATGCAGGGAAAGCGTAGGTTAGTGGTGACAATTTCAACTTCAGATTGTCTATTTTGGCCTAGATCTCAAGAGAAAGTGTACAGAGAATAGCTGAAACAAGGACCATTTTTAACTTCTGTTTTAATTTTGCTCACTTGCCTGCTTTGTCTCAGATTTTTTGCCTCTAGTCTTCATTACCAAATTTGATAATGGCTTCCAGCCCACCACTTCCCAAGTCTATAAAAAGAGTCATAATGAAAATTATCACAAACATAAAAGAAATTTTAAACATCTATTTAAACAAACAGACATGTAAGCAGTTTTCTTTTGTGATACATTTTAGTTAGGACAAAATGTGTGTTGGACTCCTCCAGGCTTAGAGACAAAATTATCTCCTTTTTCACCAGCCTAAATAAAATCACACAATTACAGAATTATAGAATATGCTGAGTTGGATGACACCCACAACAGTCATCGAGTCCAACTCCTGGCCCTGCACAGCACCATCCCCAAGAGTCACACCGTGTGCCTGAGAGCATTGGCCAAATGCTCCTTGAACTCTGTCAGGCTGGTGCTGTGAGCACTTCCCTGGGGAGAAATGTTATCTCCTTCACATTTACACTATCTGCATGAATTACTAAGTAAACACTTTTTAGTTACTACTATTTTAAGCTAAGAAAGTGTCAGTTTTCCTCATTCATGAAAGATCCAAATACTTCTTTAATCCACATCACTTATCAATGATCTGCAAAACTGGAATTTAAAAATCAGTATGAAAGCCAAACCAGAAAATTTAGGGAAGTATTAAAAAAAAGGCAGAAAAAAAAAGAGAAAAGAAGAAAAGCACCTTATGCTTTCATATATCAGAATTTCTTATGGTTGTTTCTTTCATTTGTCTCTCTGATGATAAGAAAATTGTATTATCAGGAATATGTGTTTGAACTGTGTGCACTGATCACCTGATCTGGATGTAGTGGGGAGCACCTCAGTAAAGCAAGGGACAGATGAAAAATTCCAAGACTGAAACATGTCTGGGGGCTCCTCAGAGTCCCAGCTACGAGGGAGAGAAAGAGCCACGCAGCCATGTGCAGTAAACCTGCCTGCTGACAGCTCCAAAGCCCCAAGTGCCTGCCTGCCCATTCTTCTTCAGTGGACTGTGTTACAGAGCCTGGCACTGAATCGTCAGTGGTCCTGCTGAGGAAGCCTGAAAGTTGATGAAAAAGGGCTGCAAGAAATGTTTTGTGAGAAGATGTCCCAGTGTGCTATGATCCAACACCCAGCCCATGGCAGATGCTTCCTCACTCCAGCATGGCTGGAGTGCTGCTGCTCACACCAGCAGTGCTGGTGCCTTGTCGGATTACTATTTTCCGACATTCAGGTGGTCAGAGTCTTTTTGTCCTCCTGGATGCTTCGAGGCAGATGCAAGAAAGAGATGGAGGCTTCAAGCTTCTGTTTTTCCAAGGTCTAAGAGGTTGTTTATTCTTTTTCTTATCTCACAGTTTGCTCTGTGCCCAGCAAGGTCTGTTCTGCACCTCGGCCATGGTAGGACTCCACCCCATGGGAGGTCGTTGTCTTATATACAGATTATTATGAACATATTATTTACCATTTCCCACCAATGTCCACCATCCACATCAAACAGACCATCTCCACTTGGCCCAATCTCCCCAAGCCACATTGTGCTAACGTCACAGCACAAAATGGAGGTGAAGAAGAAGAAGAAGAAAAATTTTAGGGACCGCCCCAAAATCTCCATCTTGTCTCCATCTACTTCTATTTTAAAAACCTAAAACTACATATTTCTCACTCAGTAATAAACTAAACTACTGTATTTTACACTCTTGAGATTTGTAAT